>RCWM02000446.1:890000-924056 GCA_003667255.2 Euschistus heros | reverse complement strand
GTTGTAAATTTCAATAAAAAAATAAAATAAAATAAATAAAAAAAAAAAAATAAAAAAAAAAAAAAAATAAAAAAAAAAAAAAAATAAAAAAAAAAAAAAAAAAAAACATAACCGCCTTAAAATGTAACCTGGTTTCAGAAAAATAAGCAAAATCCCTTTTAGGTTGTATAATTTATATAAGTGCCCACCACTAAATATATTTCATAAATAGGGGTTTTGAAATAAAATATAAAAAAAGATACACTTAAGCTGAGAAATAGTGGCCAGTATCTGACAATCGCCATACACTCTTTGAAATATTTTTATTTAATTAAATATCTAGATAAGTCCATCTTATTATCATCGTATTATTTTTACCTTGCTCCTCATTCAAAAATACCTCTTTATAAAGTGGGTAGTCTTAATTGGGGGAGGGGGGCGGGCATGGTGATAGGGCGTGATTGCTAACCACATCACCTCCTTGTACAGGAAACAATAGCTTCTCACTTACTTAAGATAGGTGGATTATACAAAAGAAAAAGAAAATAAATAAAAAAGAATATTGTAATAAATGAAATAAAATAATATTGTAGTTGTCTAGTTTGTAGATAAAATATCTGAGGGATATTAATCCATGTAATTACATGTAGAAATAATAAATAAAAAAACTATATTTGCACTGAATGTAAAAAAAAAATTATTGCTTACTAAAAGAAAACAAAAATAAATATTTCAGCTCAAAAATTAATAGCTAATAAAACAGAAATAAAATTAACTCTATTGTAATAGCCATTGGTTTCCTGTACTGATAAAATATATTATGTTTATTATTTTATTATCATTTCCTTATTTCTGTTTACTTTTTACTTTTTCCGATTAATCAAGTACATACCACTCTGCAGTAAATTGAAGATACTTTCAATAGCAAATTACACCTAATTTTGTTAAATAATTCCTATTATTCTTTTTAATAAATTAACATGAAACCTACTTTAGCTCAATAATTACATATTACTTACTTATTTACTTGGGCCCCTTAGAGTTATTTTCTAATTCTATGTTTTAGAATTGATATTTCTATACTTTGGGGTTATTTTCTTTGCCTTTCCACATCATACCCCAAAAACCAAGTGAAGCTTTATTCAAAATAAAAACAACTGACCACTGCTTTCTTGATCACCTCCGTCCATCTAGTATTTGTTCTTCTTTTGTTTGATTGATTCTTATGTTTTATTAATTACAAAATATTTTAAAATATACTTTAATTATTTTACTAATTATTTATTCATTTTACGACAGACTTGAACAGTTTTTGTTAGATTAGTTAATCGAAAACTGTGAAACCAAACCACAGCTTACATAAGTCAAGCTCAGATAATAAAAAAAATGAATCTCATTTAATGTAAATTTTCTCTTCTTGAACCAATTAAAATATAATTTACCGTATTTCTTTTTAAAATAAATTATGAAGTTATACCTACAGTAATTAATAAAATCTGGAAGGATCGTTTTTTTTTTGTTTTTTTTTTTTGGAAATATTATAATTAGGTGAATTTTAAACATAAACAAACAAAATAAATGTAACAAATAATTTCGGTTTGTCACATATAAAAAAAATGAAAGTTTCTATTGTTATTTGATTAGCCAGGAAATGCGTCATTATTGAACGATGCAGCCCTGGGTAAGAGAAGGAAATTGGCTACTGTTTATATTGTTCAAAGTAAATAGATTACTGTACTGCAGTTAGGCCCCTTGTTTTTTTTTTTTGAACGAATCTTGATCGATTGGCGACGGTTCTGATTGAGCAGATGTAGTCAGCCCCGTCATCCAGATTAACTGATTCGTCTCATTCTCTCAATCTCTTTCTTCGCCCGCTAAATGAAAAAACTTATCAGCTTAGTTACTCGTTGATTAGTTAGCTAAAAGAACAGCTGTAAGGAATTCGCTTTGTCGATTGTTATTTCTTGTTAATAAAAAATAAATAAATTTGGGGAAAATAATTTTTTTTTTTTTTTTTTCGTCAGAAAACTGAAGATGAATATGTGACATTCGAAATTAGTTTTCTAATTAGTTTTAATTTCGACATTAAAACTCCGACAACGACTGAATACATACACATACTTACTTAAAACCATATGGACATACGCCTCACAAATATACGGGACTGCAAAAAATACACACCTTAAAAAAATACTAATCACGAAATCACCTTGGTACGTTTCAAACCACACACTTGACACTGATTTAGAAATACCCACAGTAAAGGAACATATACATGACCTTTATAGACGATTTCATGACAGACTTCATGGAAATAACAACATACTCATTAATGACATGGCCACGACTGACATACCTGGAAATACTCTCAGAAGGCTTAAAAGAAGCTGGATGAGAGATTTGCTCAAATAAATCTCTTTAAACCCATGCCAGGAGGAGGTACTATCGAGTGCTAGTCTCCCACACACCATACAAGGCCTGTAATATTACAATTTCACATCACATTCACTGATTGTTACCCTAATAACAGCTGTGAATTAAAATCTGAAAGAGAAAAAAAAAAAAAAAGTTTTCAAATAAAATAATTTAATTTTAGTGGCAATTAATCCTCATCGTTATTCTAGTTATTTGCATCTACGTAATTAAAATTGCAACAGGGTTGTAAATAAAATATTTCTAAAAATATTTTAACTTTTTAACTATTCCAATAGAAGTGGCGGTACCCTTCCAGAAGCGGGGCTCCATCCCTTCACCCGCCCAGAATATCTTTTATCAATTCTTACCTTGTTCCGATTTACTTCGATGTTTTAGGGGCCAGATTTTTCGACTTTTCGAGGGGACAGTTTATACTCCTTAATTTACGGAGAAATTCTAAATCCATGTTCAAACTAATATTAACTTATGTTTTAAAATGAAAATAATGAAGAAGAAATAAGAAAATATCAAAATATAAGTAAGAAACTAAACTAATATTGAATTATTATTATATTAAATCAGAATTAATGTAATGGTAAACCACAAGTTATGTTAACTTTTGATAAAATCTCTGTTGTTAGGGAAGTAGAAAAAAGAATTATAAATATATAATATAAGAGAGAATCCATTAACATAAAGTTATCATGTTAATTTATGTTCTCATATTTCTCAACGGAAGTGGAAATAAGAAAATATAAAACTTCTGATATACCATTTCCCATTCAATTATAGATCCATGTGTTTTATTGAACTAATAATATAATATGTCTCTCTTTAAGACAATAAGTAATACCGACGTCGAGGAATCCATTCACAAAATAAGTAAACTGAAAATTTCTCACATAAATTGATATAACAAATATAAATATATAAAACACCAAATGCAAGCAAAAATTAATCTTCTTAACTTTTATAACACTTTAACACATTAGGGATGAGGAAATAAGAAAACATCAATATATATCTAAAATATAACTCTAAATCCATTATGAAACTCATGTTGTTAACTTCTGTTTCACCTATTTACATTTAAAAGGACTAAATATCAATATAACACACTAAACAACACAATCCAAGTTGAAACGGTAGAATAAAATGTTTATACCAGGTATGCAAGTTTAAAATGTCGTTTTAATTCCAATAGAATGCGCTCTTAGCCTATTGAAGGATTTGCTTATCTCTAAACGCTATTTTGTTTGTTAGTCATTTGTTTACAAAAGTCAGTTGTTTTTAAGTCGTTTACGTGGACGTATCATACCTTTCTTTGGTGTTAAAAATGTCTAATTTTAAGCCAAATAAATAGCATTTGCGGCATGTCATGATTTTCTTATTTAATCAAAAGAAAAAGGCATCTGAATGTCATCGAATTCTTGTTGAGACTTATGGCGATGTTGCTCCAACCGTCAGGACATGTGAACGTTGGTTTCAAAGTTTCAAACGTGGTGATTTTGATGTTACTGATCGAAAACGAGAAAATCGACCAAAAAAGTTTGAGGACTTCGATTTGCAATCTTTATTAGACGAAGACAATACCCAAACCCAACAAATGATGGCAGAACAGTTGAATGTCACTAGGCAAGCCATTTCCGATCGCCTGAGAGCTATGGGAAAGATTCAAAAGGTTGGAAAATGGGTTCCACATGAATTGGACGAACGACAGATGGAAAAACGAAAAACTGTGTGCGAAATGCTGCTTTTACGCCACGAAAGAAAGGGTTTTTTGCATCGAGTTGTAACTGGCGATGAAAAATGGATTTATTTTCAGAATCCCAAACGAAAAAAATCATGGGTAACGCCAGGACAACCATCCACATCGAGTGCAAGACCGGATCGTTTTGGGAAGAAGACAATGCTGTGTGTGTGGTGGGATCAGAAGGGAGTAGTCTACTACGAGCTTCTCAAACCCGGCGAAACAGTCAATACCGAGCGCTACCGACTACAAATGATCAATTTGAGTCACGCATTGATCGAAAAACGCCCAGAATGGGCTCACAGGCACGCCAAAGTCATTCTTCAGCATGATAACGCTCCTGCACATTCAGCCAGATTGACTAAGGAACCGATTTCTTCGCTTGGTTGGGAACTCCTACCCCACCCGCCGTATTCACCTGACCTGGCGCCTTCTGATTATCACCTCTTCTCATCGATGGGACACTTATTGGCGGAGCAACACTTCAACAATTTCGAAAACGTACGAAAATGGCTCGATGAATGGATTTCAAATAAAGATGAAGCATTCTTTTGGAATGGTATCCATATATTGCCCGAGAGATGGACAAAATGTGTAGAAAGCGAGGGTCAGTACTTTGAATAAAATATATTATACTTTTTTTTAAATTACTGTGTATATATTTTAAGAAATAAACGACATTTTAAACTTGCATACCTGGTATGTGAGGTGGGACTCGATGGCAGAGCGAGATGGGGCGAAGGTCGTGGGTTCGAATCCTATCTGGGCGCACGGTAACTAGAACAAGACGGTAGTGCTGACGAGGTGGATGCGCAGTGGATTGCCGGTCAGATGACGTCACGTGGACCGACCCTCCCTATACGAGGCACAGCGCCCTAGTATAATCAACTATTTGAAGTCCGTTCTGTATCTGCCACTACGGCGCGACAGTTGGGTTTGTAGAGTTCGGATTTTTTCGATAGACTGACTATTCATCTCGTTTAAAAATGCCATGTTGAGCCGTTGCCGGTTTTACAAACCATTCAGATAATGCGAAGAAACTCAAATTGTCATTCAATTTCAAAAGACAAAGATCATAAACAATGGCAGTATTTTTACAAGCGAAAAGATGAGTTCAACACTAAAGCAGCCCGAATTTGTTCGGAACATTTCTTGAAAGAGATTTGAAATCGGGATTATTATAATATAAACCATCTTTTAGGCGAAGGATTTAGTATTACGTTTGAGGAGCATGTTAAGCAAGTATAAGGATATTTTGTTTGATTTAGTAAACAAACAGAAAGAAGGAGATTTAAGTATGCATATAAAATAACCGATCATCATTTATTAGTATCGGGAAGCGAAAGGCAAAATGTGAGAAAAGCGTCTGATCTATTGTCAAGGGCTGTGGCTAAAGCAGTATCATATAATTTGTCAGGTAATGACCATGTAGTTGATTTTATTAACACTGTTAACGACGGGTTTGATGTACATGTACTAAACTCGAGACTTGCTCACCGTCCTACTAATAATCTAAAAAGTGTGTACGGTACTAGTTTACAGGACGAGGATGTTCCTTTAAATAAGCTGTATGATCTTTGTTCTTCTGCAAGAGAAATAGGTAAAAAAGAACCTTTGCCTTTTCGAATAGGCTTCATGGTTTCAATTCGAAGTTTACAGGGCTTATTCAAGAGTTAGTAGCCGAAGATTATTAATATGTATCAGCAGCAAAGTGTAATCAAGATGTTTTGGAATCGTAGTTTTCTCTAATTTGAGGATTTGGAAAATTTGACGACCACCCCCTCCCACAGCGGTGACACATTGAATAAAATATCTGTTATTCAGCAAAAGTGTATGTGATACATTAAAGCTGAGCAGTGTGAAACGTTAAGTGTTGAAGTTCTTAAAAAAATTGACTTGGCAGCAGCAGTACAAGATTGTGAAACTTCAGACTTGAAAGAAGACAAGTTGGAAATGAACGATGTCCATAATGAAGAATTTATTTCCATTGCACAATCACTGGTTGATCAGTTGAATGAAATCACTAATAACAAACTAGTTTAACCCAAAGAGAATACAGGTTTACTGAAAATGTTAGCTGGTTATGTAGCATACCGTGTTAATAAAAAAGGCCTTAAGACTGATTTTCAATATAATGAAAAAACTGGAAACTCAAACAGTTCTCAATGGGGTGCCCTAATGAATCCATCATTAAAGTGGTGAAGCATTGTTTTAGAATTTGAAGTAATTGAAAACTTTCAATGATTTCACGGTAACGGCTTAGATAGCAGTCCTCATGTGATGAAGAAGCTGATCGATATAATCAAAGGAAAGTTAAGTGAAGTGGACGATTTTGCTATTGCAACATATGTCAGAACTCGATCCTTTATAACAATGAAAGAACTAAACAAGAAGAAATAACTGAAAAGAGCAATGAAGAAAGATGAAACTTCTGACACTGCACGAAAAAAATCAAAGAACATGAAAAACAAATAGAGAGTTAATTATCGATTCTCATTTTCTTAATATTTAACCCCTCAACCTTTTTAAAATACAGTTTTGTTGGGACGTTTCACAATTAAGACAAATTGAGTTCGATTGTACTTGCAATACCGTCTAAAGATATTAAAATTATTATAAGTAGTTCTTCAGTAGTAAACTATCTTAGCCTACAAAACTTAATAAAATGAATTGCTTGGCATGTAAGTCAGTGTTATTGAGAATAATATTAGTATAAGTACTGTAACACAGCCAACCATAAGCTTGATAAAATCGAGGCGGCCGGCTTGGTGAAGATGACGTCACGGCCTCACACCCAGATGCGCGTGAGCCCTACCGTCTTGTTCTAGTTACCGTGTCTGGTCGGGTTAAAATTTACTTCGTGCCGTACCCACGATTGGCATTCTCCCAATGGCTAGAATAGGTTGGTAACCTGTAGACTAACCCGTCCTTCCTGCCCTAGTTGGGGTACATTAGAGGGTGTTAAGGTCCAAATAAACAAACAAACAAGGGAGGTTATAGGAAAGAGCTATTGATAAATATTAACTCGAAGAGAAGCGTAAGGATCGAACTGGTCGGTGTAGCGCGAGATAACGAACACAAATAGTGAAGACTTGGAAAAAGATACTTTATTTACTGATAGTTACATACAAGACTTCTAGTATAATGGTTACAAGTCAAATGTAGAGTCTCTTCCTCTGAAAACTTCCAGCTACTTAAACCTAAAGGTTTGGAGTGGGGATAGGATCGAGGAAATAGGGTGAAAGTGTCTGGCTAAATGTTTACTAAAGGTAACGTGAGAAAGGGTAGTCCGGCGTAGGTGTCAATTGTCTCATGTCACAGTGATATACACAGGGTGTTATATGGTGTAAAAAGAGAGTATCTAGGGTGGCAGGGGATCTTTGACCCAAGGCAGTTTACTTTATGATTGTTTATGACATGTGTTGTTCAAGATGTAATTTATATTTTACTCTTGGAAGGTCAAAAGGATACTTTCTCTTAGTCAGGTGCTAAAAGGATTTCTCAATAATAAAAGTAATGTTAAAGATTATATTAATATTATGAGTAATATTTATAATCTTATAACTCGCGGGTCAGACAGACCTGCTGGAGCCCTACTTGTGGACTGGTACTGAAGTGGCAAAACAATTCATCATTACATGTCGAATAGTTACTTTACCAATTAGTCTGGCAACGAAAGAAATTAATTTTAAACTATTTGAGGAAAGTCTGAGGTTAGCAATTGGATATAACAATACAATTATCGTAATAAGTTTAAGCTTCTTCTTCTTCTCTCACTATCTCCTCAAGTTTAAGCATTAATTATAATTATGGTGAAAGTTGGATAGAGAATGGTGGCAGGCATTATCATGCTTCCTTAAATATCTGGCCTGTTATTGCCGACAATAAACTGAAACCAAATCGCTCCAAAAGTATAACTAATTGTATACAATTAATTAATTGTTGCAATTTTACGACTCTATTTTCCATTTACAATATATTTCTTTCTAACATAAGATGGTTCATAGTTTCCTATTTAACTTGTGATATTTCGCATTAACATGGACCTGCCTGTTGGTTAGGGGTGTATATACTTTTTTCACACTCAAAACTGTAACATTTTGAAAAGGTGAAGCCCTGTTGGTGTTGCTCGGAACGACTCTTATTGAAATTTAATGGAAAATATATTTTACAATAAAACATTTGTCACTCGGAAAAGAGTCACTTTTTGACTACATTTTTTAATTGATGGTTCTTTTTTGACCCGCTCTTGTGCTGTTGGTGTTGCTTGGAACAAAAGTTGGCCGAAACTTCCCAGCTCACAAAATTAATGAAGAATATTTTTTGTTCTATAACATTGCCCGCTAACAACTACCGTTACGGAGCTATATTCCTTTGAACGAAAGAATTTGCGTTTGAGACCTATATTTTCTCCCAACTTTGTTTCTAATAATAATTGGCTGTTAATTTAATTTAATTATTAGTTTAAGTAATTGGACCCTTTTAATTCTAAAATGTTAATTTTTAAAATCAGTAGGTTATAGATATCCATGATTTATCGTTTTTCCCGGTCAGGGGAATTGAGAGTTTATTTATTTTGCTTATATGCCTCTTAGTTCTGTTTTATATTATCGTTTATTGGTGCCCAAATAGTAGAAAAAAATCCCAAATCCAGAATGAATGATGAATAACTCAAAACTTTCATCGCTGGATCTCTTTTGTTCTTAGGATTGGTGGATTAATTGCCACTTCTGTAGGAAATATATTTATTTGAAAACTAGTTTTGAATGTTAAATATTCATCATCAGGTCTAAAAACATACAAATATTTCAAAACATCAGCTTTTTATGACATCAATTAACCTTTTAAAGATGTAAAATTAGAAATCAAATATATTGGTACTCACCTGAGGAGGCAAAATGAAATGGACTTCTCAAAGATATCAACAACTAGAGTGGACTAAATGTGCAGAGGCGAAAGGGTCAGGTAGGTAGCTGGGTTAGGCCTTTTATTCTGGGTCTTATTATTGTATGCTCTGATATGTTCTTTAAATATATACTATTATATAAAAGGAGAAGCCATTTATCGTTTGTGACCACTAACCGCCAAAAACTACTGAACCAATCTCTACCAAATTTTAACCACACCATCTTTATATTTTTAGGAAGGTTTAGCAATAATAAAATATACTGATTTCCAATTAATTTGTTATTGAAAAGCGATAATATCTAGATAGCAGTGAAGTTTGAAAATTGACCGATAGGTGGCGAGCGCCATTCTACATGAGAGGTTACAAAGGTACAGCGTCATGTATAGCTTGAAATTGATAATAAAATTTAAATATTTAATTAAATTATTAAATTAAACTAGCTGAAAGTGCCCCTGCTCCGCTAAGGTTTAATATCATTAGGATTAAGGACAACTTAAATTAGTACAAGTTAAGCTTAATATTGATAATTATTATTACTTAAATAAACCTCAAGAATTCCATTCTTAGAATAATTTCAATAAGTATATTTGACAATTTGCAAAAGTTAATTTTATATTATTTTGATAGTCCTCCAGTGAAGCTTTGAGGCAGCACTACCATCTTACCCAGCTCTGATATCAGACCATCAGCTTTTCTTATGGCATACGTTAAGTGAATATAGTCTCAACTTCTCAACTTTTTTGATTTATTCGAATAAAGTTTAGACTTTCTGTTTCTATTTTTGTTTATCAAGCATAAATTTGTTGAGGAGATTACGAAATTAAAGTAAATAAGATTCTTCACTTCCTCGCTCCACTAACATTCAGGCGTAAAAATCAGCTGCAGACAGTTTTCTTAAGTGGTGTATTGGTGTTTGGGTCTCGCTGAGGAATCTTAATATTCTACCCATCTTCTCCATGGTAGAACATGAGACGATACTGAAGAGAATCATACACTCGACAGAAATCACTGATTCTTATCAGTTTTTTGTCCCTACATTGAACTGGCCTTACATGTCATCACCAGAGAACATAAGTCTTTTAATCTCCTCTTTAACATAATTCTTTCAATAGCTTCTCGTCACGAAACAACTCTTGTAAGGGTCCACCTCAGCAGCCACCATCACAGTTCACAGAAAGTACTATATTATAAGGATTCGACATCGATCGTGTTTTTGTTTGTTTACAACTATAAGGAACTTAATTTGTGGTCAAAGTGTGCGGCTTAAACCTCTAACCTATTTTTTTAACTTAGCTTATCTCCAAATACATATGACAATCAATCTTTTAATATTCACCCAATAAAAATTGTAATCGCATCTTTCGCGAATTAGCCGCGATCCAGGCCGATTTTTTTAAATTCCTTTCTTAGCGAGCACCTACGTTCCTAGAGGAAGCTACATATCAAATTTCATTCCAATCCGTTCGGTGGTTTCTGAGATTTCGTGTTAAATGATTGAGTGGTATTTGACAAATATATAATAGATTTAAAAATATGTTGCGATGTGTGGAGCCCCGTAAAGTTTAACAATCGACCGATATTTCGCTTGCGTCATTCTTCAACAGTTTTCAATGGAATTTTAAATGCATCATATTAATAGTTCTAGAAAGGTTTACAATATCTTTACTATAATAATAAATTAAATGTACAGTCTTAACTGGCAGAAACGAGCTTTGACACTGCCATATTCTTTTATGGCTAGAGATTGGAATCCAACCATATGAAATCATCAAATTATCAAATTATTTTAGACAATTAAAGATTGTTACTAAATCAAAATGTCGATCCTTCCTTTTTTTTTTTTTATATATATATATATTGTGTGTAAAAATATGATTCCTGGGCCTGGGTTTATAAGTTAAAGATTCATCTTGAGTTCTAAGGAGGCAAAATGAAAAGGACTTATGAAAGATAACAGGGCCTCGGGTGGACTGATATCTTTGAGATCCCAATAGAAGTGGCAATTAATTCATCAATCCTCATTGTATTGGTCCTTCTGCACTAGCAGCCGTGTGTAGTTCAAGTGACGTGTTGAAGTGTTAGTGTGGCCTGTGCAGAGTTAAAGGTTGAATGTTAAATAATGAATACCCGTGCGGTCAACGACATGGCTAAAAAGGAAGCGGAACTTAAGTAATAGAGAAAAAAAAAACTACGCCAATGAAGAAGGGTTCTTCTACTCTAAAGGCCAACGAGCTGCGGCGCCATCTACAAAATTCTGCCAACAATATATTATGAACAAGAAATATTACGAGTTTGTTTTATTTCTTTGTTGGTTCGGATGTTGAGGTAGCCATACACTTACAAACAAAAAAACAACAAAACAATCCCGAATCATTTCGTCCTCTAAGTCACCTAATTCCGATTGATTTCCGGACAGCCCAATATCGTTAGCCTTTGCTCATAATAAAATACAATTCAAGCCAAACATACTTCAGATATTTTATATAAATAATTCAATAAAATTATGAAGTTTATGGAAGGAACGTATCGAGATGTAGAAGGCAAGAAGCAGCGTTGCGGGTCCGACCTTAAGAACAGAGGCCCCGAGTTGAAATAAAATTGAGTTGAACGAATCAGATACAAAAAAGGGAAAACTTTTAAATGAAACATAAGAGCATATACGGTCAGCAATATTAACCCGCCGTTGGTCGCTAGTTGAGCATTTCCCTCACCCTTCTAAAAAATATTTAATAAGTCCGTCAGAATTTAACTTTCATCGCAGAATCTAAGTATAGCTGAGTTTAGGATATTTGCGAATAAGAATATTCGATTTATAAGTAAAACAGATGCAGGTAGCCAGGATATTGAGAGATTTTTAGAGAAAATTGCCATGTCCACACTCCTCAGTATTAGCTTATCTCTCGTGTAGTTTATTCGTGACATTTCACTGAGCGAGTTTTCTAAATGAGTCGTGGATCTAAAATGCTTGCATTGTTGGATAAAAAGCCAGTCGAGAAGATAAATTGTAAGTAATTAGTTGATAAAACGTCGTGAATTGTATTTATATTGTTTTTCAATAATTTACTAGGAACCTGAATTTTTTACTATTCCGGATTCTTGTTCATGGCTGCTCGAGTCAATATAAAATAGATCTGGTATAGGTGTGCCCAAGAAATAAAGAAATAAAAACGAAAAAAAAATTGTAAAAAGTGCAATGTTTCAATTCACAATGAACATACTAAATATACTTGTAATAATTGTATAGAAATAGAATAAAATGATCTAGCCGATGAAAAACACATTATTATGTAAATAGTAAAATATTTAATTTTTGTTTGGTTTTTTTGTTGTTTTACAATAAATCATGCTAATTTTTGTAATAATATATTTTTAATCCTTATACTACGTACTACAATTATTGATGCATTATGATGACATTTATTTACCATTTATAGCTACATAAAATACATTTTATATGAAAATCATAGAAGTGAGGGAAACGCTCACATTGTGACTAACGGTGTACCAGATCGGATAGCGACCAACTTCGGGTTAATCTATTTAATTATAAAATTTATCTCCTACAGAAAACTGAATCACAAGTATGCGAAAAAAACAAAAACAAATATAAAACATATGAGAATTGACTATCAAGATGGCAACCACTTCCATTTAATTCTTTCTTTAGCTGGCCGGCCTTCCGGCCAAAGAGGACTTTGTGTAGGATACGGTTATAGGTTATGGTTATGGTTTATGGTTATAGGGATTAATAGGTTACAGAAGAGATGAGGTTATAGGAAAGAGCTACCATGAATCTGAAACTGGGAGTGAAGCAGCTGTACATCGCTTAGGTCGATGAGTACGAGCTGTGCGGGTTTGACCAATTTGGTGGAGTCTTGATTAGATTTCGTTACTCTAAAATTCGATTGAGCTGGGTAAGAGGAATAAGTTTATAGGACGTTATATAGGAATAATTTATTTATTTATTTTTATTATTTTTTATTTATTTTTTAATACGAATCGGCCAACAAGGACAGAAGGAATAATATCACTACTTATTCCTCTTCACACTTTTCCGCCTTCCTTCTTGTCTAATACTCTCTCATCCTCTTGGACTCTTCCTCTCGCTCTTCCTTAGTCCATTTTCTCCCTCGTCTCTCGATCTTCCCCACAACAATCCTAACTCCTTTTAGTTTTTCCCCAAAAAGATCTCAATCTAAGCAGTCTTTATCCGTGATTTTTAGCTGGCCTATTTCCTCTTTTATTTGTTTTACATATACCCCTATACTTTTACAGCTGCAGACTTTGTCGTAAACTTTCTTTACATTTAATTAATAAATAATATTTAAAATTTGTTCTATTTGTGTTATCTTATAGGGTGTTATCCCTTTGAGGTTTACGGAGAACTGTTGAATATCTTAAGAATGCTACATCGACCAGAGAGATCCGATCCAGAAGCGACCTTAAGGTATTGCTGCAAGTAATGCTTGCTCCGAATAGAACCTCCGTTAGCCAGAGCCACAATGGATCCTCCGCCTCTTGGACAAGGATCTACAATGGTACGGAACGGTCCTCGAGAGCTGTCCCTGCAGACTGCAGAGAGCTAGGGCCATCCCCGTTGGAGAAAGGACCCGTTATCCTGAGGAAGTGGTAGGGGGGATCCCCTCCACAGGTTCAACATCCTGAGCCTCAAGATCCAGACGGTCCACCGCCGCCGCCAAGGACCTGCTGCTGCCTTCCTCAGGTAGGCCCTCCTTCTCTTATCTCCTCTCTGTCTCAGTCTCTCTTATCACTGTCCATGTCCTCCAGTTCCGGGCATTCTTTACTCCGCGGAGGTACTTTCAGATTGAACGAGTTGCTGCTCCAAGAGGATGCCTGGAGGTGTTTAAAGTGAAACTTCGCGTTGTGATCAAATAGAATTTATTTGTGGAATATAGGACGAGGCATAAATAAACATTGGAGGGCATGTTCAGCATTGAGAAGAAAAGAGGCACAACTGATGCAGTATGTTTTATTTCGACCTAACGCTATACAAAAAATAAGTATAATCTAGATATTTTGAAAGCTACTAATATTTTAGCAGTCGCTGTAAGATAAGTAAATGTACCAACTATTTTTGCCAAAATTTGAGTGTTTTTGAATTAATGACGAAAGTTTATTAAAAAAAAAAAATTAAAATGTTGTGCCTCTTTGATTTTCGATGTAAGATTTATTCAACTTTCAAATAGAAAAGCATGATCCCTACTTCCTGTTTCAGTCAGTGCATTTGTTTTTTATTTTGAACATTTAAACTACTAAAACCTATTTCAAAATCGAAAACTGTCAAAGACAACTTCCATCACTCTAAGAACCTACCTATTTTTAAAGTTGTATTTTAGTTTATAATTATTGAACGATCATTTTCAAACGTAATTTCTAAGTATGTATTCTTTAATCGATTTCGTGCCAAAATAATCTTGGGAAATATACATACATTAGGACTTCCATCACACCTGAGAACCCATCTCTTTGTTGAGTTGTATTTTAGTTCTTTTAAAACTGTTTGTATTAGATGATATTAAAGTTTATTTTCATAGGATGATGATTTTTAGATGTAATTTCATAATATTTGATTCTCTGAGGGACGGAAAATAATCTTGCGAATTGAATTATTCAGACATTTAATTTACAACAAATCTGTTTAATTATATCGATTACTTTGGAACTAATCTAAAATACTGATCCTGGATGTACCATTTGTTTTACTGTTGACAACAAAAGTAGAATCCCTACTTCCTGTTTGAATCAGAACGGATTTTTTAAATTATAAAGAAATATTGTTCAAAATATTCTCAATATCGACAATGTCAAAGGCGACTTCCATCACAATAAAAACCTCTCTCTTTGTTTAGTTGTATTTCAATTCTTGAAAAACAATACGCCATGTGTTGATATAAGTTTACAATTATTGAACGTAATTTCAAAATATTTTATTCTCTGTGTCGGGCCAAATATTCTTGTGAAATATCCATACAGTGGAACCTCGATATATCGAACCTCGAGGGGAACGAGAAAACTTGGAATTATCGAGGATTTCGATATATCGAGTTTCGATTTATTGAAGTGATTCCTGTCTGAGCTCGATGTATAGAGATTAGTTGTGTCGGCACTGCTTTAACTATTTAACTATTTCACAACACACTCGTAGATATTTTGGATCTCGGGCCCTTTTAACCTCTTTGATAATGAAAAAAGCTTCATTTTTATACTTTAGCCTATTTTTTTAAAATGGTGGATAAGGTGTTTGCTAGTATTCCAAACATTTTTGCAATATCCCACTTTCTGTCGATCCCGGCATTTACGGCTTGAATAATTTTTAATTTTACTTAATGAGAAATGGTTTTACGCTTTAACCATTTTTGAAAATAAAAAAAAAATATTGTGGAACGACAGAAAAAAATGTATCGCCCAACTGTTTAATCAGAAACTGAAACAAATGTCAGGGAGTTACAGCTAATCCTTGTAGAATCTTTTTGATCAGTCTAAACGCTCCTTATTTAACAAATCGACTTCGATATGTAAGATTTTCCGATAATAATTTCGGTTTGTAGAGGTGCGGTGTAAGCTAAGGAATCTTCGAATATTCGATATATCGAGGTCTTCTTAACCAATCCTTCGATATTTAGAGGTAGAAATAACATTGGAATGGTAGGCAGGTTCAAGGGGAATAGAAAAACATTATTTAAAATGTATGAAGGGATTTGCTATATCCACTGTATGCCTATAGATTTCCACAACGCTTAGGAACTATCCCTTTGTTGCGTTTTGTTTCAGTTCTTCTGTTTGTAATAATTGATAAAGTTTGTTTTCGTAAAGAAATGGATAAGTAAAATTTCCTTTAAACGAGTTAGCTATTAGCATTCAAAGCGGGAATTTTAATATCTTGTGGGTTGTGAAAAAATAATTAAGTTGTACTTGATAATAAGGCCTTAGAGTATCTATTTCAGCGCAAATGGTGCTTTTAGAGTAATTGTAGCATTTATTTATCGAAGTCCCAATATCTTATTTCAATAATTAGAAATATGCAATACATTTACACATTTTGAAACATTTATTTATAATATCACTACATTATGTGGGTATCTTTTTTCCCCTTTTATAGTATCCCTACGGAAGAGGCATGTATTTGATAACAATACATCACACGTTCTATGCATTTTGCATACTTCCTGGATTACTTAAGAGTTTAAGCTTACTATCATATTGTACAACTGAGTAATAAGACAGTTCTGTAAACACTCAATTGAAACTAGTCGTTCTCTTCTTTACATTCTTGTCCCCGTCAATCCGTCTTCAGTTCTAGCATCTAGAAATAGATGTTTATAACAGAATTTTTAAATTCCGTTTGGTTTTTTCTGTAGATATCCTTTTCTTTAAGTGGCCATTTGTCACCTCTGAGGACTATGCTCCTGATCAAACTGTGTCTGTCCCTTTCAAAATAAAGGAAACTAAAGAGTATGTGGCTAAAGACTTGTGATGTTCAACCGTCGCAGAAACATGTATCGGTTTGAGTATGTATCTTGAAATTAACATAAATTATTGTAAAATATTTATTTATTATTCGGATTCTCCCCTCAGCATTTAGTGAATACTAAGTACATATCTCGACTATTATATAAAAGGGTATTATCCATTTTTCGTTAGTGATCACTAACCGCGAAAACTACTACATTACAAAGTCAGTGTTTTTTAATCGTTTACGTGACGTATCATACGAGCTAATTTTAAGCCAAATAAAGAGCAAACCCACAAGTCAATCGATCAACCAATCTGCACCATATTTTAACCATTCCGTCTTCATAGTTCAAGTAAGGTTTAACAATAATAAAAATTAAAGATTTTCAATTATATTGCCATTATAAAGCAAAAAGGTGGCGAGCAACATTCGAGAGATGTTACAAAGATACTGTGATATATAGAGCTAGAAATTTATGATAAAATTTTCTTATTTTTAATTCAATTGTTTTTAAAAAAAGTTATAAATATATGGAGCGACATGTGGATCCCAGTGCAGTTTTAAAATCGACCGATTTGTGGCCATTCTTCAACAGATTTTGCAATGGCAAACTTATGACATTCAACTGTACCATATTTTAACTATAACATCTCCATAGTTCCAGGAGGGTTTATAATAATACATTTTACTATAATACTAATAAGTGCTAGAAAGTGCTAGGAACGAGGTTTGCTAAACTGTCATATACTATTATAGTTAAAAATTAAAATCTATCCCAATGGATCGATAAAATAATTTCTGCCAAATTGGATGTCTAATTATCCTTTTACGTCCTCTTCAAACACCTAACCAGGTTAAAAATTACTGCCGCGCGTGAAAATATCATTGAAGAAAATACTAAATTGCATACTTCAATTCTAAATTTTTAGCGATAAACAAATAAAACTGTAATTATTAGTTAATATTAAATAAGCTTTTTATGTATGACAGTGGACGAGGCCACGACGGAGAAATGCTATTTTTTGAATAATTTGACTTTTGATCTCGTGTTTTATATTTATCTATTTCTGCTTATTTAAATGTTCCATTGTATATAAAATAAAACTAAAATACATAAAATAAATATGATAATAATGGAAAGGGTAAATGAAATGGCTATCTGTAATAGAATGGGGAGCAAGTTGATATACTGGTGGATTTGAATCGTTATTCAGTATACTATGAAAGGATATCTATCTGGTTTAGGATAAATAATCAACCATCTTTATGGAAAAGTTTGTTTGTGACAGAGTAAGTGTGTGTGTATGTGTATTGAGGATTTTACAAAGGATTGGAAAGGGGAAGAATTGGAAAGCTCAACTCTCCATGTCCAAATATCATGTATCAGTCCATCCATCCATATATCACTTTCTTAACAGCCTCTTTCCATCTGGATTATCAACTCGTACATTACCATTAATTATGATTTAACATGAACTTCATCCATGTAATCTGTGCAATGGCACTAGGTTAAATATGACTGCTCTGCGTGGAAATATCATTGAGGAAATAATGCTTGGTTGTATAGTTCAATACAAGATTTTTATCGATAAACAGCTACATTTCCATTGATCGTTAAAGTGTATATCAATCTAAGTTCTTTACTTACAAGGGCTGGCGAAGCGACCGGCGGGCCAGTAATCCACAAAAAACAAATTAAGGTTATAATTAATTTTATCAAAGGGATTCTTGTTTTATTTTTATTATTATTAAATTTATATAGTGTATTCTTTATTTAATTATACATTTTACAGTGACATAGACTGGACAAGTGGGTTTTTTTAATTTTTATTAAGTTTAGTTATTGAAAAATCCTTTACAGTTATTATACATTTTCTAGTAAAGTAATACTATATAATAATACAAATTATAACTAATATTTATTTTGCTTCACCTATGAAATGCATCTCCTGTGAAATAAAAAAGTTGATCTTGAAGAGCGAACTGTGTACTGGAAGCCAAACCTATTCCAAGGCCGAACATCCGCTCGCTGGCTTCTTTAATTAAAGCCTGTTTTAACTTCACCTGACTTGAAGTTCTTTAATTACTGATACCGGGGCCAGCTTCTTTTCTATTATATTATTATAACATCAAAATGCCTTGTAGCTTCATTAATATTTGTAATTATAAACTTGAGTTAGGATTGATAGATTATTTGTCACTTCTATTGCTATTATTATTATTTTTCTCATTATTTTTATCCACAGGTAAATACCCAAACATCAGCACTTTGCTACATAGATTATATATATTTATTTTTTAAAATGTATGACATGTAATCTATACTATCATACAGGATGAGCATCTCTTAGTGTAAAAAAAAAAGTGGGTGAACAAGATCAAAAGTGAAGCAAAGTGCCGCAGACCTCACCTTTCTATTCCAATCCGTTGCAGATATACGATAATTCAAAGACTTTTTTGAGGAAACCACGTTTTTTTCCATAAAAACTGTAATATCTCCATTTTGTTCAAATATTTTTCAAATGTTGACCACATTTTCGGATTGAGCATTAAATTTTCTATAATAGTTGAGTACCCGTGACCTTGAATTTTACAAACTTGGTATCTAAAGAACAGCTTGATCTTCACCTTATTTGGGGAAGTCACAATGTCTTATATTACTTCAACGCTCACCGTTTTCCGAAAAAAACTATCCACAAAAATGCAAATCTTACAAAAACTTGCAAATTTAATCAGCTTTCGAGTGATATGTTAAACGTAATGATTTTGTTTCAATTTCATGGAGAAATTCACTTTTGAAACCGAAAAAACATGGTGTTCTCATTTGGGATACAAATCAGATACTTGTGTAAATAAAACAATTTCCTTAGTGGAAATGTGTATTTTAAACATAATAAACTCTTCATTGGAATAAAAAAACAAAGAAAAAAATTATTGTTTAATAGAAAATAAAGGAAAACTGTCAATAAAGCGACACCAGATCAGAGGATCTTATGTTATTACATCTATTTATTTATTATTATTATTTAGGATTTATTTTATTAGATTTTCAATGTAATGTTTAAAATCCAATGAAATGAACATAGACCTCAATTTGGCCGTAAACTTCTAAATGTAGATAGTGTTGAAAAACACAACTTTTTGAGGTGAATTTTTATGGGCAGATGAGTCTGTTTTTACAGGGGAAGGCATTTCTACCTATCCATATATATCCTTGGTTTATATTTGTATTGCTTTCGAATAATGTGTCACAATGATTTTTCAACAGTATTTGACAGCAATACAAAGATGAATAAACCAACGATACTCCACATGGAACGGTAGAAATGCCGTCCCCTGTAAAAACAGACCCATCTAGCCATAAATTAACCGCAAAAAGTTGTATTTTTCAACACTATCTACATTTAGAAGTTTACGGCCAAATTGAGGTCTATGTTCATTTCATTGGATTTTAAACATTACATTGGAAATCTAATAAAATAAATCTCAAATTATAGTAATAAATAAATAAATGTAATAACATAAGATCCCCTGATCTGGTGATATATGAATAGATTCTCAGCTATTATAGAAAATTTAATGCTAAATTCGAAAATGTGGTCAAAATTTGAAAAATAGTTAAACGAAATGATGATATTACAGGTTTTATGGAAAAAAACGTGGTTTTCTCAAAAAGTCTTTGAATTATCGTATATCTGCAACAGATTGGAATAGAAAGGTGAGATCTACGGTATTTTGCTACATTTTTGATCTAGTTTCTCCCATTTTTTTTTTTTTTTTTTTTTTTACTCTAAGAGATATTCACCCTGTATAAAAGGATAAGGCATTTTTCGTTTGTCAACACTAACCGCGAAAACTACTGAACTAACCTGCACCTAAGTTAAACCACATCGTCTTCACAGTTCCAGGAACGTTTAGAAATTATAAAATGTTTTGATTTTCAATTAATTCATAATTAAAAAAGCGATAATATTTGAATAATAGTGAGCGATTGGTGACGAGGACTATTCTATATGAGAGATATCAAAGCTAAGGCTTCGTATTGAAATCAATAACAAAATTTACTTATATTCAATTAAATTATTAATAATGATTTTTAAAGATACGGTACGGTACGGTTCGACCGATGGATCCTAATACATTTCGTAATAAATTTTATTATGGCAAAAATACTGAACCGATCTGTACCGAACTTTAACTACATAATCTTCATATTTCTGGAAAGGTCTCATATACATTATTGTATGGCAGAAATGAGGTTTGTCACAATATCATATACTTGGTTAGAAATTAAAATCCAACCAGATAAAAGCCGAATAAAAATTATAACCAAATCGAAATGTTTGATTCTTTTTTATATTTTGTATACAAATATGGTTTATAGGCGTTTTGTAGTTTTGTCCATAAGCCGTAAGTTTCTGTGTAGTCTGCCCATCTGGATTACCTACTCATATATTAAAATTAAAAATCTGATTCTACTTAAAGTGATATGTAATCTTCAACCACCTAATCAGTGCAATTTTAATCAGGTTAAAAATTACTACTATGAGTGAAAATATTTAGAAAATACGAGGTGTGATCAAAAAGTTCCAGGACTTTTTATATACTATGGGAATGCAATGTCTCACAGCGATGCGGTTGGCAGCATTGTATTGCCTGACTCAACAGGAACACAGCTGTGTTTGCAGATCAATCATAACATCACTGAAAGTAACATTAGCACAGTTTGTTTGAGGTTAGTTTTATAGAGTTTGGCTATTTTATGAAAATTAATGTGAAAGAAGAGCAACGTGTTTGTGTGAAGTTTTGTGTGAAACTGAACAAAACGTTTTCTGAAACCTTTTTGATGTTACAAGACGCTTTTGGTGAAGAATGTCTAAGCCGATCATGCTGCCATCAGTGGTTAAAGAGGTTTAAAGAAAGCATGCCAAGTCAAATCAAATGTGAAGAACATGCTTACAGTTTTCTTTGACTGTAAAGGTGTTGTCTACTATGAATTCCTTCCATAAGGTCAAAAAATTAATCGTTTTGTTTATCTTGAAACCCTCAGAAAATTGCGTACTGCTGTGAGAAGAAAGAGACCTGAGCTGTGGCAAAGTGGTGATTGGGTCCTTCACCATGACAATGCTCCTGTTCACTCTGCATTAGTTATCCGTACCTTTTGTGTAAAAAACGCAATGACTGTCATTCCTCAGCCCCCCTACTCACCTGACCTGGCTCCAGCCGACTTTTTTCTTTTCCCGAAGCTCAAGAGACACCTGAAAGGACGAAGATTTCAAACAGTTGACGAAATTAAAGAAAAAACAACGGAGCTGCTAAACACCTTTACAAAAGAAGAGTTTTCTGGAGCCTTTGATCAGTGGAACACCGGTGGGAAAAGTGTGTAGCTTCCCAAGGGGAGTACTTCGAAGGAGACAAATTTGAATAACCTGTATGTTGTATGAATAAATGTATAAAAATTCAGTCCTGGAACTTTTTGATCTCACCTCGTAACTCCCAACGGCATGCTACAATACAAGATTTGAATCGATAAACAAATAAAACTTCAATTATTACTAACTAATAAGTTAAACCTATCTAACAATATGTTCTTTATTTATGAGAGCAAGTGAAGGTGACGGCGGAGTATGCTAGTGACATTTATATTTTTGTATTTTTATATTTTATATATAGAATAGCTGAAGGATCTCTTGAAGATATCAATCGCTACAGTAAAACGGAATGCGATAGAACGAAAGGGGGGAGGGTGGGGTACTCAGCTAAATAAACAGGCAAAGATATGACCCTTTAGGTTTCATATATGATTGGTTCCTTCATCTGTTCATGTTGGAAACTAATTTAAATGGAATGGAATGGAAAAGTTTATCTGCCCATTTAAACAAATATTTTACTAATTGGTTTTTAACGATTTTGTTATTTACTACAATGATTCAAAAATGTTTAGTTTTAGACCGCGAACCTAAAACACAATGATTCAACATACTAACAGTATATAATTATCTTTATATAATATAAAAAATTCTCACCTCAGGATATATCGTTGTGCCCATGTTTGTATCAATGTTAAACGATGTTGCATGATTTAACAGCTGATAGGTCAGGGTTACTAAAAATATAGCCTTACAAATTAGAATAACGTGTTTTCATTGATGACTTTGTTAAACAACAAAACTACCGCGTGTGCGGTTTGGAGAACCCATGTGTGATTGTCGAAAATCCAATCATTGGACTATAGTTACAGCATAACCTCGATAATCCGAACGCCGTTTTGGGAAAAATAAAAATTATTTTCTGAAAATCCGTGATTTAGCAGCCAATAAACGTTCTTCAACCTTAGTTCAGAGAAAAATGAGTGACTGTTTTCCCAATGTTTAGTTTTTTGTATTCTTTAATCTTTTTATCTTTCTATACAGCATACTTTTTTTTTTTGTGTGTACAGTACTGTACTTTCTGTGTGTGTATAAGATTGTATACATACTATGTAAAATATTAAGAAATTTGTGTGCAATACATTTCATAAAATATAGTTACCTCACTGTAGCACAGTAGTATTTCATAAAACAAACTATTTACCTATAACAATACAACGTGCTTCTTATATTATGCGAGCTAGTATGTCAGTGTTCATTTTTTGCATGCTACATACTATGCCTGAAAGCACTTTGTTTGGTAATCCGAACGATTTGATAGTCCGAACCACCTCCGGTCCCAATTAGTTCGGATTATCGGGATTCTACTGTATTTGAAAATGGGACAAATCAAGCAGTGACTGCTACTGGTGCTATATATTCCGACACGACATCATGACTGCTACTGGTGCTAGACACATCAAAGTTCTTTTTGCCGATAAGGGATGATATTGATCCCACCAATACGTGCTCGATTCAAGACGATTAAAAATTATACACAGCACGTCAATAAATTCAACTAAAATGTCGCAACCTTTGGCACACCTACATTTCAACACCCATATAGAAAATCAAAGAATTATCGCTCAACTGAGGATGGCCAGCAAAAGGAATACCCGACTGTCGTACGGTGGCATGCAAAGATAATTTAACAGTATACAACCAAAAGTATTGTGACACAAATATTAGCTGGATTGTTTGGCATTCGGAGATAAAGGCAGAAGTATTTAGGCAAGTATCTCCTGCCCAAACCTATTCCTGAGTTGACCATGGAAAATATTTTATCCGTTAAGAGTATAAAGCATTTAAAAACTATTTATTTATTTATAACCAATAAATTTAATTCAGATGGTGATTAAGTATCTTGAAGTATTTTGTTTAATTTTCGTTTATCTAAAATATTGCTTTTCTTTGTATTCAGCCTAATTTTTTTTTTTTTTTTTTTTTTTTTTTTTTTTTTTTTTTTTTTTTTTTTTTTTTTTTTTTTTTTTTTTTTTTTTTTTTTTTTTTTTTTTTTAGTTGTACTTATTATGTGTAGTATATTTATTTAATTTTATATTATGTGTGATATATGGATTTTATGTTTGTTTCAATTTTTTTTTTCTTTTCAACTGTTCATTCTGAAGAAAGACCTCCTGTGATTGTTAATTAATAAACAATTGATTATTGATTCTAAACAGTGATAATTATTTTTACAAAATACAGTAATTCATTAATTCTTTCATTCAATAAATTTAATAACTGCATAAAACATTTTCCGAACTGGTACCCTCTCGTTTCAGTGATCAGAATTTGCCCCCTGGATGTGTGATTTTACACCAAGAGGTTTAGAATTGATCCTTTTGTTGGGTCTTTTGAATGAAGCTACAAAAAACTTTTTAAAAAAAAATAAACAAAAAAACTAAGGTTCCGAATGTCAGTATTTATTTGAGAAAATTGAAACTACTCACCAAACATAGATAATATATTTCTATAATCAAAACAAACATTAATACTATTTACAAGGCAATGGATTGAATAACAAAATAACTAAATAATTATTGATACGCTAAAATCAATATTGAAACTAAAATTAACCAATTAATTCAAAATTATGAGACAATTATACCCTATTTAAATCACGAATAACTAAAGAAAAACAAAATATAAATAAAATAAAAAGAGCCTTGGAGATAGAGCGGTACGATTATGGTTATGACTGGCCACAGCCGCAAGGAGATGGCGATGATCTAGGAGGCTTCGATGGAAACAATCTTCAAGGAGATACGGGCGGTGGTCAACAATAGTCTTTTAAAAGTGATGCTAACTATTCGCCATCTTGTATTGCACTTTACGCAACTAATTATCAAGTTGGGCTAACTATCATATGGCCGTTGCTAGGTAACGGCAGCCAAAGCCTACAGCCTCCTATATCGTTCACCTCACCAATAATATAGACTTAATCTATTAATTCAGCACAAAATTCAAATTAATGCAACCGCAATAAATCGTTTAGAATAAAAAAAATACAGTTTATTATAAAAGCGTTAACACCTTCTAAACCATCATGGTTATCCTCAAGTGAACATAAGATTTCTTTTTATGGGATAACTTTTTTTTTTTTTATAACATAATAACTTTATTCACAACTGTACACAATGGACAACCAGTGAATGTGAAATTTACATTGATACAACAGACATGATCAGGCATGAGGGAGTCAGCACCCAGTGGTACATCTCCAGGCGTGAAACTAAATTATTAGCGATTAGACTAGGAGATCCCTCATCCACTTCCTTTTCAGCCTCCGTCGAGTTATGTCTGGTATCTGTACTGTTGCCATATTATGTATCTGTTTGTTAGTGTGTCCACGTAGTTTCTCATGAAATTGTCGATAAAGTTTATGAATATGGCTCTTAACTGTCGGAATACGTAAGTCTGTATGTAGTATATCGTTTGACACATAAGGAGGGGAGTCTGTTATCAGTCTTAGGAATTTAGATTGAAATGTCTGTATTTTCTGAATATGTGTTCTTTTGGCCGGTCCATAAATTTGCGATGCATACGTCCAGATGGGTTTAATCAAGTAACTGTAAATGTTAAGTTTTTGTTTTAAAGGTAGTTTTGAGCGTCTGTGAAGTACTGAGTATAGAAGTCGCAGTCTTAACTGTAACGTCTAAATTATGGGATAACTTGAAGTCAAAGTTCTATGTCAACAAACCCACAGCTACACGTGCATTTCGGAAGACAATAAATCCTGGATCAACGAAATTCAGCATCGTTTACGCAAAATGGTTATAAAACATTTCGACAAAAGAATGGGTATGAACCATCCCACCATAGCCATCGACGCCATTTGCCCGATATGGTATTCCATAAATAACCCGATCCTATCTACTTTATGATTCAATAATAAAATAACAATCTAGAGACTAAAATAATGTGTTTTCTATCTAATTCGAATCTTGCCTAGTTTCGGACAATTTTTAGAATTAAAATTACATAAATTAAAAAAGTCAACTTATATAATAAATAGGTTTATAGTTAACGTATAACGCCGGAATTATTGAATGAGTGTCATAATGAGCGTACTCAAAATTGCTGACAGTAGAATTATTGTGTCAACATAATTAGTCGTTTAGTTTAGTTTAGTCTTTTTAATTTTATTTCCTTATATGAGATTTATTCGTTATTTATTGGTAATTGGTGTAGTTAGTCTTCTCTCTCTCTCTTATCAGCAGTCAACAAGGAAACTAATACCCAGAGGTATATTCATTTTATTAAATAGTTATATAAATTATTTTTTTTTAAAGAACGTTACAATGTATCTTTCCTCCGCTCTAAAATTTATTTTGCAATTTAAGGGAAAAATCACACACACATTTAAGAAGAACTTATATTTTATATATCAAATAACAATACATTTACATTAATATGTTATATCAGCAACAATGAATAAATAATTATGTTTTTAATCTAAACGACTTTCATTTACATACAGTTCTATAATTCATCGTTTTAACATTAACAAGTGAAAATACAATTTAATATTACGTTTGGTATCCTCTCATATAGCGGCTTTGGCATTGCCTCTACAAGTGTTAGAGTTGTACCTGGAGTTCGATAACAGTTTGCTGTTTTCTTGTGATACTGGGATTATTTTACAAATCCCCATCAATTGGTAAATTATTACTTTTACTTAATAATTAGGAATCCGTATTAGAGCTTTGAGTAGCCCTACCCGAAGGTAGACTTGCCTGATATCTAAGAGCCCACAAGACATTACCTCATTTCCCGCCAGATAATCGGATCATAGCATTTCTTTCTTATTTAAACAATCTACAAACATATAGGTGACATATATACTTTTCATATATAAAACATATATATATATATATATATATATATATATATATATATATATATATATATATATATATATATTTTGTCATATGTTCAATCCCTATATGATATCACTCTATTGTATTTTACTATTATTTATCAACGAAATCGTTACGTAATTAAAATATATCGAATGTAATTTTTAGGCAGATCTATATTCCGATTACTATTACTGATTGTACTCGCTTCGGCATGTACTACTACATATACTAAAATGGAATTTCTACTGATATTAACTAAAAACGTTTCATGGTACACAACAGAACACTCCACGATGACTTGTACCTACCCGCTGAGCAAGATAACAATTAATCAACAGAAAAAATATTTCACGTAACACTTTATGCCTACCCTGACAGGTTTATCCCAGACATGGCTACAACAAACACACACTCGATGTTCAAACGGAGTGGGATGGAGGATCTCCATAAGATATATGCTAAACCAATGTCAGGGAGACTTACTTATATGTCTCCACATCACCTCACATTATTTTGTTTTACTTTCATGTTGGTTGCTTGTCTTCAGTATGAAGAGAAGTTTCAATTTCAATATCTATATTCTTACACTTAATACAACCTAAATTTAATAGATTTTAAACAATTAAAACCGTAAATGATATAAAATAACTAATTATGAGAGCTTCTAGAATTGGTAATAATATTATTAATGTTGATGGTTAATCATTGGCTCTAGAAGAAGTAGCGCAAGGAGGTGAGGAAAAAAAACAACTAAAATAACTCCTTTAAGTTGATAAAATAAAAGAGAAGGTTGATGTAGAAATATTTTGGGTTATAGCGGATCATTTAGCTATAGTCACAGAAAATATATAATTTAAATTTAGAAGACAAAATAATGGATAATGGGGGTAGTAATGCCATATAAATATATGAACACATTAAAAATGTATCCATGAAGCAGCGAGTGAAGCCTTAGGGGAGATGGAAACTAACCCTCCAAAGCAATGGTGGAACAGTGAAATAGAAGAAATGGTAGACAGGAAGAAAGTACTCTTCAATAAGTGGCTATGTAGCGGAAGCCAAGATGATTGGAGAGAATATAGAAATATAAACACACGAGTAAAGCGTACTGTCACGGAAAGCAAAAACAAAGCATGGGAAGCATGTTTTAGGAGGATTGATAATACCCTGGGCTACAATAAGATGCGTGAATCATGGGGGGTACTAAAGGCTCTCAGGAAACAAGTGAAGGGAAATGTGATTCCTCTAATAAGTGAAAGGACCTGGGTGGAATATTACAAAAATCTGCTCACAGAAACTAGGCCGGAGTGGTCAGGCTTATATCCACCTGAGGAGGATGCACTAGGGAACGTTACCGTAGAAGAGAGAGGTTCTTGATGCAATTAGATATGCAAAATGTGGAAAAGCTGCAGGACCTGGAGGTATCTCGATGGAACTGCTAAAGGCAAGAGGAACCAGATTATTAAAGGCTCAATAATAAACCTCCTATTAAAAGGACAAGAGTTACCCAAGGACCTTAAGACAGGATTTATCACATCTATATATAAGAAAGGAAACAGAAAGGAATGCCGAAATTATAGAGGCATCTGTGTCCCGAGTTCTACATCAAGAATCATCGCTAGAATTCTGAAGGGTAAATTGGAAGAGGAGTTCATTACGCCAGAAGAGCAGTTTGGGTTCACTGCTGCCAGGTCGTGTACGGACAGCATATTTGTTCTAAGACAGCTCATAGAAAAACGAATGGAAAAAGGAAGAGCTGTGCACATAGCTTTTATAGACCTAGAGCAAGCGTATGACACTGTACCGAGATGGAATATGTGGAAAGCCCTTAAGAATGCGGGTATGAGCAATGCCCTAATAAATGCTGTGATGTGCATGTACAGGGAGGATGAATATAGAGTAAGGCTTGGCTCTCGTGTATCTGAGCCTTTTTCTGCATCCAAAGGCCTTAAGCAGGGTTGCTGTATGTCACAGTCGCTGTTTAAAATTTATTTACAACAGGCAGTAAAGGAGTGGAGTGCTTGATGGGAGAGAAAAGGTATAGGCATTAACGGACATATGCTGTTCTCCCTTTTCTTTGCCAACGACCATGCGGTGGTCACATATAACCGAGAAGGCCTGGAAGAAGCGTTAAAGGCCTTGGAAAAAGAATTCAGCTTGTGGGGTCTAAGAATAAATTTTGATAAGACCGAATACCTGCCAGTAAATTGCAAGGAGGCCGTGGACCTACTGATTAATGGGAAGGTGTGTAAGAAGGTAGGTTCCTTTAAATACCTAGGGTCAACAATGGATAGGAACGGGACGTCAGAACCCGAGGTTAGGAGGAGGGTTGGCCTGGCAAGAAGCGTGACTAGAATGTTACACCCAGTCCTTTGGAATACGATCATCTCAACGGACAACAAAAGGCGTATTTTTAGAAGTATTGTTGAGCCATATCTCAGCTACGCCGCAGAAACCTGGACACTTAACCGAGGGCTCAACTCTAAACTACAAGCGGCAGAGATGGATTTCTGGAGGAGATGCCTAAGGATTACCCGCCTAGACCAAATCAGGAATGATGAGATCAGAGGCAGGCTGGGCGTGACCGAAGGAGTCCCGGAGAGGATTGGAAGAAGCAGGCTACGATGGCATGGACACTGCCAGCGGATGCCAGAACGTAGGTGGCCGAAGAAGATTCTGCTGTGGGAACAACCAGGAAGACGGAGGAGAGGAAGACCCCGAACCCGGTGGAGGGACTGTGTGGAGGAGGAAATGGCTGGCAGGGGACTTGAGGAGGATGACTGGTGGGATAGAGAGAAGTGAAGGGACGCTCTGACTTAACCAACCCATTGAGGGATAAAACCTGCAAAAGTAAAAAGTAAAAATTACAAGAAATTCAAAAAACAGGTATTCTTATTTCTTTCGAAAAGACGATATATATGTTGACTCATATGAGTACAAACAAAAAACTAAATATGTTAACATTAAAAGGGTAGATAAGTTTAAATATTTAGGTGAAAATATTCAATGTAATGGTTTAGACAAAGCAGCAAATCTCACGAGAGCTAATAAAATGGAATTTGCCTTCCAAAAAACTAAAGATATGTTAATAAAAAAATGTTTTTATTGAAGCTAAATTGCGTCATTATAAATCAGTTGTTCGACCTGAAAGCTTATTATGTCTCTGAACGTTTGTATCTCAACTAAAAAGGAGAAATTGAAAATATGGAAAAGAAAAATATTAGGACCAAGAATTCAGTCTTTCTTGGTTGTTGTTTGTTGTTTTATGGGGCATGACGTCCTGATTTAGCCCAACTAGACTATCAACAAGGACGGGTTTTTCTACAGGTTGTCTGTAGTTGTGGGTTCGCCACAAATAAATTTTAACCCGCCCAGGTGGGATTGGAACCTACGACCTTCTGGTTATGAGCACGCTGAGAACCACACCCCAACCAACTCGGCCATTGAGTCCCCATGTCTTTCTTGGTCCTAATATTATAAACTGAAAAGTAATACAGAAATATTGAAATATATCAGAATATTGAAAAATTAAGTGCTGCAATGAGGAAATGTAGAACATTTTATGGAAATTTAATGAGAATGGATGAGAGGAGACAAAGAAAAGTTTCCGACACAGCCTCCAAAAACAGAAATCGAATACATGGATACGGATAGTAAAGGAAGATACGTATAATGGTGGCAAATATATAGTGGGATTCAATGTGGGACAGCAGTCAACAAGATCATATTTCCGAAAATGGTTAAAACACCAATTAATAGACAGTGGCCAGACGAAAGAAGAAAACATCAGGCAGAGGCGATGAGGAAATATTGGAGGGAACGGAAGAGCAAGGAATGAATTGTTGTTGTCTGGTCCACAGCTGTTCCAACTCCAAAGAAGAAGTTGTTATATATTTGTGAAAAATGCAACAATTTGTTTTGTTTATTTTTTCTTTACATCCAGCATCATTTTCAGTAATTCAGCACTCCTTTGATCCCATCTGTGTGCGATTATCGAGACTGTACTCAACAAAATATCTATCTATAGACAAAAAAGCAATGCATAATTATTCCTAGATGTGTAAATAGAACCATGGCCCATAATACAACAATTATCTTTAAAAGAAAATAATTAGTAACTAAAAACCTAAAGTACTAATACTATTTTATAGTACCGTTTTCCAGTACTTCCAGAACTGAAATTTATAAACTTGACTATTTATATTGGAATATCTATTAACAATATTTGCCTCCACATAGCTCCATACAGCTCCATATAGCTCCTTCTCTAGTTGTAAAACTTTCTACAGTTTTCAATTTAAATATATTAAGCCATAAATTAAAACTATAATTATGTGAAAGGCTAGACATTTAAGCAAAAGATAGAGAACGAAGAAATCTGAATCCCTAGCCGAGAATAGTAAAAAAAATCCGAGCTCTCGACCTTGGAGGAACGGAAGTAGACGAAGGAGGAAGAAGGAAACGGATTATTGAGATAATCGGCTCAGTTCCGGTCCATCAACCTCTTGCAACCGCCAATTAGATCTTTTTCTATTGTATTGTCTCTTTTTACAAACAAAGAACTGTTTGTAAGAACTAGGCTACGAGTCCGTTATTTCTACCACACGGCCTAAAAATCGATTTAGTGACCGATCATGTTTTGATCAAGTCAAATTTATTGTTATTATTGTTGGTATAGTAATTCAATTGCTCACTATATCTTGGCGATTGTTGTTATTCGGTTGTCCGGAAATGAAGGCATGTTTATGGTTTTAAAATATTAAAAATTAAATAAATGATTCAAAACATATTTTATTATTTTATTAATCAAAATACTCTCCATTCCTCTCAATAAATTTCTGCTAACGAATTAATAAACTTTCCCGCGCCTTGTGAATAGAAGTTTGAGCCTTTGGTATCAACACAGTCTAAAAACGCCTTTTCTGTCCAATTTTTACCAAGACATTTTTTATCTCTTGAAAATTGGCCCAGTTATATAAAAAAAGGTTAGTCGGTTGGGGAGAGATCTGGAGAGTAGTGTGGATGAAGCAGATCTTGGAACATGAGGTTCCCAAGTTTTGAGTTTTGGACCGAAGTGCTCAGCGGGTTTGGATTTACTGACTGGACTCACAAGATACTCGGCAAGTTCTGGAACAGCTGTTGTAGAGTTTTCTTCGAAAAAATATCTTAAAACAAGTTCATCGAGGGGCGGCACCTTCCACAACCTCCTCCCGGTCCTCAAGCCTGAAATCTCCCGAAAATTATTTAAGCTGCCATAGAACGGTACAGTCACTCACACTGCAGTTACCCCTCACTTCCTTAATGTGTGTCAGTTACAAATATAATCAGTTCATTATCTTGAGTGTTGGTTTAATGCAAACATGAAATCTAGCATTAATCACCTGAAAACACAATATAACTATTTTATTTCCAAAACTAAATACAGTAGAACCTTACTGATCTTAGCCCCAAAGGAACAAGGGATGGAATGAGCGAACGGTCGGATTAGCCGAAGATTTCAATGAAACGTGTTTTTCATAGTTAAATGTGTATTATAATTATATTAAAAGTTATATATTAGCATTAAAAAAATTAAAGGAAATATATACTTAAAGAAACTGTAGTTTGGTTTAATTTTGAATATAAAAATGTTTTCTTTAGAACCGACTTACAGTGGGACGAATGGCCTAAATTCCCCGACATGTACGAAAAATTAAAAAAAAGTTATTTCTATCTCCGACCACTTTGCACCATCTTCTAACTTCTTAGAAAAATAAAATGTCGGAATGTTACAGAATTATATAGTGAAAATGCTGTGTTTGAGATTAAAAAAAAAGTAATGAAAATTGAAATAAAAATGCACGAAATCGTATCTAGTGATTTTAATTGTTCCTGTAAGCCTTTTAATTTTACTGATAATTATATCTCATAATCTCAAATAACCAATTACATTCTAGTTTGTACAAGTCTATTCAAACTAAGAAACATTAGTAGTGATTGTTTTGTTATTAGAATAATTAAGGATCTTATAAAACAATGATATTTGGAGTACCTTTCAGGTTATTACGAATACATTATTGCGTGTTGAAGAAAATGTACTAATTTGTCCAAAAAATGGACTTCACAGATTTTTACTTCAGGTAGTTGAAGAGAAAAAAAACGTTGCATAATTATTCGAATAAGGCCGAATTTGCCCGTTTTTTTAGGGATTGTTTGTATCCCTTGTAATTCGACCTAATTAAACTATCAACCTTGATTTTTGTTTGTACCTATCCAGTTATGAAATACACAACAATATTTGAAATTTTTAGTTTGGAATTTTATTTTGTTAATTTTAAAATATTTAGTTTTGATTATTTTTTTTTCCTTTCAGTTTTTCCACATTACAGTGTGATGGTATTAGGCACCCTGGTAATAAGGAGCATATATTTCTACGTGTTCTCATGCATATATTTCTCGGCATAACGGATATTTAAATAAATATTTATACAAAATATTTTTATAATAATACATAATATATTTTTAGAACAATATAATTTAAAATAATAGAAGGAAAAAGGAAAAAAAAAAGTGTTCAGTTGCAATTTCTTTAAAAAAATTTATTTTATATTGTTATAAGTTATTGTTGCTTTATTATAACTATTCATATCAAGAAAAATACTTCGTAATGTGCATAATTCTACAGACAAAAATACAAAAGATATGATCGATACTCCAATTATTTGAAACTTAGAAACAATTAGCGAGTGGCGGCGCTTCAACTTCCATTTCAGTATAGATCCACAACACTAAAAATATATAAAATAATCAAAACTAGTCAACATTTTGCTCAACAAAATGCATAATTTTACTGGACTATCAAGGATTGTGCACCCTACCGGTTGGAGTGGGGAGGTTCTACTGTATGTTGTTCCATTATACAAGTTGATTGCTCCTAACCAATACAGCAGAAGGTGATGGCACTGGGGATACGATAAAGAAGTAAAACAAGAAGTCGCTGAGCAAAAGACACTGCCTCAAAGATCTATGCTAACCGCCTTAGCTGTGACCTGGATAGTACTGCCGCCCAGCCCACAGCTTGTATTGTATTCCTCTGCAACCCTGTATTGTCCCACTGTCCCGGCAAACTCTTTCTTTGCTCTACTTTACTTCACATACAATTAATATTTATATATAATTTATTTCAATATATATACGGAAAAAGAGAGAGAAATAATATTATATAGAAAATATAAGTGTCTGATAATTTTGAAGTTGGTTCTCTCGTAAATTTTAGTTAT
>RCWM02000446.1:600000-885000 GCA_003667255.2 Euschistus heros | reverse complement strand
CTTCTGTCATCTCATATCTTATATTGTCTCTTCTTGTATTATATATATATATATATATATATATATATATATATATATATATATATATTTATATATTGTTGAGAAAATAATCGATGATCTAAAGTCGATTGCCAGGAACCAATGGATATGTTTTGTAAAACCTAATTATGAAATAATTACACATCCATTCTTTTCTCTACTGGGCATAAAAAAAAAAAACTTATTTATAGAGGTTATTTCACCTTTAATAATCGGCAACTTTTAATATAACAGACTAACACTGTTTGCTACATATTCATTGTATGTTCATTGAGATTTCCAAGTCATGTTATTAATGAGTACATTTTTTAAAATTAAAAATCTATACTTTCCGAGTACATAAATGAAAAAAAATAGTTTTCGACAAATATATGATGAAAAAAGAATCAGTGTGTGGCTGTGCCATGAACACGGCCATGTGTTGTACGTCAATACGTTTATGTAACGGGTTATATTTTTTTAATAAAATATTTTTATTTGTGTATTTAGGAGCAAGGAAACTAATAATTATTGTCTGTAACTTTATAAATTATAGGTCTGTGATACGAAAAGTATGACACAGGTGGCAAACAAGATACATCGAGATTTCTGACAAACATTAAATTAATACAGGTATTAATCATTGAGTATTACCTAGCGTTGTTGGAGAAGTTTCAATATAAGGCAAATTGAAATCGGGCATTGTGGTACTGTGTGAGGCATCAACATTAAAGTCTCCAACTATCATAGTGCAGTAGGATCAGGCACGGTCGGTTATAATTTCAGCGATGTTTTTGGAATATTTAAACAAGGATCGTAACAAAAAGAGTTTTATTTCTGCTAGCGTTGTGCCCAGATGGATACACAAACATCCGAATACGAATTTGAAGATGCCATTGGCCGTTTCGTTTACTAGACACACATAGCGCAACCAGGTGTAGCGTCTTTCATTTCCAAATAAATTTCTAAAAAATCAATGATAACTCTATTACAAACAGTAAAGCTATTGAGGTTCCGATAAATGGCGACTCCATCGGCTTTGCGACTTGATGATGGTGATACCGCTACCGATGAGTTAGTTGCAATTTGTCTGTTCTTAGCGGTATTACAATATGATCTCAGTTCAAAGCTAGGCACATTCACTGGCATGGAATTTTCCATCCAAGTTTCGCTGATTGCCAAATAATCAGATCGGTTGATGATTGTATCGGTAGAGATATATTCTGTTCATAAGGAACATATATTTATATGTTTTATATTTTACATCATATTCACTTTTTTTTATTTATGTATTTTTTTTATTACTTTCAATGCTGTAACACTTTATTATTTCCAACAAGAATGCTTTATTAAAAAGAAGTTTATATATTTTAGTAACAGAGAATAGAACTACTAATTATGAACATTGAATTATTTACAAAACATTAAAAACGGCACTATTACTCCACCGCACATTGGCCGCCATTAATAGCGATCTTCGTTGCTTAGCAACGAAGCTAAAAAACATCTGGGCGAGATTATGTTGCCTAGCAACGAGTGTCCTAGCTCATTTTGATACAATGTATAGTATTCAAAACGGATACAATGAATCAACTTTTAATTCAGTCTACATTTGTTCTTGAACATGAGAATTATATTTTTCAAAAATAAACAATCTGGGCTAAACATAAAATAAATATCATTGAGAATGAAAAAATTAAAAAAAAAAAAAAAAAAAAAAAAAAAAAAAAAAAAAAAAAAAAAAAAAAAAAAAAAAAAAAAAAAAAAAATGAATCGTAAATAAAAAGTTAGCTGAGAGGGAAACAAAGTTTATAAAAATAAAAGTAAATGAAAATAAAGAAATTATGGTAATTATGATGAGATTAGAATAATAAAAATAATAGTAAATATATAGGCATGGGAAAATCAAATAGATGCAGTTATACAATGAAGAATTGGGATGGGTATCGTAAGAAAAATATCCGTATTACATATCGACAATTTTTAAGCAATAAATTTCGATAAACGATATATCGGTGGCCACAAATATAAATACATTGATGTGTAATAGTGATTTTTTTTTAATGTAATGCCATTATAAATATTCCTATCATTTTATAATGGCACTTGTTTTTTTTGTTTATTTTAATTTGTTTCACGACTTAATAAGAAGAACTTTCTTTCCCTAGTTGGAACTAAAGAAATCATAATAAAATACACCTGTTCCAAAATTATATTTGCATAAGCTTATTTTTGATATGATTTTCAAACCCTTCTAGATCAAGCAGGCACCTGCAGCTGCACCACAAATTACATACCAAGATATTCAATTGCTCCCAACTCTACCATTCCTTTATTCAATCCTCAATAATTCCTTTTCTTTAATGATAAAAGGAAAGCTTATTCAAACCCTTATTAATAAATAACCTAAAAGCATTCTTTCTTTAATTAAATATATGCATATTTATATTAACTTCACCTAATTTTCTGAAGCTATGAATAATTATCGACGCCATTTTGTCACCCCCAAGCGAAGTTACACTCAAAATTAATTCTCTTTTCACTGCCTTGCTGATCACTAGGGTAGTGATTTATATGCATAAGTATTGCATTTATGCAAAAATATTGTGGGAAATATGCTATATTATTTCGCAAAAAAAAAAAAAAAAAAAAAAGAACCAAGCCATAACCTATCTAACTTATAGACTACTACTTGGATAACTTTAAGGAAAACTTTAAAAATGATCCAGACATTCAAAATTTCTTTTCTAACTTCGGTTTTTTTAAGTAACTAAAATATTTTTTCAAGTCTACCATAAGATTGAAAACTTTGTAGCCCGTAAAGAAATTAATTAAAAAGATATATATTTTGAACAAAATATATATATATATTTTTTTAAATTTGCTTCCTGTTTCCAAAAATGTTACATTTTATGTGGGACAATCCAATATTTTAAGTACAAATTGTAAAACTTGTTAAATAAACTTACTGCAATTGTTTTTTATTTTTAATTTCTACGGAACTCTTAGAACTTCGAAGAGATCATAGCCTGGAACCAAATAATGATGATAATAATAGGTGTAAAGATTTGGACCAGCCTCCTAAATATACTATCAATCAGTTACTCATTTGTTCTGTACATTTCCCCCTCCCCCTTTAAAGATGTGATAAATAATCTTGAAATAACTAAGAACAGAATAGAATGATTTAGAACATAAACAACAATAACCCGGCGGACTGACCGAGATAAGTGGCTCCTAATGGGACCTGCTAGATAACTAGATAACTATAGAACTATCTAGCTACTATATCCAAGAGGTGAAACAATGGTTCCCGTTGACAAAGAACTTACTATAGCTAGCTACCTCAATGGCCAGCAGTAGGTGCTTTGTTCCGCTAAGCGTTCTGTCGTCGACAATAGCTTCCGCTTATAACATCTTAATCGCTTGTGTATACTTCTACAATTAGTGAGGTGTCAGTAACAAATTTTGTTTATCCTCGATGCCGGTATCGATTCCGAATAATCGATTCTTGGTTCTCGATACAGGTACCTAGGTTTAAATTGATATTACAAAAAATCATCAATACAAACCAATTCTATTTTTAGAAACAATGACAATTCAAGAAATCAGGGTACACTTCCATAAGCTTGGCTCCACCAGATCGGCCTCATCAGCGCTAGTCATTTCTCATTTTAATATCAGAAGGTACAGCTGACATCCCTACCCATCCTAGCACTGTCCTCACCACTTACGCTGATGACACGTTTGTTATCAGTAAATAATGATCCCTCCATTGCATCCCAGGCACTCCAATCCCACATCATAAACCTTCAAGAATGGTGTCAAAAATGGGGAATTAAAATAAATTCAAATAAATCCTATCAAATAACCTTTACCCTTCGCTCCCTTCCTCTAATCCCTGTTGAACAGATCCGCTACCTGGGACTCCATTTGGACAAACGTTTCACATGGAATCCACATACAAGACTAAAACGACAAGAAACGGCCCCTCGTTATAGATTACTCCAACATTTACTAGACAAACGCTCAAAGCTTCCAATAAATTACAAGAGACTCATGACAGTTATTAGACCTATATGGACATACGGAGTTGAGCTTTGGGGTTCCACTAAACCATCCAATTCTTCTCGTATCCAATCCTTACAATCCAAAATCCTTCGAAAAATCCTTAATGCTCCTTACTTTGTCACAAATAAACTTATCCATAAAGATCTCAATATTCCATATGTTGCTGATTTAGCCCAAACTAGATACCAATCCTATCATAGTAAACTGCACTCCCACACGAATCCATTAGTCTCCCAACTTGCTTCACATTCGATACCTGATAACCCACCGAGGTGTCTGAAAAGAAGATGGCCAAGAGAACTTCTAGTTTAACCTTTATTGAAGTGCTACTAGTGAGTAGTTCTTTACAAGTGTTTTACATGTCATTAAAATCATTTCCTCAAATTTACTTGATGTATATTGATGTACAGTTGTAAATATAAAATATATATATATATATATATATATATATATATATATATATATATATATATATATATATATATATATATATATATATATATATATATATATATATATATCAGAAGATAAAACAGAAGTTAATATTAGTTTGAACATGGATATTCAGATTACATTCCTTCTCTGTAAATGAAGAGGAATAACCTTTCCCCTCGACAAGAAGTGACTATAAAACCGAAATAAATCGGCTCAAGGTTAGAATCGATTAAAGGTATTCTGGGCGCGTGAAGGGGCTGGAGCTATGCTTTTGTAAGACTACCGAAATAAGTTAGTAAATAAGGTAGGAAATAGTATTCATTATCCATAACTTGATTTAAATCTTATTTAAGAAGATAAATATTCATAATTTTCTGTTTCATTTCTTACTTAACCTTCCGGAATTTCATTGTCTGTAACTAAGCCAGCAGAGCACAGCGAGGCCCACCGGTATTCTTATATTAGCACATTAGCCAACAGGAATGGGTCGGTAATACCTCTTCTTCCCAAAGAGTCTATCAGTCAGTTCCAAAGTTGAGGACGTCTGGACAGGAGTGTCAGGGCGGCCAGATTGCCTCTTCGTCAACTGTTTCTTCTTGCCATCCAACCAAAATGTAAGAATATATTTTTCCAATTAAATCGCATATTCCCTGTAATATTATGAGTGGTCGTCAGATAGTTTTTGCTCAAAAAATCTACAAATTCTTCTCTCACACAGGGGACGATACAACAAACCGGAATATGTTACCAAAACTAGTAACAAATTTATGTACTGAACTGAACCTTGTTCATTTTGATTTATAATTATTTTTATATGCATTAGATTAATAAGAATGGCAGATAGCTGAAATGCTGTATATCGATAGTTGAGATTTCTATACCCATAAAAAAATATAAATAAAGAATTTTTTTATTTTTTATTTATATCAATTTATTGAAATTTACAACTGTGAAATTATATACATTAAATAGATGAGCTGATAACGATTACAATAACATGTCAAAGCTTGAAAAGAACTACTCATCAGTAGCACTTTAATAAAAATTCTACACTAGAAGATCTCTAGTGCATCTTCTTTTTAGACGCATCGGAGGATTATCGGTAATTGAGTGGGAAGCAAGTTGAGAAACTAATGGATTTGAGTGGTTATGGAGCATACTATAAAAGGATAGGTATCTGGTTTGGGCTAAATCAGCAACATATAGAACATTAATGTCTTTATGGATAAGTTTATTTGTAACAAAGTAAGGAGCATTAAGGATTTTTTGAAAGATTTTGGATTGTAAGGATTGGATACGGGAAGAATTAGAAGGTTTAGTTGAGCCCCAAAAATAAAGAATTAAAAAAAAAATTATATAATGTAATAGTGGCTTCCTTATGTATGTTAAAAAAAAACAAAAAGGAATCGGAAATGTTACTAAAACCTTTCAACAAACACTAACAGTATTGGAAGATATTTCTCGATATATATCGATCTTGTTCTAATAATGAATTAGAACACTTTATACTTCAACTGCCCTAATTATTGAAATTTAATTCCTTGAGATGTGTACCTGCCTCTATATCTTTATACCTCCATCACCGATCCTACTACTAAACATATATGTATTTCTTTTTATTGCTACAAACAATTGCAAGTACTATACAATAGTACAAAATAATAATATCTCTTCATTGGTATTTTTTATCTAATAATATAGTTATTTTTATATTGATTCGATGCCAAGAGCTTTATCGATATAGATACCCCATATAGAAAAATATCGATATAAATGCCTACTGGACCAATGTGGAGTAATTCAGCGCGCAAGATTACAATCACTTTCAGTTCCCCAAGTAGTGGGAATTCTTTGTATCCTTTTCAATTTCCACCATTCTCTGTTTATTATTATTTTTTTAATATTCATCTTTATTCAGATCTTTCCTTTTACTTCCGTTTACAGTTTCCTACTTTACTACTGTTTGTTGGCAATAAAGTAGTCCATGGCAGATGTTTCTTCCTTGTTATGGAAGATTAGTTTATTCCATTCATTGTATTGTTAAGAATGTAAACTTTCCTCTTCACTGATCCAACTTTTTTACATACTAAAGGGAACACAGTTTCTCTTGGATTTAGTAAATTTCTATTTTTAAGCCTTGTTATAAAATTTATTTTAAGAATATAATGGAAACGCCTCAGACTCCAGCATTATATGTTTTAATGAGGACTTCTTGTAACACCTCCTTTAGCTCCCTTACTCGTTCTGTCAGCCCATGACCGGGCATACTTCCAATCACATTACCATGTTCTAGGTACGTCATTTACCCCCCCCCCCTTCCACAATTCCACCACATATTTCGATTATCTCCATATACATTCATCCATTTTATTCTTTCGCTGATTTTACTGATATGATATGATATGCTGCCTGGCTTCACGATCCAAGCACTTGGTACAGAGGATCAATGCAATGAGGAGTGATGATGTGTACCACTTCTAATGGAAGGGCTCTACAAATACAACGCTTATAAGTTTTAATCGTCAGCTGTCATCAAAATCTACCGATTGCATATAAAACATTAGTTTAAAATAGTGGCAGGGAATATAATAAGGTAATATGTTTTTAGAATAAAAAAATATTATCAATAATTTTGTGGTAGTGTTCTTGATGACCAATTGTTTTAAACTTATTGCCGCCATTAATGTACAAACCTTGGTCCATGGCACAGCCACACACCAATTTTTTTAATCAACTTGTCGAATTGGATTTGTTGTCTGTTAAAATATTAACCACGAATTTGAATGAATTTAATTTTTAATATAAATATAAATATCAGTTTCCAGAAACACCACTATTACCCATGATGGGACTTGGGTAAAAGTTTCAGATCAGCATTATTATATTCTTATTACCGCCATTAATGCAAAGCTTGGTCGCGCACTCAGAAGACCTCTCTACCGATACAATCATCAACCGATCTGATTATTTGGCAATCAGCGAAACTTGGATGGAAAATGCTATGCCAGTGAATGTGCCTAACTTTGATCTGAGATTATATTGTAATACCGCTAAGAGCAGACAAATCGCAACGCTAATTGCGATGCGGTATCATCATCATCAAGTCGTAGAGCCGGTGGAGTCGCCATATAGCGCAACATCAATAGCTTTACTGATTGTAATAGAGTTAAAATTGACATTTCGGAAATTTATTTGGAAATGAAAGACGCAAAACCTGTTGTTGATGTCTGTCTAGTAAACGGAAAGTCCAATCTTACAATTCGTACTCGGGTGTGTTTATATCCACCCGGGCAAAGCGTCAGCAGAAATTAAACTCTATGTTACGGTTGTTGTTTAAATATTCCAAAAACATCGCTAAAATTCTAACCGATTACGAGCCTGATCTTACTGCACCAGTTATGATCGTTGGAGATTTTAATGTTGATGTCTCACAAAACCGCTCATTACCAGACTTCATGCTCAGGGAGTTCAATTTGCCTTATATTGAAACTTCTCCAACAACGTTAGGTAACACCTGTATAGATTTAACTTTTACCAGAAATCTCGATGTATCCTGTATGCCATTTGTGTCGTATTTTTCATATAACAGACCTATAATTAATAAAGTTATATTGTAACACAATAATTATTAGTTTCCTTGCTTTTATCCTAAATACACAAATAAAAATATTTTATTAAAAAAATATAACCCGCTACATAAACGTATTCAGGTACTACATACGGCCCGTGTCCATGGCGTAGCCACACCTTTTTTTTTTTTTTTTTTTATAAAAAAGGAGAGCGGTGATACTAAAAGGTTGGCAATATTTGCTTTGATACAATATAAGAAACCTGTAAATGATTCTTCTGCATCCAATTGCAATCAACAAGGTGCTTTCTCTTGGACTTTATGCAGCCAAGAGGATTGCGGTACACAATGGAGGATTGTGCTGCGGTGGATTGTGGATTGTGGTGGACGGCTTAGAATCTAGATTGAAAGTTAACGGCAGCCCTAGTTCACAACCTCGGCCAAAAGCTTGCTCTACATCCAACCACAAATTCCACTCCTCAAAATAAATAAAATATGTTTAGCATTCTACGGAATTACTTTCTATTCTCAAATTGAAAATAAAAATAAATTAATGTTTTTGATTTTTTTAAACTAGAATTAATCAACTTAAAAAGCTTTTTTTTTTTTCATAATATTTTCGCAACGTGCTAAAAATTTTATATAATCTGTGAATACTTTTTCTTGAAAAAACTAATGAACTCAATACCATCTAAATCTAATGTTTAATATTTTTCGGTTATTTTTATCTGGTCTGTTTCTATAAGTCGGATTTAAAACCTGTTTTCAACCCGATGAATTCTACGTAAGCCAAATTTATTAAACGCATGTAAGTTTGTATAACAGATTTATTATTCTAAAAATTAATAATCTTATTACCCATACGTAATTAAAAAAAACGGACAATAGCTTCATCCAGGAACAAAGAAACAGATATAACAGTTATATAACCTACCACAAATGAAACATGTTTGTTTATTATTGTTTTCCGGTACTATGGAAGGAAAAACAGTCTTAAAAAAAATTATGGTGACTAAATCTAAAGTATTTACTCAAATAATTTACTCTTGCCCCTTTGTAGTCACGATTTGATATCTATGGTTACAATTTAATTTATTAATTAGTAGATTTTATTATTTCACATATGAATAATCAAATTATAGGTTAATAACAAAACAATATACATACAAACAGACAATAGCAACAACACTTAACAAAGCAACACTTATAACAGTAATATAACCTTCCACAATTGAAACATATGTTCATATGGTGGCCAATCATAAATTATTTATACGAATATTGCTCAACTAATATATTGCCTATACATTTATAATTCCAAATTCAGAGTCTTAAATCTGACATACATAAAGTCACTACCTATGAGCTATAAAAATCTACCAAACCAAAAGCTAACCTCTATAACTTAAACTCTGTTTAACCGTTAGGAATTTTACATTCCCTTAAGTTTAGGTTATAACCGCCATCTTATTTATTGAGAAACATAAGAGCAACGAACTACCATAGTCAGCTAAGCTTACGGCTTCAGAAGACTAATTAATAAGTTGACCTTTAGTTATAATATTGGTCTATTAAAGGATAACAATTCATTAAACACAAGATAAAAATAAAGGAAATAAAAATTAAGAAGAGAAAAAAAAAAACGAATATACATTCCTCAAAACTCAAAGATTATAACCGAATCAGCTGGAAAATGAACAGCAACAGCCGTTGCTAGGCAACATCCGTCCTAGAAGCTTCTAGATTCTTTGCTAATATATTTACACTACACTATACTATAATATAAGGAACCAATGGAGACCACTCAGCAGTAGGCAGGTTTTAGTTCAAATATAATAATTATTGTAAGTCCTCTTCTGTTATAATTATGTTTGTATTATTTTGTGTGTATAATATTTTAAGTGTATCTTCAACCTTTGTTAGTAAAACTTTTGATGAACCGCTGAAGTGTATCAATTCCTGAGAATATGATCCCAAAACCGATTAAAGAGAAAATAAAAAAAGATTACTGTGATCATGGTTTTTAAAAGGAGATCGCCCTATGTTTCAAATATGAAATTAGGATTGATAAATTTTGTGTCGCTTCTATTGGAGTTTTTCAATTAAAGAATAGTTTCGAATTTTAAACATTATATATAGGTAATATTACTAATACATAGCTATCAGCCCCAGAGGACAAACCTATCCCAAAGAAATATATTTTGGTCCCATATTAAGGCCCGATATCCAACAAAGTAAGGAAGAACATTTAAGAGCATACAGTAATACATTAAGAAACAGAATTCCAACTTCGGTATCCATTTAAATGAAAATAACCATAAACTCAACAACGGCTCGGGAGTGAAAAAAATCATTTAAAAATAGTTTAACTAACATCTCAAATTACTCTATGAGCGGCTATAAGAAGCCCTTTCGCTTTTCAAACTATGTCATGAACTAACATGTAATCACTGTAAAGCAAAAATGACGATCAGTAAATCAAAGATTAAAAGAAAATATAAGGGCTCACAATAATAAAATGCAGAATTTAAACTTCGCCATCCATTTAAATGAAAATAAACGTAAACATATATACATAATTTATGAATCAATGTTCTGATGTTTTGAATTGTTTTTATATTTTTAGAACCGATTTTGTTATTAATAATTTTTTTGTATTGCCCCCGTATGGTAGCAAATTTAAAGACGTATTCACGTCGAAAAAGTACACAGAAACTATAATCTGGATTAAGATAATAGGTTTGTGATCTTAAAGATGTTCTCCATCCACGGCAACAGAATTGCCTGGGAGAAATACATCATTCAGGTGAAAGATATAATGGAATCTGTACTATAGAGGAATTAATTGAGTAAATAATCAAAATTTTAATTCGTTTTAAACCCCGAGCATAGTATTGCAGTATGTAGTCGCTGAATTAAGTTGATAAGTACATGTGGTTTAATATACTTTTGGTGAAATATCAGGAGAGCCGTGGAATGGTATTGGGATTGCAAGGGCCTGGAGCGGGAGATGGTGGTTCTGTTATCTGGAGTTCTGTTACTGGAGCCTCTTGGAGCTGCATTCTTCCAGGTCTCCGCCAATGAGGGTGCGTACCTCCTCACCATCACGTACCTCATTCTTCAACCATTGTCAGTCCTCAGAGTCCTCGCCTCTGCTCTTCAGATCTCTGTGCCGTACCGTCTTATCCTTCCTGTCATTGACTTTAATCTTTGTGCTCAGGGCAGGTTCAGTTATTTTATAACCCTTCCATCTTAATTAAATTAAAAAAATATTGTCCTTATAATTGAATAATATACGTTAATAGAAGAAATATGGAAAAGAGGACTAATTTTTGGACATTTATACACAAAGATGACTTCAGGGTGCCAAAAATATCTTCAAGTATCATTAGGAAAAGAATTAGAGAACAAGCTGGCTCCGAGAAACTATTAAAAAATGAAAAGTAAAACACAAAATAAAAGCAGAAAAAGCAGCACACGCAGATTCACAAAAAAGGCGTTAAATTTAGAATTTCAAGGAACATTTAATAAGAACGGTTACTAAGTGGTCGGAAGAAGTTAGAAATGTTTTTTTCCTTTTTTAAGTTTAAAATATAAAAAGAGATTTAATAAATAAAAAACTATAAACAAAAATATGTTGTACATCACAGCCACTATGATCACTAAGAGCTCAAACAGCTGTTTTATTAATTACTATCAGCTGATTAGTTTTCGTATTTAAAAAAAAAAATATGTTAACGATCAACTTACTTTTCTTCCTTCCTTGTTCTTACAATTAGATTAAAATAGACCTGTCTGTGAGTACAAGAGAGAGAGAAACACTTTATTAAGTGGTGCTGCCCATTTTAAATGGGTTGCTAAATACACAGCATACTTAATCAATCAAATATGACATTTTACAATATTTACAATATAACAAAGCGTATATTTACATATCTTTAACTGCCACCTTCCAAAATTATAGGAGATAGGTAAGATTGCTACTAATTGCACCTTCACCTAAGTGCACCTTCATCTCTCATTTATTAATATAATATAAATAAATAAATAATAATATTAAGACTTGTATCTATGAAATAAAATAATATGTACGTACAATATACAAATGTAATGAATGATAAATAAGTGAATACAATAATAGAATTTTTAACTTTAAAAAATCTGAAATCATGATTGTCAGCAGTTGTATTTCCTGGCTTATTCTAAAATATTTACTACAGGAAAAAGGTTATTATTACATGTTAGAAATGTATTATTTTGATATATTATAATCTTCTAAAATTATTGTTTTATTAAAACTATAAATGAACATCCTTCATAATTATTTTTTACCCGGAAATGATGGTGACGGTTACGGCTTTCTATTTGGCCGCTTTAACTGTTTCAATAATGAGAAAAATCGATTGTTGACATAGGAAGTATCGAATTTCCGACCACAAATAGACTCAGATACCGATAGGGATGGCACTGTTAGCATTCCGCTGTGGTTAGCCTTCGAATGGGTTGCCAACCTTTATGTAGAGGACTTGAAGCTAACTGTAACCTCTTAGCTAACCTTCAACATATAAGTCAAATCAAACGGTACTATTCACCGAAATTCGAGATAGGTTTCGAGTTGTGTTTTCGTTGTTCGTGAAGGGGTCTGTAAGCCTGACGGGCTCTTGCTGTGTTGGTGTTGCTAGATTCCCAAAATTTGCGGAGTTTCCTCATCAGAAGCAGTAGATTAGAGGTAGGCATAGCTATCATCTATTGTTTTTCCTAGTTAGGGGGGAATTTAATTTTAAATTATAATCTATGATAAAAATAATATATTTATTTAGAGATTAAACAAATGAGGGTATAATAACAAATATTATTACAAAATGGTTGCATTTGTTTTATTAGCATTCCATTTCTTCTTTTTCCTAAAGCAAGTATTTATTTCCAACAGTTTGGCTTAATTTCTTTAGACAATTATTTTAAACCAGCATTCCCTGATGCGTCTTCGCCCGCCTTCATAAGTAAAGAACTTAGATAACACTGGTCAACACAATTTTTGTTTCCTTCATTTTTTTTAATGTTACTGTTTATTTTAAAGGCCCTGACAATGGAAAAAATACTGGGAGATTGCTAACAGCTTTATTTTGTGAAGTATAATGTTTTATTCTTTTGATTAAATTTAAATTAAAGTAATACATAATGTTAACAAAATTTTACTAAACATTATTATCAAATGATCTTTTATAGGATTTCCTTCAATAAACGACTTTAGGTAGATCTCTTTGCATAAAATATTTGTGTATTCTTCTTTCAAAGTTGTCGAATGTACAATAGTACTTGTTACTGCTATGGAGCAAAATACACTTTAAACTTCCTTCGCTGCTTTCCATAAAAATACACCTACCCCTATGCTTGTAGTTTATTAAACCCATCTGTTGTAAAATACCACCAACATTGTTACAAAAGACTAAATTCTTCTCTTGAGAAAAATACGGTAACAGATTCTTTTCTCGGGTACGATAAAAAGAAATGTTGGTTTCGGGATTTAGCAAATTTGTTTCTTATAAAGATATTCTGAAGATTTTTTCGGTAAATTCAGATCCCTCACTAAGTCATTTTGTTATTTCTGATTAAATGGGTAAGGTTCTCAAAGGCTACATTTGTAATCTGGATCAGAATCATCACTTGATATATTTTGTTCACGTTCACAGAGATTTGAATCATCAGAGGGTTTAGATGTGCTGGGTTGTACTTCTCGAGATTTTAATTTAGATCGTTGAGCATAAGATAATTTAGGATATGACGTAAAACTTCGATTTCCAGGGTTTATTCCGTTTATTTTCACAACCCAGAAGTAGTAGTCGTCATGATGGTTTTGAGGTTCTCGCCGAATTATGGAAGTTACAAACTTCACTGCATCTCTTTTCCAGCTGGACTATAACCGTAGACACACTACACATTTTTGGCAAACAATATGAGGAACCCATGGCTTGTCCTGATTGTACAAATCTATTTTGAAGTATTGATGACATGCAATTTTTACAAAGTCTAATATAGTTTTTCGATATTTCTCTAATATATATTCGGTACAAATATTTCAAATACAGTCTGGAAAACAACAACAGAATATATTTTACTGTCAAACAAAATTTAAAATCAAAGTAAAAATACAAAATAAGGTTGGTAAGCAATAACAAAAAACAAAAGCTGTTAGAGAAACATTGTTGACATATTTAAAAAACATGTATCAAATTGAGTTAGAAACAACAAAATAGTCGCAGGAAACAAACAATTTATTGTTTTTTTTTGTTGACCAGTGTAATTTTAACTAATATTTTTTATTTGTTTATTGATGAAACTGCTTGTATTCAAGTATGCAAATGAGCATTATTTCTTCATATGTAATTTTTAACCTTAGGTTAAAGAAGATTATGTAAAAACATAATTAGGCGTTCAATGTTTAATTTCAATGTATGATTTGGTAATTCAGACGAACAAACTATTATGAAACTCTTGCTGGACTGCATTATCAGTGGTTACAACTGAAGTCCCATGGATCATATTTTTACACACAATATTAAATAGCTAAGAATCGATTTGATAATGAGATTGCAATAATTGTTTATTCAGCAGAAACTATTTTATCGGTTTGATCTGATTGGATTTTAATTTTTAACCTTAAAACCTAATGACAGCGTGACAAACCTCGTTTTTGTCACATAATACTGTTCATTTAAATTATTATTATAGTAAACTTTATTATTGTAAATCTACCTAGAACTATGAAGACGATTTAGTTGAAATTTGGTGCAGATGGGTTCATTAGTTTTACTAAAACTCTGTTGCAGAATGGCGCCAGCCAAATATCGTTCGATTTTAAAACTTCATTGGAATCCAATTGTCATTCCACATATTGATCGCTGTAATTATAACAATTTAATGGAATTAAGTATATTTTATTATAAATTTCTAGCTGTGTATAGAGTTTGAATTTTACCGACTTGGTATCTAAAGAACAGCTTGATCTTCACCTTATTTGGGGAAGTCACAATGTCTTATATTACTTCAACGCTCACCGTTTTTTGAAAAAACTATCCACAAAATGTCAATGTAAAGTTTAAAACTCAATGATAATGAACATAGACCTCAATTTTGCATTCTGATTGCAGGTTGTGTTGAAGAATACCACTTTTTGAGGTGAATTTTGTGGGCAGATGAGACTGTTTTTACAGGGGAAGGTATTTCTATCGTTCCATGTATATCGTTGGTTTATATTTGTATTGCTTTCAAATAATGTGGAGGAGCACCATGGTGTTGAAAAATCATACTTTGCCGAACTTCAGGTAGAATATCGTGATGAAGTTGTGGTAGGATATTTTGTAATAAATCTTAGTAACATCATCATTCAATTTGTTGGGCAAACTATAATTTTTCAACACTATTTAACAGCAATACAAAGGTGAATAAACTAACGATACTCCACATGGAACGGTAGAAATGCCTTCCCCTGTAAAAACAGACTCATCTGTCCATAAAATTCATTTCAAAAAGTGGTACTGTTTAATCCATCTGCATTCAGAAGCTAATAGCAAAATTGTGGTCTATGTTCATTATCAATGAGTTTTAAACCTTACATTGAAAATTTAATAAAATAAAATCCTAAATAATATTAATAAATAAATAAATGTAATAACGTAAGATCCTCTTATCTGGTGTCGCTTTAATGACAGTTTTCCTTTATTTTCTATTAAATAAACATTTTTTTCTTTGCTCTTTAATCCAATGAAGAGTTTATTATGTTTGAAATTCATATTTTCATTAAGGGATAGTCATAATTTTTCATTTCCACAAGTAACTGATTTGTATGCCAAAAGAGAACACCATGTTTTTTTGGGTTTCAAAAGTAAATTTCCCCATGAAATCGAAACAAAATCATTACGTTTAACATATCATTCGAAAGCTAATTAAATTTGCAAGTTTTTGTAAGATAATTTGTGACGTTTTATGGATAATTTTTTCAAAAAAACGGTGACCGTTGAAGATAGATATTGTGACATATAAGATATTGTGACATTCCCAAATAAGGTGAAGATCAAGCTGTTCTTTAGATACCAAGTCTGTAAAATTCAAGGTTACAGGTACTAAACTATTATAGAAAATTTAATGCTTAATCCAAAAATGTGGTCAAAATTTGAAAAATATTTAGGCAAAATGGAGATATTACAGCTTTTATAGCAAAAAACGTGGTTTCCTCAAAAAAGTTTTTGTTTTATCATATATCTGCAACGGATTGGAATAGAAAGGTGAGATCTGCGGCATTCAGCTACATTTTTGATCAAGTTTAACCCAATTTTTTTTTTACACTAAGAGATACTCACCCTGTATAACACCGTATGTTTGTAACCTCTCCTGAATGTAGCTCGCCACCTATCGGTCCTTTATCAAACTTCACTGTTATCCACACATTTAACGCTTTTTTAAGAATTAATTAATTGAAAATCGGAAGATTTTATTATTGTTAAACCTTCCTGAAACTGTGAATATGATGTGGTTAAAATTTGGTACAGGTTGGTTGAGTAATTTCCGTGGTTAGTGATAAAGAACGAAAAATAGCTTGTTCATTTATACAATAGTATAGATTCGCTACAAAGCAATGCTTACCTAATACATGAAAATTTTTGTGTTATTAAGTATGACAATAATTGTATAATTAATATACATAATTAGAAATCGACCATCAGCTGATCGGTTCCTAGGAATCGATTTTTTATGATAACTATTTCTCTATTATTCCGGCAGACATAACCAAATCTAATAGATTTAATGAATGGGGAGACGATTAAGAATGTATCGGGATACTGTATCATTTTACACTGTGATTATTACTCAAAACGTATTTTTTTTTTTTATTACAATTTAACTGTTTTTAAATTCCTTCAATTTACTTTAAAATGTTTTGGTTTGTTTTATATAATTATCTCTAATAATAGTAGAATTACTCTTTAATAGTATATATTATCTTGGAAGGATGAGTAGTAGATAGGATGAGTACTAGTACTGGCCTCGAGAGGTTTTACATCTATAGGTTCTCATATTGCCCTCTATATTTCAATAGCAGGTGCGTAATTGAGAATCTTTGAAGCCTTCAAAGTGTTTATTATTATACTTTGGTTATTCTGATCATTTGTATCAACCTTACTTTGTCTATGTTCGTTACTAAAGTTAAGCTCCCTACCAGAAAGTTGGGAAAATGAGAGCGCGCTGATAACTAATCTTGGTCATCTTCATCGTCTCATTCGCCTTTACTTTGTTTTTATTCCTACTATTGTTTGGGCGCCATGTTTTGATCATCAATGCTGATCGAAATGACAACATTATTACCATGACTAAGACTTTCTCCCAAAGAGATAGCGGTGGCACTGCCTTCTCCCCTCACGATGATACTAGACCGGACTAGAGGACTTCCTAGACGAAGCCCTAGATCGGAGAGGGTAAGTTTAGCCAAGGCGAGGGGATGAGGTAGGGAGGAGGGGAGGCGACCGTTGGCCTAACTGTACCCCAGCATTTTTGGAACAGCTCCCCCCCCCCCCCCAGTTCACGATCTAGGTCACCTCTCTCTCTGTGTCAGTCCATGGGCCGCCGTTGTATCTACTGTACATAACACTACTCACACATATATATCGTCTCTACAACTGCAAAGTATCATATAAAAATACTTGGTTTTTACATTCGATCTTCAGCAATTCGTTACTTTGATAATCAAATAGTTTGAACAAATCTATACCCAGAATATATTAAATAAGAATAAAGAAAAACATGTTAACTTAGTTTTAATATCAAAATTTTAAGTAAAGAAAAAATTGTAATAATGTAATAAACAAGAGGAGTAAAATAAAAATAAAATATTGGAGCGCTGGAATGATGTGAAAATGAAACAGCTGTTTTATTAGTTAGGATCAGCTGTTTATCTTTCGTTCATTTTTTATATTTTGTCCCTCCCTCCTGGAATCCAAACAGCTAGATATCAGCATCATTACCTATCTATACCAGTGTAAACACATACACGTTGTCCCTACAATAGCAAAGTATCGAAGGTGACAAACATTTTGTGTATTAGTTTATCAATGGCTTTAAACTGATTTACGTTTTAGCGAATTCTCAAATCTGAATTTACTCTGTAAATGGGATTGCATGAATTGCAATGTCAAGAGATAATCCAAAAAAAGTAGAAGCAAAAAATACCGATAATAATTCAAGAAATAAATTAGAGAACCGCTTGTAGCGTTGATTATCCATAGCTTATATAATATGGGTTATTAATTATAATTCTGACAATGTACAATAATATAATTCAATTCAAAAATTATCATTAACGAAGATAAACATTCCAAGGCTTCATTTATTGACAATTTTACTAAACTCTTTCACTAACCATTGTAAGATGTAAAATAATATTTATTCTTGAAAATATTGCCCAATCTTCACATCATAAAACTATTTAATAAAATGGTATTATTGTCTGAGTGGCATTATTTCCTTAATTAGAGAGAGTAATATGATTCCAATAGCGAATAAATATCTCCAACAAACTGAAGTTTAGCTTTCAGTTGCTTGGGATTTGTTTTTAATTCTGTATAATAATACTATTAGATATGACAAAGGTGAGCGGTATCGGTTCCTAGGAATAGACTTTGGATCATCGATTCTCAAGGATCGATGAAAACCAGAATCGACAGGTCCCTAACATATACAGATATTTGCATGAAGTAACGGCTGGTATCTAGTCCTGTATCAATTCCAGAAGGCAGAGACAAAATAGGAAAAAATAACCTAAAATAAACAGCTGATCCTAACTAATAAAACAGCTGTATAATCTTCACATCATTCCACCGCTCCAATAGTTTGTTTTTATTTTACTTTCTTGTTTATTATATTATTATAAAATTATCTTTCCTTAAAAGTTTAATATTAAAACAAAAAGTTAACATTTCTATATATTCCTTTTTGATATATTTTGTGCATGGACATGGTTTCGGCTGGAGTTCTACACTTTTTTGGTGTGCAGTTGAGGGTTAGCAATATAAAAAAACAGTAAACGTTTTGGGGACCCTCATTTGTTAAGGATGAAAACACAATGGTGTAACAATGCGACCGCCAGCGTCAGGGGATTAAACAAACTGAAATGGTGATTAGAGATGAGCTGTCTATGATTTTGACAGACTAGTCACTTGCCAACTATTAGGCTAGTCGGGTGGCAAAAAGGTCGAGTAGTCAGCCAACTAGTCGGTCGAGCCGATCATTGCTTCCGTTGGAATTAAGGTGACATCGTTAGGTAACATTGGAATTAGGTGCACAACGATCGTGGTGCTTCGTCCATAGCTTTATACCCTTTAATATATGTAGCTACAGGTTTTTGTTTATCCTAAAATTTATTTCTTTGTTTTTACAAACTAGGCAGAGTGTAATATACATTGCATACATAAAACACAAAATAGCTTACATTTAATTCTAAATAAATATTATATAAATTGCTAAAATAGCAGTTTTCTTTTCGTGTCCCAGCATTATATTACATTTAAATGAAGAATTAATATTTTTTAATTATGAAACAAAACCAAAACTGTGATAAAAAAAATAATAATATGTTGCGTATGTTCTATATTCAGTATTCAGTATTGTACAAGTTATCGAAATTACTAGTTGTTGTTGTCATATTCTTTCTTAAAGTTCAATTATTGATTACAAGAAAAAAAAAAAATTCTCAAAATAAAAAACAAACTGTAAAGATGAATCTAAAATATAAATTATAACCAATACAGGCCATGTTTTCTTTTCAATTAACCTAATTTTAAACGAGGAAATATAAATTAATAAAAATGGCCGAATAGCCGACGCATTTTGCCGATTACATCAAAAGCCGATTAGTCGGCTTTCCCGACTAGTTGGCTCATCGATTGACGTTTTGTTAAAATTTTCCTTAAATTAATCTAGGTCAATACACAACTTCTTCCTAACATATCAGCCGAATTATTATTAAATAGATATAAATGATTATATATTAGTATATTATATTTATAAATAATGAAATTATATTAATAATATTAATTTTTTTCTTGTTACTAGGACCGTTAATGAGGAAGCTGAGATCGCTGGTCATTGGGCAGTTTGTAGTTTGTTGTCCACTTCTCTTCTCTACAGATAACAATATTATAAGTGAGTACTTGTACCTTTGTCTTTATATAAATATATAATATACCTATCCTTGCAAACTTTCTATGATCATAATTTAATAGAGTAACAGAAATTGTAGTACTACATCTTCTTAAGTCATCATTATTACAATTACACATACTACAGTATAAGGATATTTATATATGTTCAACATAAGACTGCACCATCTTCGGGAGTCGATTCTGGACATCATTTGCAACAAAAAATTTTAGATAAAATATTGCTCTATTCTCATCCATTTTATACATATTTTTAATTTTACTGTTTTTTAAAAAATAATTAATTTTTGACAAACAATTGCCTGTATTTCTTGAACTATTTTAGCTAGAATTTCAATATGCTCATTACAAACAAGTTTAAATTCCATTTAAAATGGTCACAACCAACACAATTTAACTTCCTGTTCCAAACATAAGGAATGATTGTAAATTAAGAATATAAATTATATTTATTGATGTTACTTTTCTAAGAAACAAAATTCAATTCAATAATCTTAACAGTTAGTAAAAATTGTTAATATTAGAGTAAGATTGGACCACAAAGTTAAATATTAGATGTGACTATTTTAAATTATTATTTAATTATTCTCAGTTCTAATGAGCATGTTGAAATTGCTCTAGGTTTAATAGTTCGGGAGATATAGACAATTATTTTTCAAAAAGTAGTAATCTCTTAAAAGTAGGTAAAATAAAATTGTAAAAAATGGATGAGAATGGAGCCTTAGTTTACATGGATTTTTTTTATTATATATATATATATATATATATATATATATATATATTTTTTTTTTTTTTTAATTCTGTTCCTTCTCATCATCCATATCTCCTTCATTCTTTCTGATTACCTCTGTCTCCTCTCCTCCGTCCAGGCCATACCCTCCTTCGGCTCCTTCCTGTCCACAAGAACCGCTATTCCTTGTAGTTTCCTTCTATATTCTTCTCTGTCAAGGCAGTCACGGTCCTCAATCCCCAGTTTGCTGCTCTCCTCTTTTAGCTGCTTTATGTGTCCCTGTGCACTCTTGTAATCCAAAATTTTCCGAAAAATAGCCTTATTAAGTGTTTCCTCAGGCATTCTTCCCATATGTCCATAGAACTTCAGTCTCTTAATTTTTATCTCCGTCTCTATGTTCGTTGTTTCTTTGTAGATCTCCTCGTTTGATCTTAACCTGTATCCTTCCTGGGTTTTCCTAGGGCCGTAAATTCTCCTTAGGATCTTTCTTTCTACTTTCAGCATTCTTTCCAGGTTAGGAAGGTTCATGGTCTCTGTCCCATATAGTATAACTGGCCTTACTACAGTATTGTAGTGCCTCATCTTTGCTTTTATGGACAGGCTCTTTTTATTGTAAATGTTACTGGTTACAAAGCTCAATCTCTCCAGTCTAGCGATCTTTTCCTTCATGCTCTCCCTTTCCAATCCTCTACTGCAGATGATCTCCCCTAGGTATTTAAATTTCTATGATACTTTGATTGGCCCGTATTTAGTTTCCACTATTTTCTTTTTGAAGTTTGTATCTGTCGTCATCAGTTCTGTTTTATATATATATATATATATATATATATATATATATATATATATATATATATATATATATATTTTTTTTTTTTTTTTTTTTTTTTTATTGTGGTTGAAAGGCGTAAAAGCCATAAGATAATGAACTTGTTCGTTAAAAACCTTCTTTTTTTTCCGAGTCAAAAATGTAACATTTTAAAATAAGATGTAGGTTTTTTGGTGTTGGTGCTGGTGAGATCGAAGACAGAAACTTTGCCGACATTTTTCTGATCAAAAATATATTGGATAATATTTTTAATATGAAACATGTTTCACCGTTGACCTAGTTGGTCAAAAGCGATACGTTTTTACGATAGTTTGATATTAGGAGAGTAGGATCAGTTAGGAGCTCAACTCTTCTTATGCTAAATAACACATTTGACTAGGAGGCAGGTTCTAATGAGTGTTGTTTGACCCCTCTCGGCTTTTCAAAATTTTAGTTTCAATAAAAAAAGTGAGATTTGAAACCTCTATTTTTAAGTGTAGGAGCTTTTTTAACAGGCTCTAGCTCTTTAGATATTTTCGAATCGAAAATTTGCCTATAGCTTCCAGATCAGAAATCTAATTGAGAATATTATAACTAAAGCCCGGATTTTCGTGCAACAAAAATTCTGAAATGTGCAATAAAAACGTTAAATTGTGCAAAATCGTGCGATAAAACTTAAAATCGTGCAAAATAAAAAATGCAAATGTTAAAAATGTTGAACAAATAATTCGCTAGATACAAGTCTTTCCAAAAAGTTGTTTTTATGTTAAAATTTATTAATCCAGTCCTTAGTAAGGGAGTAGTTAAATAATCATTGTCTAAAATACAATAAGGGCAAATCGCATATCTTTATTGTACGTGGTATACATAAGCTATATGTACATATTACTTAGGAGTATAAATATGTATGTTAGGAATGATTAAACTTTATTTCATTTCCCGTTTAGAAGGCAGAAGAATAAATTTGCTTTGTTTAAATTGAAAATGTTTACTAACAATAAAGAGGGCTTAATTTAATAATTATTTTTTACTTATTAAAAATATCCGTAAGTTAGGAGGGAGAGGCAAAATTTCTTGGAAGTTGGGAACCCGAGCTCCCTAGCTAAAATCAATCTAAAGTTGTTCTTAAAATTGTTACTTTTCCAAAAAGACGAAAGTGTTGTGCATTAAGGATTTGAATGCAGGAATTTTGTGTATTCAAACTGCAGAATGTGCAATTTTATGCAGTAACCCCCAAAACGTGCAATTTTGTGCAATATTTAACTGACGTAAATTTGGCCTAAACGTCTTAATTCGTATAAATAATTTGTCTCTGGCTGATTACGAGCTTGCAACAAAAAGATGCAATTGCACGAGAATCCGGGCTCTAATTATATATAACCTTTGTCACTAGGCTCTTACGGTTTAGACTCGGAATAAACTCGTGTTTCTCCCTATTTATATGTACTCGTGTATAACCCCTATTTTCTCTCAACATTTTGAAATTGCTTTAATTTTAGTAGCTTGGGAACTAAAGACAATTCTTTGTGAAAAAGTAATCATTTCGTGAAAAAAAATAAACTAAAAAATATGTATAAAACGGATGGGTATCGAGCCATAATTAATATCGATTTCATAATTGTGAATGATGACCAGAATCGACTCCCGAAGTTTGTGCAGCTCAACACCCTGTATAATGTATTTTCTTTCTATATTTCCTGTTTTATCACAGGAGTTTAAGTTCGGCCCTGGAAAATTTGAATGAAGTGATAAAAAAAACTTGAAATTAATAATGAGTTAAAACAAAAAAACAAATTCAGACGAAAAAAAATGTTATAAATAGAATGGGCAATAGTTAACGGATTCTCGGCTTTAAAAGGAGAGATACAGGCATCATAACTTTCCTAATTCAGGTCAACATTCCGGTTTCCAATTCCTTGTTATGTTATAATACAATTAGAAGTAAAATTTTACTTCATCACTATATATATATATATATATATATATATAGTGATGAAGTAAAATTTTACTATATATGAGAGATTATAAGAGTTACTTTTAGTATTTAGTATCTTTTACTTAATTACAAATGGAATGTTATTTTAAACTACAACCCTATTTAGCTCATTATAATACATAGTTAAGTTCGTTCCACTCATGATATATTCCTATAATTAGTATAATACAACAATAGTTATAATAATACTTTTGTCCAATACGTATATATTACTATAATATACGCAACATGGAGATAATAATATAATCCATGTTAACCTGGCGCTCGTATAGATGGTTTTTTTTGTTTTTTTTCCCTCATTTTATTTTACTATTATTATTATTATTATTATTATTATTATTTTATTAATTCCAAGTAGTAAATGGTAAAGAGTAAAAAACATTTTTGTTTTGGTAAATAATCATAAATATTGACAATAATGTTAAAAAAAAAAATTATTAAATATAAACAGTTTATTAGAAAAAAAGGTAATTTAAAAATAACTTGAAATCCAGTTTAACTCGATATTCGACGATTCGATACTTTTCACTTCATGCCGCGTTTATCCTCTCGGTAACAGTTCTATCCTTAGAATCTTCTTATCACTATACGTCCCAGCAAGTCCTTATCATTCTCTCAGAAGAGGCATTGAAGTCGCCGAAAGAAAGACTGACGTAGCTAAAGCCTTCGATCTACTGTTCACTCCCTTCTCCGCTAATCTTAATCTTTACACGCATAGTAAAATTGCAAGCCTTTCATGTCATGATTCTCAACGGTATTTTTTCATAGAATGAAAATAAAATTTCCGGAAATGGTTAAAACACAAATTAATAGACGGTGGTCAGATGAAAGAAGAAAGCATTAGGCAGAGGTAATGAAGAGATATTGGAGAGAGCGGAAGAGCAAGGAATCAATTGTTGAGCGTGGTCCACAGGTGTTCGAACTCGTTAGAAGAAGAAGAAAATCAAGAGAAATTATACTGTAGTTTAAAATTTTAATATACAAGAGAAAATTGTTTGTATTTTATTCATTGATTTGACCATAATGTTGCTGTAGCAAATAGCCTCAAAACCAAATACCTAAGGCCCAATTCCACTGAGGTAACATTGAACCACATGTGGCTTAATACTTGTTTGCTACTGTTGCCTGTTGTCGGCGGCCGAGAATGTCGCCGAAATTTAATCAATTGTCACATGCGGCATTTGTTGTCCCATTTGTGTTGTCTGGGTTTTCGTAAATAAGTGTATCATGCGTCTAAATGGATCAACAAATTGCTAAATCATGCCTTTTTTTTTTCTTTTCGATTCGTTACTTAAATTATCGACAATTATAAAATAAACAGGAATATCATTGTAAGGTCATTAGAATATTTAAAATGGCAATTCATAAAAAATAAGATCAAGATATATCAATATATCGAGATTTTTGCTCACCGACATATCATGTATCGATACTCAGATCTCAAAATATATAATCGATATAGAATATCGATGTTTTCATTATGACACCCCTCCCCATCCCCCTAGTTATAGTTTTTATCTAAAAGCCATCAGTTCTGCCTTCGAGGTAGCAATACTATATATAATATATAATACTATATAATGAGGAAAACAAAATATTACCTGCTCCGTTGGCTATTTGAGCTAGCAGAAGAAATCAGCTGTCTGCAACTTACAACCGATTAATTTAATTAGCCACATTGGAATTCAAAATTACCTGAAATAAATTTTAAACTACTAAAGTTCACTAACAATAACACTAGAGGACGTACCTACCTATCTAGCGCAATTCCAAAAAATTAAAGACAAATATAGTAATAGAAAATATATTTACACAGTAGGTTCCAAACTACGGAATAATGTTGGATGTTCCTTTGTATCAGATCCCAGAATTATCAAATATAAACCTCCCTCTCTAACCACTGTAACCACTGGAGAATGTTATGCGATTTGTGCGAAGCTATATTATATCATCCAATGTGAAGAAGAAAACTGTAATATCCACATTTACTTATTAGTAACTTTACATTTACTTTTGTAGTTGTCTATAATTTTAAAGTTAAAAGAAAAATAGCTGATAGAATTTAATTTAGCGTTGAAGGATCCTGAATTTAGGAACAAAGCCTGGATGAGCCCAATGCACTATTGAAACCCTAAGAGATAAGAGGTTAGAGGTTATAGAGGTTATGGAGAAGTGAAGAGGTTCGCTTGGTTTAACGAACCGCTCAGCGTGAAATCATTTAATTGTGTTGCTTTAATTCTAAGAGGTACATCAACTTCACGGCTGGGTCGCTACTTCGGCACCGCACCACTCTTCTTCATCAAACAACAGCCTCAGGTATGTCCGTATCCTGGGTTTACAATAAAATTTACAAAAACCTTCCATTTTTGTTCTATCATCAAGAAAACAACTTAAAATAAAAAAATTAAAAATTAAATCCAGCTTTTAAAATTATTATTGAATCAGTACTAATTGTAAGATAAATATAGAGAATTAGGATATATTAATTAATTCGCACCACCCCCCTCTATCACGCTTCGCCCGCTTTCATAAGTAAATAACTTATATAATTTTAACTAACAATTGAAATTTTATTCTTTTATCGATAAAAAATATCCTGAAGCATACAATTGAGCGATATTATTTTTAATGATATTTCCTCTAATAGTTAAAATTAACCTGATTAGTTCTTTGGGGTAAAAACTTAATTGGACATCGAATTTTTAATTTTGACGTATGAGTTTCTAATCCACACGGACAGAGACTATTGAGAAACTTGCTGATAATCGACTGCGTAATCAGTGCTTACAATTAAAGGCCCATGGGTCGTATTTTTACATAAAATATAAAAAACATTTGGATTTGGTAATAGTTTTGATTTGTTTGAATTTTTATTTCTAACCATAAAAGTATATGACAGTGTGAAAAAATAAACCTCACTGTCACTACTTTAAACTAATCTATTATATATTTGTCAAATACCACTCACTCACTTAACACGAAATCTCAGAAACCACCAAACGGATTGGAATGAAATTCGATATGTAGATTCCTCTAGGGCCGTTGGTGCTCGCTAAGAAAGGAATTTTAAAAAATCGGCCTGGATCGCGGCTAATTTGCGAAAAATGCGATTTCAATTTTTATTGGGTAAATAATAAAAGATTAATTATCATATGGTATTTGGATATAAGCTAAGTTAAAAAATAGGTTAGATCTTTAAGCCGCAAACTTTGACCACAAATTAAGTTCCTTATAGTTGTAAACAAACAAAAATACGATCGATGTCGAAACCTTATAATATTGGTACTTTCTGTGAACTCATGGTAGCTGCAGAGGTTACTTACAACTTACAAGTTTGAATTGTTTTGTGAAGAGAAGCTATTAAAAGACTTATGTTAAAGAGGAGGTTAAAAGACTTATGTTCTTTGGTGATGACATGTAAGGCCAGTTCGATGTAGGGACAAAAAACTGATAAGAATCAGTGAGTTCTACCAAGTGTATGATTCTCTTCAGTATCGTCTCATGTTCTATCATGAAGAGGATGGCTACAGTATTTAACATCCCTCAGCGTGACCCAAACACCAATACACCACTTAAGAAAACTGTCTGCAGCTGATTTTTACGCCTAAATGTTAATGGAGCGAGGAGGTGAAGAGCCTTATTTACTTTAATTTAGCTTTATTTACTTATTAAGAAAAGCTGATGGTCTGGTATCAGAGCTGGGTAAGATGGTAGTTCTGCCTCGAAGCTTCACTGGAGGGCTATCAAAATAAAATAAAATTAACTTTTGCAAATTGTCAAATTTACTTATTGAAATTATTCTAAGAATGGAATTGTTCAGGTTTATTTAAGTAATAATAATTATCAACGTTAAGCTTAATTTTTACTAATTTAAGTTGTCCTTCATCCTAATGATATTAAACCGTAGCGGAGCGGGGTACTTTCAGCTATGTTTTATATACAATCGATTTGATCGAGTTGACGACAGCTGACGTTTAAAACTTAAACATCGTAGCTTCTCCGAGTCACAAGTTATAATTTAATTTTTGATGTAGAGGATAAATTCGAAACTACAATGCCAAACTGTATCCCCCGATTTTGTTATTAAGTTTTTTGGATTGCCATGGTATAAAATTTATTGCCAATACAATATTTTAAAAGTGCATAAGTTCGCGATATTGAGTTATATTAGTAATTATAATGAAATCAAAAGTAATTATTATATTAATCTGCTATAACGAAAATCCCGTTAGGATTTGAAATAGCTTTTAGCAGTTTGAAATTGTAATTCTATTTCATAATGTTCCCATAGCGAATTCATTCCTTCAAAAATTTGACGTTTGACTTGCAGTAGTAACCTTTATGTTTTAAGTGAATGGTTTTTATTTCTGTAGCAAGGAGTGGTGATATAAACCCTGAAAAACAGTTCTGTTGTTTAAGATTAAAAAATATTTATATAATCGATATAATATTTATACAGTGGAACTTCGATATATTGAACCCCGAGGGGAACGAGAAAACTTATCGAGGATTTCGATGTATCGAGGTTAGTGCTCACGGCACTGCTTTAACCATTTCACAACTTACCCGTCGATATCTTGGATCTCGGACCCTTTTAACCTCTTGGATAATGAAAAAACCTGTTTCCGTACTTTAGCCAATTTTTCAAAATTGTGGATAAGGTGTTCGATGGTATTCCAAACGTTTTTGCAATATCGCACTTTCTGTCAAACCCGGCATTTACAGCTTGAATAATTTTCAATTTTACTTCATAAGAAAGGGTTTTACGCTTTACCATTTTCAAGAATAAAAAAATATTGAGGAACAACAGAAAACGAAACGTATCGCACAAATGTTTTATCAGAAACTGAAACAAACCGGAAACAAATGTCAAGAAGGTTGTAACAGTTAATCCTTCGTAGAATCTTTGATCAGTGTAAACTCTATTTATTTATAAATCGACTTGGATATATTGAGGTTTTCCGATAAAAACTTGGTTTTGTAGAGGTGCGGTGTAAGCTAAGGAATATTCGATATATCAAGGTCTTCTTAACCTATCCTTCGATATGCAGAGGTAAAAATAACGTAGGAATGGTAGGCAGATTCAAGGGGAATAGAAAAACTTCGATTTATCAATGAATTCGCTATATGGAGGCTGGACTGTATAATTATCACAAAACTATCGAATAGATGATAGATCGTCGATTCTCAATAGCGATTCTTTTCTCGAGAATCGGTGGAATGTAGAATCAAATATCCTAAAGTATCATCGTTATTTACAGACTACGCCAGATTCGATTCCCTCGATAGTGCTTTAGATATTATTTCGTAGTGTTCCCTCGAGATTAATGGCTCAATTCTAATAGAGGTGGCAAATAAAATAATCAATGAATCCTAATTGTAAATGTTGAGCCTTCTTTGTTGCTTGAAGTTTCTCTATGGAATAAAGATCACTTTAGAAGATGAACTTAAAATGCTGAGAGTCCATTGTTGTGTTTGGTATCGCGCGAGTTGGTACTCCTTGCTCCTGGGAAGATCGGTGGAGCGTTCAGGACTCACCGCAAGGAGTGACTCAGGGAGCACAGGGCGGAAAGGTCGTCGAACAGTTAACGCGCCAGCCTTGACCCCATCCTCCGCCGGCAAGAAGAAGGAAGCTGAAGAAGACATCTGGCTATGTCCCTCATCTTGTCGGAACAAGAACAAAGAGGGTATGCAGGAAACACCAAAAAGTTCTCTAGCCGAAGCTAGGACCGGATGAAGAATTTTGTTAAACTTATATATATGGCGCGGATCTAGAGTGTCCGCGGAACAAGTTACGATCGATGGATCATTTGTCACTTCTGTTAGAATATTTTATTCGCAGATTAGTTTCGAATATTAAACATTCATCGTCAGTTATAAAGAACAAAAAAAAAAAAAATCAAAACATCAGCACTTTGCTTCACATATTTAGAAATGAGAGACAATAAATCAAACATGTTGATACTCAACTAAGGAGGGAAAATGATAAAGACTTCTGGAAGATATCAGGACACACAGCAGACTGTGTGTAATGAGAAGTTACACTACATTTATTAGTAAGCTAGATGGGCAGTCCTTTAGGTTTTGTCTATCACTGGTCGGTTTTTTTCTGTTCCTATTGGGAACAAAATTAAAATAGGACTATTCGAAATAATTATTTGGTCACGTAAACAAAAATCTGGATTGGTATTGAACGATTTTATTATTTCATTATATTATATTTCGATTCATAAATATTTAATTTTCTACATGATTACTGAGTCTTTATCGAATTTATGGATATTTTCATTTAAATGGATAGCGAAATTGTAATTCTGGGACTTATTATTATGTGCTCTTATATGTTGTGTTAATCTTTGATCAAATGATCGTCCAGTTTTTCTCCCATGTTTTTAGCTTCACATTGATTATGTTTTAGTTCATATATACTGCTATTTTGGAAAGGGTCTGTCTTTAGCTGAAGGGAAATGAAATGTTGATGGTTTCTCTACACTAAATACGTAATTTAAAATATTTTATCAGCTTACTGCTATTGGAAAAGATCATATCATCTTTTCGTTTCCAAAATTGCATTTTTATGTATTATATATTTTGTTGTTTTATATATTTTGTTGTTTTTTTTGTTTGGAGACAAATAGTTTTAATCTACAACAAAGAATATACAGTCATTATTATTAACGTCGTTCTGAAAATTTGTTATGCATAAAGTTATATCTCGTGAGATCCATCTTCTTTGGTTTTTAAACGTTTAGGTTCTCAAATTTTTCAGTTAGCGAATATATAAGTTTTCGATTAGTTTATTTAAAACTTGATAGTAAATGCAATAATAACATTTTTAAATCTAACAAATATGTTATTGATGCTTTTAATCCAATAATAGTTTCTACTGCTAATACACTGTTATGGAGGCTCCGAGAGAGAGTACACCATCTGACTATCCTTACAGTTCTAGCTAGCGGTTATGGAAATTACTTTACGATAGGAGCAACTGCATTCGAACCAAGATGTATTCAGTTAGTTTCTATTGGTTCTTAGTATAGGCGTCCTGTCTCCTCATTGGTCCATAAATATCCAATCAGTCTCATCATTGGTTTAACCTAGTGCCGAAGGTTAGGGTAAAAAATAAAGAATTATTATAATGATGTTGTAATGTCTTTGATCTATTGAGCAATATTGAAATTTAATATGAAAATATCTAAAATGGTTAGGAACGAACAATTGGCGATTGGTCATTAAAAATTGTTCTATTTTTGTTCGATTATATATCTATATAATATAAACAGGGTAATTGCAATGAAATTGTAACCTTTATAGTTAATAATTTTTTTTTTTTAAAAATCTTTTATTAAGTAATTTTATTTTACAATCTGCCACAAATGTGGGCAATAAGTAATATAGATGGCGTATGATTACATTCACACATTATGTACAATGAGAAAAAAAAATAATAATAAAATAAAATATTAAAATAAAGTAACTAAGTAATGTAAGGAAAAGAAAAGGAGAAAAAAAGAACTATCCTATACATAAACAATATAAAATATACTATATACAAAATGAAATAGTAAAACTTAAAATAGTAAGTAATAGAAATAATATAAGATAAAACAAAGGTAAAAACAATTATACTTTATTTACAATTTACACTCATCCTAGGGATCCCCCCACCAGACCCGTCCGTCCACTTATGAAGGGTCAAGCCAGGCACAGAGAATTCCCAGTTCTTCTCCCTCAGCTGCGTCACTGGTTTAGAAAAAACCCAGTGGTTGTAAGCAAAACCCAGTAGAGATAATAATTTTTAATTTTGATTCATTCTTACAGTTAATTATTTGATCCAGGAATAGAAACTCTTTTTTTTTTATATATATATATATATCTATATTCAGTTATTGAACTTGTAGAAAAATGAATTATTATGATGTTAATAAAAATTAAATTTGGTAGCTTCTACAAGTACTGAATAAAGTTTTGGTTTAAATTTTTAAAACAGTTTTGGTTTCTTGTCAAAAGTGAACAATAATAATCCTTAATTGAAAGGTAATATAACATAGGAAATCTTCCATTGCAGCCCCTCTCATTCTCATTGAATTCGATTTATTTTTCTATCGTATACGTATTGTGGCAAAACACTATATATGTACTTATTAATTCTACATACAAGCCGCGAACCTCTTTGGATGTTAACCTCCCTTCATACAGACTGAGCCGTTACTGAATACTCTGAAGAGTATTGTTGGTTTGATTGCGGTGTTAATGTTTTCATTTGACTGTTGCAGCTGAATGTTTGTTTTGCTATTATTGTTAATGTTCAGAATAGTTGAGCAGCTCACTTTTGATTTTGCATTCACTATTTTTTAAAATAATTATTTAGTAATATAATCTTGTTTAATTGTACTATGTATTTTGCTTCTGTTTTTTTTTTGATTTCTTTCATTATTTATTTGAAGCTTTGAAGGTTTATTTTCTTTAATGTTAAGCAACTTTTTGAATAAATCTATTTCTTAACTGTGCTTGTTTAATTGAGTGTACCTGAAGATATAGAAAAATTTACCAAAGAGATATAAGCATAGTGGCCGAGAAACTAAAAACGAAACTAGCTGCATGTCCGCCCGTCTATAAAGCTATAAACAAAGCATCCGATCTCAACAAAATTCAAACTGAAGCAACGATCGGCCTTGTCATAAAGTCATAGACGGCCCATTTTTAGTAAATATCCTATAAGAATCTTCTATTATGAAAACTATATCATACTTTCTGTTTGTTTGTTTATTTCGTTTAACGTCACTTTATGCTGCTATGGCTAATCGGACGATGCTACGGTGGGAGTCCTAAATTTTGCCTATCCAGGTATAATTAGGATAGGGATCTTTAACGAGTACCTGACATCGCACAGGCTCGGGACCCCCCATTTTACGTCCCTTCCGAAGGACGGCATAGCTAAGGATTTTTTACTCCCTTTAAAAAATCCTAAGGTCATCTGCCGGGCTGCGAACCCGCGATCTTGGGTTTAGTAGGTTGCTATGCTAACCACTACACCACAGGTGACCCCTATCATACTTTCTGTATAACACACTAACTAATTAAATATTCATCCCGGGGGGGGGGGGGGGGGAGAGGTGATGTGAAAGCCACGGAGTTAAAATGACTCAGTGTTGCTGACAAGTGTTGTTTCTTCGGTTGTTTCACTTCTTGTAAACTGTTTTGTTTTTTTCCAAATGCATATTACAAAAAATAAATAAATCAGATTCTTAAAATAAAAATTCATTTGTAAATTAATTACCTTTCAACTGGTCGTTTCTTCATTTAAACCACTTTATAGCAATCAAAATTCCGTTAAATCCTTATTTTACTATCATAAAGAAGTTGCAATGGCATCCAATTACGAACATTAATTAATATATCCTTTGATTTACGATATTCTGTTTCTTATTGTTAATAATAGTTCCATAGAGCAACGAAGAATTTCTTTTACTTTCCCGCCTTTCTTGCAGCATTTCAAACCTACTTTGATTGATCAGAAATTTGTTTTGAGTATGTCCCCATGTTTTATTACGAAGCATTCAGAGTAATAGTTACTGTGTGCAGAGCACAAATGGGTTTCATCCATGCACTATGGAAGACCAACTAATTAAAAGTTTCTGCTCTAACAAATTCTAAATATAATACTTCTGGCTTTTCAGTATTTTTTCGCAGACCAAGGATGAGTATCTGCACATGGTTTAAGTAAAATCACTTCTGAATACCTGGCAAAGAACTAACCTTGGAAGCAGAATTGAGTTGATTGATTCTAAACTGATTTCTCGGAAGAAGCGTGAGTAAGCTCTATGGTTGTTCCTTTTTGGAGACGATTGCGGTTGATGTGGTCAGCACCGATGGTGAGCTGAATTAGCACCGAGAACAGAAAATCGTTCGCTCCACCTCCTACTGTTCTTCCTCCGATCGATATTCACCAATTCATCTTTCATAAACAATGTACCTCACTTACGTTGATTATTTAGATTTACGAATGTGAACCATTAAGATGTGTTTATAAACAAACAATTCTAAAACACTCTTCATACCTCTTAATTTTATAAAGCAATGTTTCGAAACTCGATATTAGAAATAGATATCATCTTATGAATATAAATCCTCAATGCTAAGAAACACCCTAATCAGACCTATTTAGATATACCGAGATTTTGGGTACTCAGAACCACCTGATTCATATCGTATTTAGTCCGCACAATTCGAAATCCTTAAGGATGCAGCAAGAAAAGGTATCAACAATGACCTTGATGTTCCTAATATTTGGTACAAATCATATACCATTACTTGTATAATTATATCCAACTCCACTCGAATCCACTAGTCTCTTAACTTTCAGAATTCAGTTCCTGGTTTGTATTGGATAGCGTACCAGAAAACAAAAACGTACAAACTAGAAAACTGCGTCACTTTATAAAGATTTTTAGTTGTTTATCATTGTAGAGTCATTAAAATACATTGAAGTATTTCCTAAAGCATTCCAAGACAAATGTCAAGTAATAATTATAGAGCAACGTGCATGATTTCCAAAATATTGGTACAATGAAGATGTGTGTCAATAATTTAGAGATACATTAATTGATAACAAATATATAGTTTATGTTCCCATTAAAATATTATTATCACTTCCGAACTCACTGTGACAAGATGTTGTAAGAAGCTGTCACACGTTAAGCGAGCCATTGTGAAGAAAGATGGACAGCTACGAAGGATGAAGATATGGCATACAGCCCTGTCATTCTATAATAATAATAACAAACAAAAAAATATAATACCATTCAACAAAAAATGTTATCGACGATTACTATTTTCTGGAGGAGCCGAAGGCATTGTGGTCACAAGCGCCGACTCATACCAACTCCACGAGGGAAAAAATGTAGGACCCGAGATCAGTACAATGATAACGGGGCAGTTAACGCTTCTTCTTTAAGATTCTTATTCTCATACTAATTTTTAAAAAATCCGACCTCAAATCAGTGCATTTTTGAGATTTGAAATAAAATAACAATTATGAAGGCAATTTTTTTTTTTTCAAATAACAAAATATGTTATTGATCTATGATATGTATTGTACTAAATTGGCTTGTGTAGGACTGTAACGTGTAGATATTTCTTATAGGAATTACGAAAAGTATGAAACTAGTGGGTTTGTGTGGCTATGAACATTATGAAGGAAGGGCAGTTATCTATCTAGTTCGGCCCGATTGAGATAACCAATATTAAGACAATCATTGATGATATTAATGATGATTCTATAGTTGGTTGTTGGATGTAATTTAAGTGAAGAAATGGTCAGGGGTCCAGTCAAGTAAATAAACAGTCCAAGTTTTTAAATAAAAAAAACTTTATATTTGGCGTGCCGACGTTTCGGCATAGAGTCATTGTTAATCATGTCTTCAACCAGACCGCAATCACTCTGAAGAAGACCTGCAAGGCAGGTCGAAACGTCGGCGCGTAATCGAAATGTAATCGATTGTTGATTTGGATGTGATTCAAAGATGTGATGTGTTCAGAAGCCGAGCAGAACAATTGGCAATGCATACCATTAACTTGTAGAGGCACCACATTCTGCCGATGTGATCCAAAGAGAACTCTAACATATATCCAATATTAAATAACATTTTTGAACAACTGTAATACGCTGTAGATTATAGATATCTATGGTGTCTATGGTCTTTTGTTTTTCCCAAGAGGGGGGGGGGGATAGATTTGTGAGTTCTTTTTTTTTTTTCTTATAAAATTTTCACATATATAATTTAGTACTTTTTCTAATTTTATTAATGAAGAACATAGATGATTTTAAAAGTAGGAATTTGACGGTTTAAGGGAGTACATAGCTCACCTGATTGTTCCAAATTAGTCTAATAACTGAAAGGTGCATGAGCAGTTTGTTGATAATTGGATCTTTGGAATATCGCCCGAGAAAGTGTTGGGATTAATCGAAAACGAGAGGGGGAGGGGGCAGTTTCTTGTCGTTTCAGTCTTTGATGAGGATTTTATCTTAGTCATCTTGAATTCTTAAATAGTGGATCTGTGAAACATGAATGAATACAATATTATTAAAGGATTATGAAGGAATTAATAGATCGAAGATGAGTTGTATTGTAGATTTATCGATGTTGGTTCAAAGTCATATTGAATATTTGCGATTTTTCTCCATAATATCTCAACTTTAATCAGGATGAAGATAATTAGAAATTTTGTATTTCATTGTATACAAAGTTAAAGTTAATTTAGTATTGTTTTTTTTTCAATAATTTATTAAGAAATAATAAATAACTTTTCATTGTTGTACATTTAAGTTATTATCTATTATAGTTGTAAATAGTCTCAATACATCTAGTAAATATGCGGTATGCAATGCAAAATAATGACATTATTAAAACTTTTTGAGGAACAATTGGTTGAAATATCTACAAAAGAAGAAGATCCCGCGGCCATCTTCTTTTCAGACACCTCGGAGGATTGCCAGGAATGGAATGGGAAGCGAGTTGTGCAACAAGTGGATTTGGATGAGCAGTGAGTTTATTATGAAAGGAAAGGTATCTCGTTCGTGCCAAATCAGCAACATATGGGATATTAAGGTCATTGTGGATCATTTGATTTGTTAAAAAGTAAGGAGCATTAAAGATTTTTCAAAGGATTTCAGATTGGAGTGATTGTATGCGAGAGGAATTTGGAGGAAAGGTTTGGTGGATTCACATAACTCTATAGCTTTTAGAAATTAAATTAAACTATTCGTATTATCAGATTGAAGCATTTGTTGTTTTTATAGAATTTTATGGACATTGATCAATTAAGTATTTAAGTAATTACGTATTATTAAGTATCTATTAAATTAAATATAATTTTAATATTTATTACAATCAAACGTTTTTCTACAATGGCACTCGATACCTTTCTCTTGCCCTAAGCTCTAATAAAAAGGCTTCAACAATTTTTAATTCCTATAATCATATCACAAACGGATTAACTATTTTTTTTTTGCTTATCATTACTTTCTATTAATGTAATTTACATTTTATGATATTATATTAATAGAAATTAATTCACCCCACAATAGTAATAATAAAAATCTAACAATAAGCTGAACTGTAATGTTGTTAGAGAATACCTTTGTTATCTGCAACCCTCAGCTCTCCTAGCAGACTATCTGGCTCACTAATGTCCCCAACTTTTTTGCTCCTCGATGACTAATCTCACAAATATTTGTTCCCCTTCAACACAAATATTTTACCGATCTTCATATTGACTCAACAATTGTTCATATTAAGGAAATCTTTCAGCTTGTGGTATAGAAGTTATCCTCAAATCTCCTAGCCTTCATAGATTTAATATCGTACTAGGTACGTAACTATAAACATAACCACTGCTGAAACACTAACTACATTCGCGTGTAAATATAGTTCTTAGTTTAAGACAGGAAGAGAGAAAAAGGAAATAAATAAAGAAGACACGAACCTTTGTTATCGATATTTCTATCTGTTGATCGACTAACTCTAGCTCTGTCGATGTTGCTCGGTTCGAACTTTGCCAATAGTTTCCTATTGATCAGTAATTCAATGGATAATACATTTTTTTATAAAGCATTTTTTTCAAGAATCTAGCGTTTAGGAACTATACCGGTTTAAATGACAAACTAACATTTTGCCTATATAATATTATTATAGCTCTATAATCACTTAAAATAGTCTGGTATCAATTTTTATTTTATAGTGAAGAAATGGTCAGGGGTGCAGTCAGGTAAATAAACACGTCAAGTATTTTAATTAAAAATTTTATATTTGGCGTGCCGGTGTTTCTACCTGCCTTGCAGGTTTTCATCTGGGTGATTGTTGTCTGGATAAAGGCTTGACTAACAATGGCGATTTTTATTTTTATTTTTTTAATGAATATTTATTTTAGGTTTACATTTAAAACGGGACTGTATGGCCGAGCGATTTGGGCGAGGGACTCGGGAATGACGGTTGTGGGTTCTAATCCCACCTGGGCGGGTTAAAATTTATTTCATTATTAAGAATGAATCTTGACCTTCCCACTCTACACTAGAATAGTTTGGTATAATGCAGAATCTTTTCTGCCCTAGTTGAAATTTAATAATAACCTAAGGCTACGGTTACAGTGGATGCGAATTCTGACGAAAACAGATATGACGAATCCGTCAGAACAATCAAACTGTGTAGTGGCTAGTTTGTTTTTTCGCATCTGTTCTGACGAAAAGCCACGTTGTAGATTGGGACCAAAGTCCACTTGCCTTCTTTTATTGCTCCCTCATTCTCATTGATTTTTGTGTTGCGTTTGGGTTGTATACTTGTATATTTGAGTATTTTGGTAAATTCTCTTCAATTTCCTGGAGAATATATTTATAGGTTTCAGGAGTCATCCTGAAGTACTGGAAAAACTTTTGAGGATTGTTACACAGATCTTTGAACAACATTCGGTGCTCTCCTTTTTCTTTCTTGTAGCAAATAGTTCATTCACTTGTGTAGTTTTGCCACCTTCTTTATAATAATAATAATAACTTTATAATAATAACTTTATAATAATAACTTAAGCAATGGTCTATCCATTAAATATAAATCGTCGTTTTCCATTGTGGCCGGAACGCGGAAACGTACTGATTGATATTCAGAATTCGCTAACAGTGCAACCACCATGTTCTGACGAACAGTTCTGGCGTATTCGGACTACTGAAATTTCGTCAGAATTCGCATCCTGTGTAACCGTAGCCTAAAACAGAAAAATGTTAAATTGCAAAAATTTTATTTTTTAGATATCGAAAGAAAATCTTTAAATAATTTAAAATATATTAAATGAAATAATATTAATGAACATGGTTGCTATAATACGAGGACTAGCCAAAAGAAGACAGACATGTTGGAACAAGGAACCACGCGTCAGGAACGTCCGCTCAGGTTGGTGAAGACCCCCCCCCCCATCAACTTGGCAGGAAGCCAGTGCCTCCGCAATAATAACTTCATCATCATTCATCGAGGGACCATCCATTCTGTAAAAAAGCAAATCAAAATATAGAAACATATATACATATGATGTGTACGTTTACATATACCCCCGACAACAACAAAAAATATAGCAACAACCATTAATTTTAAGATATTTTTGTTTTTGTGCATAACCCACTGTTTAAATGTTTGTTTTTTTAATATATAATAATATTAGTTACTTGAAAGGCATAAGGAATAATTTATATCATTGTTACTTTTTCTCAAAAAATGAAGTACAATAGAAACTCGATAATTCGTAATGAGTGAGGGAGAGGGGGAGGCGAAATAACGGAAATGACGGATTACAGAATTTTTCTGTTAAAGTAACAAAAAATAATTTTAAACTATATTATTGTAATTTATTGAATGTAAAAACGACCATATGAACATTATAAACATTGGACTTGAGTGACAATGAAAAAAAAAAAAAAAAAAAAACCGTGGAACACAAACATTTTTAAAAAATGTGGTCATATACAAAAATGTATGTACATGTATGAAATAGAAAAAAAAACAGACATACATATCATATTTATTCCAAACATGCATTGTTCCACGCATCAGCTATATTGAAAATGGCATGTTTATGTGTTTCATTTCCAAAATTAATTTAAATTTGTTCCTAAATCAGAATAAAAATAAAAATCATAGAAAAAAGCTTTTTCTCAGATGAGATTCTACTTTATAGTCTTGACTGATTCCGGGAATTTGTAAACTGCACTCATACTTCCTTTCATCTCTTACTACAATCTATGGAGGGATCGGCTCAGGGCTTGTTCTGTTATTAGCTGACAATTAAAGAAAAATAAAACATAAAAATCACCATCTGACGAATTATCGAGTGACGAAATAACGAGTTTCCACTGTACTAATTATTTTTCGATTCTCCTTTCAATATAGTTTTACCTTTAATTTGCTTTGTGATTGAATATCCATTATTAGGCATAACTCATATTTAGTAATTTGTGAATCTACATCTTTCGGAGTCTTTGGCTCCATCTTCAGGTTATAAACTCAATCTGTGATTGCTTTCACATAGTCACTTTTACTGTCTCACAGCCATACCACTGAGCAATGTTCATCATTAAATTATTGTTTTCAGAAAACATGATGAACATTGCTCAGTGGTATGGCTGTGAGACAGTAAAATTGACAATGTGAAAGCAATCACAGAATGATTTTATAAGCTGAAGATGGAGCCAAAGACTACGAAACAGTAGATTCAGATATTAATAAATAGGTTTGATAAGGTATTGTTACAATTAAGATTGATGAATTAAATGCCACTTCTATTGACATTATTTTATTTGAAAACTAGTTTCCAATGCTAAACATTCATCTTCAGTTCTAAAACATACAAAATTTTTTTTTCAACACATCAGTACTATGTTACATAGATTATATATACTAAAGTTTTTAAAAGGATAAGACAAGAAATCAAGCATAGGCACTCACCTTCGAGGTAACTAAAACACTGATTTAAAAATATTTAATTTTAGGCTATTTTCTACTTGATGTAATATTTTTACTCCCGAGTCTTTATTAAATTTGTGGTTATTTTCATTTAGATGGATAGCGAAATTGGAATTTTGGGCCTTATTAGTGTATGCTCTTATATGTTCATTTACTCTTTGATTTACTGATCGTCCGGTTTTTTTCCGGGGAAAAAAAAAAAAAAAAAAATTTGTATGTTTTAGAACTGAAGATGAATGTTTAGCATTCGAAACTAGTTTTCAAATAAAATAATCTCAATAGAAGTGGCATTTAATTCATCAATCCTAATTGTATTGATCCTTCTATATCATCATGCGTACCTCAAGTTATTGTTGACTGATAAATATATAGGATATGTAGATAGTTAGGGTAGGCAGCCATAGATATTATTATCATAATTGTTAGAATTTAGTCATACCTTTTTGCTTGTTTTCTTTTCTTCTAGCCCTGATGAAGGCTTGCAATGCAATTCGAAACGTCAGCTTTAACAATTAAAATAAAAACAATTTTATTTTGATCTACTAATTGCTGTGTATCTATGACTGCCTTCCCCAAAATCTTAATATATAGGGGCTATGCCTAATAATGGATATTAAATTACATCTCCTTCAACAAAATAGTTATATAATATTTGTACGTTAATTCCTTTTTTATCTCTTTATTCTTGTTTTATCTCGTCATAATGATTTGTTTTATTCAAAACAATTACTTGAGAATAATCACCTTTCAATAAGAAAAATCTTTGTTTAAAATCACCTAAAGCCTAAATTTTCATTACTCTACAGTTTGAGGGCGTTGAGATACAGACAGAGCACAAGTCAAACATCGCATTGGCTAACCATGTTGTCAAAAATCAAAAGAGGTATTTGGGGATAACAATCTCAGAGTCAAATGTTTGAAGAAGATAGAGAAAGTCTTGCCTTAGCTACTCCACTGATTTGACAAGAGAGGTCTAAACAACCAAATGGCCGAGAAATAGTTCGAAAAAGAATCTGATTAAAGAACGCTACAATAAAAACTGAAAGTGAGAAATCGTGGGATTTGGAGATTATTTTTAAGGATGTTTCAATTCCAAAATATAAGAAATAATAACATGGAAAGAAATAATAACTAAGATGGAAAGAAATAATAATGGAAAGAAATAATAACATGGAAGGAACATTATATTTTATAACAGCTGCCATCTTGACCATCCATTCTCATATGTTTTATATTTTCTTTTTTCTTTTACCGCTTACCTGTGATTCATTTGTCTGTAAAAGATAATTTTTATAATTAAATAGCTTAATGTTGTTGACCGTCCATGCTCTTATCATCATTATTATTTTCCGCTTACCTGTAGGATTTTAAATTAAATTAACAGTTAATTATTATTCGAAATAAACAAAGTTGGGACAAAATAGGTGTTTAAAACGTTAATTTTTTTCATTCAAACGATTGCAGTTCCTAAACGGGCCCTAGCGGTCCTAGGAGATCTTAAGGACAAATGTTAAAAAATAAATAATATTCTCAATTAAATTTTTGATCAGAAAACAGACATAAAATGTTCGGTTCCAACTACAACAAAAGAGCTAAAGGATGTAAAACTACGCGTAACGCCCTCGCGTTCCCCAAAATCGTATCACCTCTGGCCAACTAGGTCATGGGTAAAACATGTTACATGTTGAAATATTTTAGAAATATGACAACAATAATTAAAGCCATTGATAATACCATGGTTGGCAACAATGCCTATAAAATAGCATTCTATGTCGATACAATTTAAAAAATTTTATTCAATCTTATATTTCTCTAGGTTTTATTGCCTATGATATTCAAAATATTTGCCGAATACTTGAAAATCTTTTACCTGCAAATTGCTGTAAAACACTTACTCCAAAAATCCTTAACCAGATTAAATACAATTAGGATTGGTATACTATTTGCCACTTCAAATGAAATTTTTTAATTCCAAGTCTGGTTTCGAATGTCCAAGATATTGGATATATCTCAAAAACCTTCTCATAACACTCTCATATCAATCATGGTTCTTTTCGCATATCGTTTGGTTCTTATCAATAATTGGTTCTCCCTCCCCCACCCTCTTCCCCTTATTTATAATCTACTGATTTTCCTAATTTACATTTCAGGATTAAAAGGATCAAATTATCTGAATTAAATTAACAATTAATGGTTAGTAGAAATATTCAATGAGAGAAAGTAGCGATTCGGAACGCGACTTTTTTCATTCAAACCGATATTACTCCTAAACGGTGGGTTCTAGCGACACATCTTATATATCAAAAAATATTCTCCGTTCAATTTCTAAGAAACTGTCGTCGAATTTTAATCTGAACAACACCAACAGAACTAAACGGAACTTGTCAAATTGTTACATTTTTGAATGTGAAAAAAACGTTACAGCAAAAAAGTATGGACCTCCAGCTAAAAGACATTACCATGTTAAAAATAAAGTTAATAATAATAATATTAAGGACCAGGTGATTGCTAAAAACGTTTACAGACGTCGTATATGTGGATAAGATATTACTATGCCGGTTGTGCAAAGCTGCAGCGGAATCGATCCTCGATATATCCTCTGGCTGTCAGCCTCTGGCGGGTAAAGAATATTTGCTGAGGAATAACAGCTTTACAAAAATATTTCACCAAGCTCTGGCCAATAAATATGAGGTTTTGAAAAAATAGGAAGTACCTTATTACAGGTATAACCCAAAGCCTATGATTGAAACAAAACTATAAAACTATATTGGGACCAAGCTATTTTGACTGATCACACTATCCCTCACAACAGACCCGATCTTTTACTTATGAACAAAGAAATTAAATCAGCAGCTATAATCGAAATAGGAGTGCCAACGGTGATAATGTTCATCGCACGGCTGCTGGGAAAATGAGGAAATATTTGGATCTTGGCGAAGAGCTGAAACACCTGTACCGTCTTGAAAATGTGAGGGTGTTTCCAGTTATCATTTCTAGTCATGGCTTGATCCCGGAGATTACGGTCAACTCAATCAAAGAACTGGATCTTGAAAAAAAATTCTACAAGGTTTGCTGACGGCAGTCCTTCTGGGAACAGCCAGTATCATCAGAAAATTTTTAAACATCAAAAAAATAAATAAATTCCGTGCCTAACCCTTTAATTCGATCCGGGTAGGTACTATTCTGCTATTTTTCCAGTGAAAACCGAGAATAAGAGAGATGTAATAAGAACTGATAATAATAATAATAACTGATAATCAATATTTTATGATTGATGTCAGTCAACATAGGTATTCAGCACCTCCATTGGTTGTATTAACAGCTGAGAGCTAATACATAACCTTAATACAATTGAAATATTTATTTTAATTTAACTCAAAAGTTAGTTGGCGGGGGGGGGGGGGGGGGAGACGATGTCGATAATTTAGGAAGAAAAAAAAATTGTTTTTAAAGTGGAAGAAAAACAAACAGGAAAGAAATAACACATAATGCTTAAATAAAGTGTTAGCCGTTGTGAACTAAAAGTTAAAATCTGCAAAACAAATCAATTATGGAAGCATGGAGGTTTGATTATTGCAGTTGAGTGAAGAAGATTACAGACCCTAGCTGACCAACAATCAGCCCACCATTAAAATCACTTCGAATTATCCTAATGCCGCCATTACTGCGGACTCTTCCAAGAAGCCATCGGGTTCTTGACACTACGCGAAGAGATTGTACCATCCGAATACTTTCCTTATGCAGGCCTCGATATTGACCTGTCGGGGTTCCCAGATCCCAACAACACCACCGACCTACATCAGGAGTCAATGTTCCAAGAAATACCAATACCAGGAAGCAAAATAGAAAGTGTTTAAGGATGGAAGAAATCCTGTACTTTGATGACGCACACCAACAGGTCCAGTCACGGGGGAAGAAATTATTGAATCCAGGAAAAGAAAGTCGATTTTTTCTCACAATCACTTGATTTCTATGTTTTTTGGAATATTAAATAGGAATTTTAAATAATTATGTGGGCACTCTAGAATCTGGAAATGGGAAAGAAAATATTGAGTAGAATTATGAGACCTAAAATTAGTGAGCAAGGATACAAGGTAATAATAAATCATACGAGGCTCGACAAACTAATGTTTGAAGAAGTATTCCAAATGGAAAGTCCTGGAAGTTTTATTGAGAAAGGAAGAACTACATACACTTAAAATTAGCAATACAAATTGCTTGAGCATGGAAAAACATTGAAAACAAATCGATGAACTAAAGTTTCTTTCAGGAGATGATAAAAAGCACAATGGCAAGAAATGGACCTGAGAAAAGAGAACACTTCATTATGGAACATAAATAAACATACGGGAAAGGAAGCAAAAGAGAGAAAGATGTGAGGTCAGAAATATATTGCTTGAGGTACACCATGATGGTAAAGAAGGATCGATACAATATGGATTGAAGAATTAATTGCCACTTCTAATAGAATTTCAAATATCTGTATGTGTTAGCGAACATTTTTCATTATAATTTTCCGATAAGGATCTGTTACTAAGGTTGAGGACACGTTGAGAAAAGAATTTTTTAGTTTTGGGATTTTTTACGCTATGAGATGGGGTATTAATGGGATCATTGCTGCTAGACTGTAACGTAACAGATATATTTTGATTGATTTTATGTATTATATTATGACCAATTGTTATTGCTGGCCTGATCGTGCGCGTAGAAACAAATTAATGAATACTAGTGTTTTATCTGTGCTTTACTAAACATAGCCCAAGATGGATTATATGTTGTAACATTGGTCATTAATATTCAATTAATTTAAGAGTAGCAATAAAAAAAAAATCATAAGCAAACTCATATGAACAATCCATCAAAACGATCCTTTTAACAGTTACTTTTCGGTAACCAGTTACTGTTTAACCGGCGCGCATTCTAGCGGTAGACATTTAAATTAGAACTCAGTTTTCCCTTTATCACCACATACGAACTTAGACCAGATGTTTTCCAGCCTTTAAAATTCCCGCACCGCTCTTCACTACGGTCCGCCTTTTTTAAAGATAAAGTAACCAAAGAATGTTCATTTATTATATTATACTCATATATTAGTTATCCTTATAATATACTATGTTATATTATAATATACTGTATTTATCCACATTACAACACTGTAGTAAAATCAGCTGTTCTGTGTGCCACCGAGTGCCTTGTAATGGCCAGGATGGACCCACTCAGGAAGCTAAAGATCAAGGAGAGGAAAATTATGAGGAAGATACTAGGACACCTAAAACTCAGTCAAGGAAGAAAAGGGCACCTACAGGATACGGCTCAATGATGAACTATATAAACACCAGGAGGATATCCTGACATGCATAAGGAAAAGGCGCCTGGCCTTTTATGGACACCTGACCCGAATGAATCCCAAAAGATTAACAAACAGGATATTTACTGTGGCAGGTTGAGGCAAGGCTTCCAAGAACAAGTGGATAACATCGGTGAAGTCAGTTCTGGAACAACCAGGGATCCCAAAGGATAAAACACAAGACCGACTGCAGTTCACACAAGCTATATGACAGGGAGTCTTCCTAGTGTCCCTTACCAGTAAGAAGACCACAGGGACCAAATGGACAGAGGAGAGAAAGCTGTCTCATAGTCAGAAAATGAAAGAATTCTGGAAGAGAAAGAAGATCCTCACCGAAAAGTAGCTACGAGCACCGTGGTCCATGGTGCCCCCCCCCCCCCCCCAAAAAAAAAGAAAAAGAAAAAAAAAAGCTTTATTTGTCCATATAAACAGTATACTTCAATATTATTTATATAATATTATTCTACTATTAATAACATAATATTATTAGTTCTCAATTAAATCACTCTCACGCCTTGCCATTAATTTATCGCTTCTCAGGCTTTTTACTATTGCCATTTTACTATAAATCGTTGTTCGTTTCATTTAAAGACTGTTTGTAAAAATAATAAATTTAAACACTTTTATTCCTTTCTTCTCTGGCTATTTTTTTTTTCTCTACTTTTAGAATACCATGTCTTCTTAATATTATAACAACAATTTCATAATTATTGAATAGAATAAAATTTAAAACATTGAAGTTCCATTTACAAAAGCATGTAGTGTGTATATATAATTGTAACTAGAATGGAATCTGAGAATCTCGTGCTAAATGGAGGGAAATTTGGAAGTTTTCATTCCGAATAGCTAAATGTACGGTATAGTTTTCATACCACTAAATGTACACCGGTTAAGCAAGTAATGCCCTAATTTAATTTTCCGTGACAAATGTATACATAACATCTGTTACACACGATTGATTTTCAATTGACAGCCGAATCCAGATGATTGGTGAATACGTAACAGATACTTTGTAACGATGAACAATATGTAACTGATACTTTGTTACAAGTTACAGAACAATTTTCCCTATTTAAGGGATCCTTTTTCTATATCAAGGAAGCAGTTTCTTTAGAAAAAGGTTCGTCATTTAATGATTAGAATAGAAGCGAAACCAATCTTGCTCTTCACAGCCGAAGTTTCTCTTTGTATTTTTGAATAATCGAGTCGAATGATCTGACGTTTGGAAAGCTATTGAATAGTTTCCGATGTTCAGAGATGACTCGTTCACTTGGAAAGCTATCGAATAGTTTTGGATGTTCGGAGATGACTCGTTCACTTTCATAACAGTACATTTAGGGAGCGACCGGCTGAATCACTCCACTCCATGACCCACAAACTCGGATAGTAAACGCAGTTTAATCTTTCTTCCGCGAAACCAGTATTTTTTATTCCTTTTTTAAATTTGAAGTGTATTAGTAGACCTGTTAGATGTTAGCAAGGATATCTTGGGCTCTCAATTTAGAAAGCAATAATCAAGGTACTCAACTTGATGTATTTCTTGGAATCTTGGTTCATTACAGGAATCCCTTGTACGGTTGAACAGAGACGCAGTATATATAATTGGGACTAACAGAGAAACATTAAAAAGATAATATTAAAAATCAGCTTCATCTATCTTGGCTCTTCAACTCTTGGGAAGAAAAGTTCTCCTTTAATTTCGACAGTTATATATTTATAACAATCTCTGCGGTGTTTATGAAAGATGTTTCGCCGTATACAGAACATATATAGAAGCACTCTTGACGTTCGTCGATGAATAAAACAATTGCATTTGAAATAATTTAAGATTTATAAAATTTTTTGAGATCATAGCTACTTAACAAATTACACTGTTCTGCATCAAAATACTCCCTTTACTTATAATGTATTACAATATGAAAAAAAAAAATTATAGAGCATAAGTAGGCCTTTGTTGCATAAAGACATTTTCGAAGAATTGCTTTTATCATATTGGTTGCATCATGCTCTCAAAAATTCATTTTTTGTATTCCCATTTGAATTTATCCCCCCCCCCCAACTTGGGAGCAGTTGCAAATGAACACGGAGAACGATTTCATCAAGAGATAGCCCAAATGGAAAAAAGGTACAGCGGTAAATGCAATGATAAGATGCTTGCCACTACTGGTGGGCACTACAACGGGAGACAAGTGATGTTGAGTACAAAAGGAAAATATATACACATTGATTATTTTAACTATAAAATATTATTGTTTTGTATATTACTGTTTTAACCAAAAAGAAGTGTTATAAAAATATATGGAAAAAGTGCTATTTCACTTGTTTTTCTGAACAACCTCCAATCTCTAAAAATGGTGCTTGGTCGAATTGTTTTTACTATTAATTGGAATATAAATTTTTAAAAAATCACAAAAATGTTCATGGTAGTAAAAAAAATATAAATGAAATTAAAAAATTAAAAATAAAAAATACGCTGTTCTAGGTTTTTCAAAAATACTCAAAACAGTTTTGCCTTTAGATTCGAATTCAGCACACATAAAAATAGAAAAATAAAGAACAATTTTTTTTTTTTTTTTTTTTTTTTACGGAACAGTGTTTTGTGTACAGTCATTATGATCTACTAATCAAGTTAGATGTTTCCAGCACAATTTTAGCTTCACTGTTTCTATACAGCTTCTTTACCCCGCTATGCCCACACATCTGACTGCAAAGCTATTTCCCTATTAGTTAATTACTAATAGAGAACTACACACTCTAATGTTACAAAAGGATCTTTAAAATCAGGTATTGATAAATTATTTACGAATTCTATTAGTGTTTTGTTTATTCCAAGCCTAATTTTAAATTTAAACTTAGCGGAAGGGTTATAGAGCCTGGAAACGATTAGCTTCATCCAGCCTAGCCATTCTATTCGAACCTAGTGAAATACGAATAACAGCAAATGATTCATCGATTTATAATTGAATTAACTTATTCCTTCCTCCTAGGTGTGTCCCTTCAACTATTTCCCTATGACCTTTGGAAAAATTTGGTACAGTTTTACAAGAAGCTGAGCATAATGTTATTCCGAAAATCGTCTAAGGTGGGGGGGGGGGGGGGGTGTACGAGGAAGGTTGTTTTTATGTTACTTATCCTGATTATTTTTTTTTTTGACATATCGCATTTAGACAGAAGGTCATTTCGCTTATATAGTGAAACAACGACAAAACTGGGAAATATGGAAAATAGATTACTAAAACTAATACGTCAGTGACCCCAAAAGCTTAATACATCGGAAGAAACGTGGATTGAACTATAGCCAGGCCAATCCAGAATAATATTATATCAATATTAATTATAGCTATAATGTTGATAGAAAGTATTTCATTTCAGTTTCTCGCTTCTCCTGGAAAACTTCATTTTTACATTTTCGTATTTGTTCCACCAGATGAGCGCTGCAGTTGTATGAAATTACAGATCATTAAAATCCATGCAATAATCGTCTGTATTCACTTTTCTTTCGTATATTTATATTTTTTCGATGTAATTATTTTCTTCATTATAAGATCTTTTAAAATTCCGATGATACTTCCGAGAACTATCTTATTAGATTTATCTAATTGCTTTCTTACCTAATTCAGGAATGTATACATATAAGGAATATTTGTTTGTTTTCTTTCAATTATAGTTAAGTTTTGACCATCGCAGAAATGGCGGTTTGAACTTCAGCTCAAGCGATATTAAATATTTGCATCGACGCTTGCGAAGTTAATTTTTTTATGCGCATGCGTATGAATGATTAGATGCGTTCTTTTGTGCTTTTCCCTTAAATTTTTCTGATAAACCTCACTACCGCATACATGAGTTATGTACAGTTTGCTGCCGATTTAGTTATAACATTTTTCCCCCGCGTCAAAGCAAAACTTCCCCAATTTCCCCCAGCCGTTTCAAACATTCCCCCGACTTCCCCCAAATGACAAATAAGTAATGTTGCTTATTAACTTTGATAATGAGGCATTAAGTTCATAAATATCTTTATGTTTAAATTAGAAATTAAGATATTCTTCGTATATTTAATGTAATTTATGTAATTAGATCTATTATATATTTGTCAAATACCACTCACTCACTTAACACGAAATCTCAGAAACCACCGAACGGATTGGAATGAAATTCGATATGTAGATTCCTCTAGGGCCGTAGGTGCTCGCTAAGAAAGGAATTTTAAAAAATCGGCCTGGATCGCGGCTAATTTGCGAAAAATGCGATTTCAATTTTTATTGGGTGAATAATAAAAGATTAATTGTCATATGGTATTTGGATATAAGCTAAGTTAAAAAATAGGTTAGATCTTTAAGCCGCAAACTTTGACCACCGTTTAAGTTCCTTTTAGTTGTAAATAAACAAAATACGATCGATGTCGAAACCTTATAATATTGGTACTTTCTGTGAACTCATGGTAGCTGCAGAGGTTACTTACAACCTACAAGTTTGAGTTGTTTCGTGAAGAGAAGCTATTAAAAGACTTATGTTAAAGAGGAGGTTAAAAGACTTATGTTCTCTGGTGATGACATGTAAGGCCAGTTCGATGTAGGGACAAAAAACAAATAAGAATCAATAGTTCTACCAAGTGTAGGATTCTCTTTAGTATCGTATCATGTTCTGCCATAGAGAAGAAAGGTACAGTATTAACATCCCTCAGCCTCACCCAAACTCCAATACATCACTTAAGAAAACTGTGTCTGCAGCTGATTTTTACGCCTAAATGTTAGTGGAGCGAGGAAGGTGAAGGTGAAGAATCTTATTTACTTTAATTTCGTAATATCCTCAACCAATTTATGCTTGATATGTACGCAAAAATAGAAACAGAAAGACTAAACTTTCTTCAAAAAAGTTGAGAAGTTGAGACTATATTCACTTAAAGAATGCTATAAGAAAAGCTGATGGTCTGGTATCAGAGCTGGGTAAGATGGTAGTGCTGCTTCGAAGCTTCACTGGAGGGCTATCAAAATAATATAAAATTAACTTCTCAAAAATCAAAAAAAAAAAGTCAAATTTACTTATTGAAATTATTCTAAGAATGGAATTGTTCAGGTTTATTTAAGTAATAATAATTATCAACGTTAAGCTTAACTTTTACTAATTTAAGTTGCCTTCATCCTAATGATATTAAACCGTAGCTGAGCGGGGTACTTTCAGCTAGTATTTTTATAAAATAAAAAAAGAATACTTCTTGTATCCAACTTATACGCCAATAGGTCGAATGTATTTTTTAAAATTGAAATCGACTAAAAAATTTAATTCGAATTTTCCCACAGTAGAAAATATCTCCCAAATCGGCAGCCCAGCTGCTGACGTGTAAACTATGGTACAATAATTGCTCGAATTCTCCCCACAAGTGCAAAGGTTTCTAAAATTTCCCCTCGGGGGAAAATTACCCCCTAACCGGCAGCCCTGGTTATGTACGAGTAATATACTTTTATCCGTTTACGTTCTGACTGATTCAAAGGAATATACTGATAAAAAAAAAATAGTCCAAAACATAAAATCATAATATTAATTCAACATTGATTTCCATATTTTTTCTGCAGTCAAGATTAAAATCCGCCATTTTGAATGCAAAAAGAGCTCTACCAATCAGGAACTAGATTACTCATTTAATTCATCGTGATAGATATTTTATGAATGATAGACATTCATCTTTATAAGCACTCGTCAGCTGTTTTACTTTCGCTTTCAGTAAATGTTCCCAATATGTTGAAGTGAGTTCAGTAATCTGTGCGCCATGGAAGCTGTTCGAACTAAGCACGTACTGAGAATTAGATTGGCGAGAATGGAGCGGAGGAATTAAAGAAGTGGAGGAGAGAAGAAGGAGATGAAACAGGTTCCGGTAGCCAAGAAGAACATTACGAAAGAGTTCACTAATGAGGGAGCTTGATAGCCACAGCCGCTGCACTCCTGCGATCTTGGTCCTTAATGTGAACAACCTCAGTCTGCGGTGTGGGGCACCTTATCTTATTTAGTTAATATAACCAATCTCCAAACTGCATCCAATATAATAGTACAACAAGGGCATCAATATTAATAAAATAACATTTACATTTATCAATTTTTTTAGTCATAATTATCTAAACGAAAACCTCAGCGCTCATTTTATAAATATCATTACGTTTTAAAAAATTACACTGGAAACGATTAGATTATTCTGTCGTGGTACACCATGATGGTATAGAAGGATCAATACAACTAGAATTTTTTTTTTTGTATAAATTTATTGAAATTTACAAGTGTATAAAATATATACAACAAGTAAATGTGTTGAAAGTGAATACAATGTCATGTGAAGAACTACTCACAAGTAGCATTTTAATAAATTCTACACTAAAAGGTCTCTTGGCCATCTTCTTTTCAGACGCCTCGGAGGAGTATCGGGAATAGAGTGGGGAGCAAGTTGTGCAACAAATGGATTTGGATGAGCAGTGAGTTTATTATGAAAGGGAAGGTATGTGGTTCCTGCCAAATCGGCATCATATCTGATATTAATGTCATTGTAGATCAGTTTATTGGTGACGAAGTAAGGAGCATTAAGGATTTTTCGAAGGATTTTGGATTGTAAAGATTGGATACGAGAAGAATTAAAAGGTTTAGTTGAGCCCCAGAGCTCAATTCCGTATGTCCAAATAGGTCTGATAACTGTCATGTATATGAGTCTTTTGCAGAAAATCGGGAGTTTTGAACGTCTGTCTTAGAATTTATATTTAAATTGTTAAACATTCATTGTCAGTTCAAAAAACTTCAAAACTCGAAGACTTTGATACACAGATAATATCTGTAGCTCGGAGGTAGAGAACACTGTGTCCTTTTTTTACCCAAAATACATTATTGCATATTCTTATTCACCTTTTTCCCTTTATACAAAGCTATAGAATTCTATGTCTTAGACCAATTAATTGTAAGGTAACTTACATAATTATTTATTAAATATAAATTATTTTTTTTTTTTTTTTTTTTTGGAGGGAGGGCATAACGTCCTTATGTACTCCAATTAGGGCAGGAAGGACGGGTTACCAACCTATTCTAGCCTGGATGGGAAAGTAAAGGTTTATTTCGTACACATAACTATAATAAGTAGTTCAGGAAATGAAATCTTTTTTTCTTTAAACTGCTCCCCTTTAAAGTTACGGAAATGTGACTGAGTGTTCTGTACCTCCGAGGTACGGATATATATATATATATATATATATATATATATATATATATATATATATATATATATATATATATATATTTAATTTTACAAATTTAATATATATATATATATATATATATATATATATATATATATTTTAATTTTACAAATTTAAGACAAGAAGTCTCACTTCAGGGGGCAAACCGGAAGGGAATCTTGAAGTTAGGATTGATGAATTAAATGCCACTTCTATTGAGATTATTTTATTTGAAAACTAGTTTCGAATGCTAAACATTCATCTTCAGTTCTAAAACATACAATAAAATTTTTTTTTTCAACACATCAGTACTATGTTACATAGATTAAATATACTAAGGTTTTTAAAAAGATAAGACAAGAGATCAAGCATAGGCACTCACCTTCAAGGTAACTGAATTTGTGAGAAGTAAAAGGGGGGCAGGTAGGTTAAGTTTTAGATTTACAACGGAGTTTCCCTTATGACTCATTGGGTTTTTCCGTTCCTATGGGAAACAAATTTAAAATGGGGCTATTGGATATGTTAATCTGATCATTTAAACAAAAATCTGGATCGGTTTTAAACGATTTTATTATTTCTAGTGATTCAAAAGTATTTAATATTAGGCTATTTTCTACTTGATTTAATATTTTTACTCCCGAGTCTTTATTAAATTTGTGGTTATTTTCATTTAGATGGATAGCGAAAGTGGAATTTTTTTACCTACCTGCCCCCTTTTACTTTTCACAAATTCAGTGTTTTAGTTACCTCGAAGGTGAGTGGCTATGCTTGATTTCGTGTCTTATCTTTTTTAAAAAACTTTAGTATATATAATCTATGTAGCATAGTACTGATGTGTTGAAAAAAATTTTTTTTTGTATGTTTTAGAACTGAAGATGAATGTTTAGCATTCGAAGCTAGTTTTAAAATAAAATAATCTCAATAGAAGTGGCATTTAATTAATCAATCCTACTTGTATTGATCCTTCTATATCATCATGAGCACCTCAAGGGAATCTTGAAGATTTGGCTCCTATATTAAACTGATTAGTAATAGAAAGAAAATTGGTTAGTAAGTCAGCTAAATAATTACGTAAATAAACAATCCCTGATTGTTTATCTGACTTAAATATACCTACCCAAGGGATCTCTTGTAATAACTTTTATTCTTCTAGATCTCAACATCTTGTTTCCAATATTATTCTAACAACAAGAGTTCAAAAGCCATCTTATTTAAATCTCATTCAGTGAATGTGCAAGGGAGGCTATGCAGTTCTCAATTTGTTGTAATAAGTAAATATGGAAAAAAACTATGACAACTTATTCGTTAGTTTTAGTCTTAGTTGGTTTTTTCAGGGGTTTTTTTTTCACGGTAAGTTTTAACTTTTTTGTTTATCGTTTTAGAGGTCTGTGAATAACTCCCTCTGTCCTCCATGAAGAAAAATATGCAAAATCACCAACGGTCACTACTTCTGAAATAGAAGGTAAAGCTTAATTGAAGAAGGTAGAGCAGGGATTGTCGGCAACCAAGTTTCAGGTTATTATTAATCTCTTTTTCCGCAAATGTGGCCCGGGTCGAAGTCATGGCTTGATATTTAAAAGTTTTATTACAGACCAGAGTTCCCAAGAACCACTGAGTTCCATAAATTTTCAAGAACAAGGCGTTAAAACTATATTCGCTCAGAACATATTTAAGCATTTTTCTGTCTTTAAATTTGCTACAATATGGGGGCAATCCAAAAAACCTGATAATAACAATATCGAGGGATACAGTTTGGCGTTGTAGTTTCGAATCTATCCTCTACATCCAAAATTAAATTATACCACTAGATAGCGAAAGGATCAAAGAATTTATTACGATAAGCGAGAACAGTGCCACATCGCGCGCGGTGGAGCGGAAACCCCGCTAGTTTGAGGTTGTTTTGCTGCGTTTAAAGATTAGCAATTAGTATAAGTTTTGACTCGGAGAACCTACGATGTTCGCTTAAGTATTAATCGTCAACATCTATCGATTGTATATAAAACATTAGTTTAAAGTAGTGACAGTGAATATAATAAGGTGTTAGAATTAAAAAATATTATCAAAAATATATAAAGTCGGCCTATATGCGTCAAAAAGCCAAAACCAAATACAGAGATCGTATACGGTTGGAAAGGGCTTCTCAAGAACATTAAAATGGTAATAATAAAACACGATATGAACGAGTCCATGACACAGCCACACACCGATTTTTTTTCAAGAGCCATGTAGTGCAGGTTATGGACAGAATTACTATTTCCATGATGGCTGTACGATTTTACGTCCTTGTCTAGTATCAGTATATCGTATTGTATGCTATAGGAGTATACCTGTATTGTATATATACCTGGGGGTATTGTCATTATTAGTAGGATAATATATAGTATTATACTTTCAGTCCGTTTTTCGATTCCCGACGCTTGCCCTATCAGTGAATGGTTATAACTGGAGACCGGATTTCTGTGTTATTGCACATTTAGTTCGCTTTGATTTAGCGCTCTCTAACCCAAGTAGTTATCTCATTTATATAATAAGGATTCTTATTCTTAAATTTTATTTTGCACGAAATTGCACAAATTTGACTTTTTGAGCTTAATTGCACGAATTCGGGTTTTACTCCACGAAATTGCACAATTGGACCAAATCCATCTAATTTTATTCACTTAACCATTTATTTTTTGAAAATTTTACTTATGATTATTAGGCAACATTTATAACAATTATTTATATTAAATAGGTTAATTAGTTAATTAAATTGAAAGTAAAAAGTCGCTTAAATCAAATGTATTTGTGACCTACTACTTTTAAATGATCGTATTGAATTGGGAGCTTTGAGGATTTAGGCAAACATTGAGGATGGACGTACTTCCTAGAACTAAGACGTTTCCTCAGAAAAATTTACTCCCCGCTTCCTATTTCATTCCCCACTTCTGATTTAGCACAAAGGGCTAGTTATTGGCAAGATTTTAAACTATCAACTTTGAAAATGCTAAAACCGTCCGCGAGTGTTTCTACAAAATTGAAACAATGGACAAATGAATATCCAGAGCTGATATTTGTTTGAAACTCTCGAAGAAAGCTTAAAACGAATTGTAAATGAAAAGGGAAGATGTTTGTTTTCAAAATTCGAGTAAAAACTACTGCTACATTCGTTAAAAAAAAATTAAATTATTGTATCAACGGAAAGGAAATAGAAGCTGATTATCTGGACATCCACAATCGCACGCTACAAAAATTGTCCTGTTACGTCCATAGATGTAGAACGTTCCTTTTCTTTGCTAAAGAACATTTTATTAAGTGACAGGCGGCATAATTTTACTGAGAAATATTTTGAAATTTATAATGTCGTACATTTTCACGAAACTTTTAAAAACTAATTTATTTTTCAAAAACATTTAATTATATTTTGTTTCCACGTAAAAGGAAATTTTAATAAAGATATTTTATATTTCTTTAATTAACAATTTTTTTCATCTCCTTTTTTCCCCAAATTTTAAAGTATTATAGATTGAATTAACTCTAAAACGAAACGTTTGTCGAAATGTCCTTAAGTTTATTCAAGGCTGTTTAGTTTTGCATATTTGTGTAAATATAAATGGATTGCTGCATGTATTAAGTTTTTAAATTCACGTATTGAGTTTTTTCTGCACAATTTTGCATATTTTGAGTTTTTTACTGCACAAAAATCCGGCCTCTAGTTATAACCCTGCTGCATCATAGTTTGCAGACAGGACTCTGGTTTGAGAACCGCTTACAATTTCCTTAACATTGATATACTTGGTATTGTATATATTATTAACAGAGCGGTTTGAAAGGCAGAGGTTGCTGGTTGGAGAACAGTTAGATAGTTCCCACGATGGAAGGAGCAGGCTGAAATAAATAACGAGAAAAGACAATAAAGGCAGTAGCTGACAGCTCTGGAGCCCTGAGAACTAACGGTACCCCACCCCCCTTAATTTAGTAATACATATGTATGTATATTAAAGATATTTTATTAGTCTATCTAATTGTAAGTATATTGTATAATATCACAAAATATATTATGACAAACTGTTATGGCGATATTATCAACTGTTATATTATAAAATATATCTCTTATGGCCTGCAATAGCATCAAAAAATCATGTTTTGAGATAAGTGTGTTTAATGTTTTCATTGCTAAGGAAAATGCATAGGAAATGCTCTAGTTTGCTTAAACGAAGTTACCTTCAAGTTGATACCTTCTCTAAAGGGTCATTTAATAATGTGTGTATGATTTTGATTTTATTTTTTTTTAATTTATTTTTTAAATGCTAGTTTTGAAAAAACGTTTTGAGTTGTGCCACAATTGCAGCCGGTCAGCGATATGGCTCAATGCAAGCGATCAACAAATTATTTTAATTTTATTTTACGTCTATTTTTATTGTTAATCGTGTTTCAAAGGAGAACAATTACTGAATGAAATCGAGGTTGGGCGTTGGTTCCGAAATTTAGAACATTATAAGTATATCTATTTATTTCTAATATAAACAAATATATATTTCTTACAAAGATTGTTTTTCATTAAAACATTATTTTTCAATTTGCTAAGGTATTCAGGATAAAGGCACTCACTGAAAGTCCTGGAATCATAAAATAGGACGATAAAATAAGACATGAGGATAAAAATAATTGATTGACAATAACTAACTTATCATATGAACCTATATCCATTATCATGAAACATCCCTGGATAATAAATACAACCCTATTTCTTTGTACGTTAATTGTTTTTTATCAGTAAAAATTACAGCCTGGCACAGAGGAGGGCAATAAGATAAGTAATACTGAATGTAACCATCGATCTTAAAGGCTCCCAAAGTAGTTATATTTTAGGGGAGCGAAACGTGGACACCCACTGCGAACCCTGAAAACATTCTAAATACAAGAGAAAGGTACAAAGAAATTATAGGAAAAATACATGGCCCTTCTAAAGTTGGAGACGTGAAGGGGATTAGCAGGGATCAGGGGTGTTATGTAACCTTTACAGGGCTGCAAATTAACTAGCTACTGTCAAGAATGGAATAATTAAGTGGGCCGGCCATGTTCAGAGGAAGGAATATCATAGAATGTCAAGAACTATCATGAGAGGACATCCTGATGGAGAAGTGGGGAAGAAGAAATAGAGAGAGAGAGAGAGAGAGAGAGAGAGAGAGAGAGAGAGAGAGAGAGAGAGAGAGAGAGAGAGAGAGAGAGAGAGAGAGAGAGAGAGAGAGAGAGAGAGAGAGAGAGAGAGAGAGAGAGAGAGAGAGAGAGAGAGAGAGAGAGAGAGAGAGAGAGAGAGAGAGAGAGAGAGAGAGAGAGAGAGAGAGAGAGAGAGAGAGAGAGAGAGAGAGAGAGAGAGAGAGAGAGAGAGAGAGAGAGAGAGAGAGACAGACAGACAGAGTGTGGGAGAAAGGCCGTGGTCAGGTCACCTATTTCGATTTCGGCATTAGTTAATCTCCGAAGAGGATAAGAATGAATGTGATTGGACGAGAAGAGAGCCGAAGGATTTGGATGAATAGAAAGTTTCATAAAACATTTTTAAAATTTGGCTGTGATTGAATCGATTGAATCTTTTAAACTATGGTATGTACTGAATAGTATTTGCATCATTTTATATGTAATTTGTTGCTTCTTTTAATAGTTTTATCGAGAACGGTCTAGTATGTTAGGAAGTCGAATTCGTTTTTGCTGAACTTGCAACGTCAATGATAAAGAGCATTATCAAGGACATAGAGGGATCTCTTCCAAACAATTTTAAATTAACTAATAAGAAGTAAAATATAATCAAACCTCAATGTTCTTTAATAACTTGGATATAATATAATAACTAAGGCTAGGACTATATCTTCCAAGGAAGGCTGCGCGCATTGACCCCAACATGGATTGCTGTGGCGCATTCTATAACTGAAGGAGTCTTGATGAACTAACGGTTGGTGAGAACAATATGTTATGGAAATGAACCGGGAAAGAGGAAGAGTACATAATTAAATTGATATGTGATTAGCGGGTGGGTCCTGCCTCCAGCGCTGGAGTTACTGGAGTACCGTAATGTCCTGGGAGCCTTCCCATGGTTACTCGCTCTTTTCTCTTCTACATGTCATTACTGTCATTACCGTTAGTCCTCTCTTCTCTATTACAACACAACACGCATTATCCTTCTTCTCGGATTCGATCCTTGGTTAATGGTTCGTGTGACGCTGTAATTGAGTCCCTGTGTAATAAGAAGAAGAAAATTAAAAGACATGTTCACTCCTTAGAAGTTCTACTAAGTTGGAGCGAGAGAACATATTGTATGGTCAACTTAAAAGGAAATTTATTCATATTGTCAACTCCACCAAGTTGGACAATTAGGAGGATGTTAATATGGGATGTTTGAAGTATTGATAAATAGTTTTTTTTGTTGTAACTGGGGACAAAGGTTTGTTACTAACAAGATGGATGGGAAAATAGCGTTGTATTAACAAATGAACAAAAGGATTGGCCACATGGCTGCAGAGGCCTAGCTACTTTATTTGAACTGTAAGCTAGAAGTCTTAAAGGTAAAATATGTAACTGCTGCTTATAGTTTTACTTACATATACATAACTGTTTATTGTTTCTTTGGGCTTGATGTCCTCATGAACTCCAACTAGAGTTATCCTACAGGTTACTAATCTATTCCAGCAAGGGTGGGAAGGTCAAGATTTATTCATGGGTTCTAATTTTTACCCACCCAGGTGGGATTCGAACCCACGACTTTCAGTACCGAGGCGCACTGAGACCCTCGCCCCATCACACTCGGCCATTAATAAACCATCCCTATATAACTGTTGAAGCATTATTTTGTGGGTTTTTTTGTGACAGTTAAATATTGTACATAAAAAATGAAGATAAATTGGGTAAATATATTCCTCGGCAACTCGGGGTTTCCTGGCTGTGTGGTGGGGGAGCTTGTACCCAAAGCCAGTCAGGTTCGATACTGGTATCTTTGGTTTCTCATGATTGCTAGGGTAACTCACCTTTTTTCCCAAGTAATCAATATTAATCATTTTGATAGTAGCCGATCGATTCAGGAACTCGATATTCGAAATCTTACACTTTCACTTAATCGTGACGACCTTTCCGCCTCAAAGTCAACATTGTTAGTATATTTTATAAAATAAAGTTTGCAAATTGTTATGAATATACAAGTACGGAAACTTCTTGCCTATTGTATTTAGTTTGATAAAATTGTTCTTGGCTTTGAAGAATGAGGTCTCTCCTTTACAACGGTAAAACGATGTTCCCACATTGCAGTAACTCAGATATCATTAGCCCATTGAGAGGCGAACAATATATCGCCATTAGCAGCTGCTAAGATTGCTACGACTATGCTATGGCTGCTACTAAACGATCGTTGAGTAGCAAAGGCATCATCGAGTTGTAAGATCCCCATCTCGAGCGAGTCCTGCCTAAATAATGGGAAGCATAAAAAACAATGACCGTTTCTTAAACAAATATTTGTATTATTATTTCTTTGATATAAAATACAATTAATACTCAAAATATAGTCCATTGTTATCTATCGTCATTACCCATCTGCTAGCCGATTGCTCGATGCCACGCTCATATCATTCCTTGGGATGGCTGTAAAAGAACTCTTGGACAGCATTTTCAACCACAAAATTATCAAATTTTTTCCCTTGAAGAAAATTGGCTATGGATCGAAACAAGGGGCAAGGTCTGGACTATATGGTGGATGAGGCAGGAGTTCAAACCCATGAAGTTCTGTAAACTTTTCTGCTGATTGTTGAGGAGTAAGTTCGTGAGGGATCAGTCTACAGGTCTTTTTCATTTTCCCCATGGAGAGAAAATGGCGACTAACAGTATCTTTCGACACACCACACTCCCTGGCAAGTTAGTGAGTACTTGTGGACGGAGTTGACTCAACAGCTTCCTTCAGAACCTCATCAATATCCATTAATGGCCGCCCGGAGCCCTTCTTCCTTTTCAACGTCGTGTCTCCACTTCTAAATTTTTCAAACCAATACAGTAGTGTCTTAAAAATACAAGAATTTGGTAGGGCACTGTCATGTTTCTTCTTTGAAATAAATAACTGAACTGAGGTTTTTTTAAGGAGTCCAGTGTTAGAAACAAGCTTAGAGAATGCTCTAAAGGGATTTTTAAGTATTGGTAAATAATAAATAGCATTAAGATATTTACAGACTTTTGAACTCTGGAATTTGATAAAAAATCATTTTTTTTATATGCCCTATTATTAACAATTTTAACGGATATTTAAACTACAAAGTTACTCAGTTCGCGTGAACAATACAGAAATACAAATTTATAAAATTACCTTACTATCTACGACCCTGCCCGAGAGGCAGAGGAACGGAGAATTAGGGTATATAAATAATAAAAATAAGACATCGGGAGGTATTGTTCAGTTTATAATGACAAAGCATATCGATTGATTAGGCCACGTGATGAGAATACTGGAAGAGCGGAATCCAAGAAAACTCTCACTGGTAGAAATGTACGGCACAAGAAGAAGAGGATGTCCTAGAAGTGGCATGGAAACATTGGTAGTAGCAAAGTGGAAGCAGAAGAAGGATCTTGATAAAGACCAGTGGACGCTTATCGTCCTGCAAACCAAGGACCACGAAGATGGCTGTATTCTAATAACAAATATTGTTTGAGAGGGCTTTATATATCATAACAATCTAGAACCTTCGAGAATGTTGGAAAGGTCACATGTTAATGTTCTACGGAACCTAGCAACGGTTGTTATCCAATCATCTCCGATCCTAATAGAATAGTTTGCATTTTTGTTTTTACTTTTTCGACATAAATAAAAAAAAAAGATAAGATAGAAAAGGAAAAAATATTTGTTGGATTTAAAAATAGCCAGAAGACAGATGAGATATTAATTGCCGTTACTAAAATTAAGCCAAAGCTGAGATAATGATATGATGAAACAAATACATAAATATATAATATATGCTAATATATAAAACCGGTTCGGACCGTTCGTCGTTCCCACTGAACCAAAAACACACTGGGCCAAGTGGAACTCCAAACAGTCCACTGCTTCCTTCATCATTCTGTTATTTTGTAATATTTTGTAATAATAATTATATTTATTATCATTTTGGTGCAAATTGTGCACTGAAAAAAAATATGACCACAAATTTGACCGATCCTCTCGTAGTTAAACTAAAAAAAAAACCTGTACTTTTATTAACCAAAAATTGTTCAGTATATGCTCAGAAAATATTTTTTCTTGACCAAAGGCTAAACAAGGAGGTACTATATTACCTTCTCACTCTCAACCACGATTTCCATCCACCCTCCAACGCAATGAGAGGCTAGTTGTACACTTCATAGAGGCTGGGTGAGCCCAAGGCGTGCCTTCAGCACCCAGGGTCGATCCTTAACGGATATTATGGCAAATATTTTTTTTTCGGATTCTTAAGTTTGACCTAGGGTAGGGCGATAGTCGATAGTTACTATAGATATATCGATATGTCATGCCTATCGATGCGATGGTCACTATCGATAGTGCCGACTATCGATAGATCTCTTTTACTACCTCAAGTTTTGAAACCCTCGGAATTATGCTGATCTGTCTCTGTCCAGTGTCGAGTTCTTTTGAAATTGAATTCGGAATTCCTAGAGCTCAAAGGTTTCCTCAAAGATTAAGCCAAAGGAAAGCAGAAATGCTAGTTTTTCTTTCGGGAAATATGTGGCTCAAGGAGCACACTTGAAATTAACAATTTCGTTATTTTTCTTTTCAGAAGACTTGATTTGTTCATTATTATTGTAACCACATAAATTGTAAATACCTTTTTTAAAATTCAAATAAATTAGTTTTTTCTCTCATCTTTATGATATAATCTTGTAATTTATAATCCTGCAAATTTCAAATAGTAAGTAGATAATTTAATTTAATTAAATTAGTTGAAATTTTTTATTGAATAGCTTTGGAAAAAAAGGATCAACTATCGACAAACTATCGATAGCAATCGATAGTTCTCAACCGATAGTATCGTCCTATCTAGTGCTAACTATCGACTATCGCCCAACCCTACTTTGACCCAGGTATTAAGCATGCAATGAAATCCTCCGAACCATTAGTTTTTACACTCCCTTTATATCCGCACCACCCCTCTCCACCCTTTTCATAAATATATATATATATATATATATATATATATATATATATATATATATATATATATATTAAATACTAATTTTATTTAAAACTGCAATACATTTGTGAACACGCAGAGCAGGCAATGTTGAATTAAAAACAACAGACATAATCAGAAGTGAGGGAGTCAGTACCCAGTAGTAGGCATCTTTAGGCGCGATACTACCTGGCGGGTTTTGATGCACTGATTTTGTCCACCATTTTATTTTGTATTTATATAAATATGGGTAATTCTCAAACTGTAGGCAATTTTCGTGTTCTCATAAGATCTGCTCCAAAACTACAAATAATAAAATCGTATGTTTGCTAACGTATATGATTATTAATGCGTTATTTTTAATGAAAAACTTCCTGCAATGCATTTAACTGTAGAATTTTCTGCATATTTATTTAACTAAACTGCCAATTTGTAATTATCTGTCCTGAAATTCAATATTTACAATATTAGGTTGTCTTTCAAAACCTTACTACCATTTATTAAACAATAAATTATTATTTTTATTAGGTAGGTAGGTTTATTGTTTTTTGACACTCAACTTCCTGGTTCCTTAGTTGTTTTTTTTTTAAATTATATTTTTCCGAAAAAGTTATGTTGTTTCGAAAATGTGATAATTTTGTCGACATTTAATTATTATCTCCAAGCATTACCGAGAGTCTTCTTTCCAGCCGTTCCTGTTCAAATAAAGTTGCGTAAAGCGGGCATTCCTCCAGAATATGTTTGATCGTCAGTTGGCACTGGCAGTTTCAAATCTATTTTTATTAAGTAAAAGGGTAAAATTTAATTTTACGACTATGATATCATATATACCATGCTAAAATTCTGATTGAGACCACTTAGTACTTTGTCCTTAATTGTAATAAACGTAGACAAAAGTTAAAACCGATACATCGTGAAAGTTAAGTTAGAGAGGAAGATCTTGCTAACAGTGTTTGACGATTGGCATCCCTACTGGTATGGTAACCACAGGCATCAGTAACAATTGTTATTTCAACATGAAAAGGCGGTTAACAGGTGCGTACCTTTTAAAATGAAATTACCATGGACCCTTTTATCTTAGATAATTATCAATCAATCATATCCATGTTATTTCCCCACACAAAATATTGACTCTATATCGATAGTAGATTGGTTATTTAATTAAGAGATCACTTGAGGTACGGTACACCATGATGGTATAGAAGGATCAATACAATTAGGATTGATGAATTAATTGTCACTTCTGTTTGGATTGTTTTATTATAAAACTAGTTTCGAATGTTAAGCATTCATCTTCAGTTCTAAAACGTACAAATTTTTTTAACACATCAGTACTATGTTACATAGATTATATACACTGAAGTGTTTAAAAATGTTAAACAAGAAATCAAACATCAGTAATCAATCACCTTAGAGGGTCTATACTACGGCCCAATATCCATTAATGTCGGGAAAGAATTAAAAAAATTAGGTTTAAACCCTGCATTTAAAATAGATAAACCATTGTCATCATACTTCCCTTCACCGAAATACAAAATAAACCCTTTCCAAAAGAGCGGCGTATACGAACTAAATTGTAATGACTGTGAAGCAAAATACACGGGAAAAACCGGACGATCGGTAAATGAAAGAGCAAAAGAACATATAAGAGCATGCAATAATAAGATCCAAAACTCCATCGCCAAAGATCGCTATCCATCTAAATGAAAATAACCACAAATTTAATAAAGACTCGGGAGTAAAAATACTACATCATGTATCAATCGTTTAAAACCGATCCATATTTTTGTGATTTAAATGATCAGATAAACATATCCAATAGCCCTATTTTAAATTTGTCCCCATAGGAACGGAAAAATCCAATGAGTCGTAAAGGAAACCCCATTGTAAATCACAAACATATAACCTACCTGCCTCCTTCTACTTCTCACGAATTCAGTGACCTCTATTTCAGTAACCTCTTAGATCCCTTAAGGTGAGTACTGATGTTTGATTTATTGTCTTACATTTTTAAACACTTTAGTGTATATAATCTATGTAACATAGTACTGATGTTGAAAAATTTTGTAAGTTTTAGAACTGAAGATGAATGTTTAGCATTCGAAACTAGTTTTCTAATAAAACAATCCCAATAAAAGTGGCAATTAATTCATCAATCCTTAATTTTTTTCATTAAGAGATGTTTCATGAATTATTGGATCTGGTGATCTCTGGTAATTTTCCATCTGAAAGTTGCCCTTAGTTTGAGAATCAGCGATAAGTATACAGAGAAGAGGTCAGTGGAACAGGGGCAGGAATGGAAATCACATGGAAAGGACAGGGTTCCATTTATTGCCGATCTGGAATAGCCTACCTCTGATATGGAAATGTCTCGGCTGGAGGAACACAACTCAACTGAATTAAACCACTGCCTCCCAGAGTGCGTTGCTCTACTTTGATATCCAATATGTAGCCTAATTTTGCTTTACATCTCTCCGCATTAGGCATTACCTCTATGGCATTAATATTATCGATTAATATTCTTGAGCATATAAGATAAAATATGTTAGTTGGAAAATATTTATTGTAGATTGTATACATTCCATTACCCAAACCGGCGTAACTACCTTATGTTTTTTCCATACTGTCATTTAGTCGGTGAGATTGCCAATTCCTTTACGTGCACTTTTTCGATCTAGTTTTTTTTGCAGGTTTCGTTTTAAAATTAAATTCCGCTTCTAATGTAAAAATCCGAATAGGCGAATTCAGCTTGGATCAAGTTTTGATAAAACACTTTTGTGATTTTAGCTCAAAAAATAATTACAAATGTGCATCAAAGGACAGTAATTAACGTCATAGAATGTGCTTAAATGCACATAGCGGAATTGACGATCTCACTGACAACTTGTTATTAACCGTTTCGATATAAATATAACTAAATTTAATCAAAGGATTATCGAGTCAATTAATATATGACAATAATATGTGACAACAATTAATATTTAGTCGACTGGGCAATTTATATAATTTATAACTACCCAACAAGGAACTGTTTGGCTTACAGAAGCTCCACAGCGAGTCAGTAAATGTTATCTGGATAACGTCATAGATTTTTCTGAATCTTGTTTTCGTATGATTATTTGTATGTAAGGTAGTAGATGCAGACCAAATCTGCTCTCGCAATCTCTAAAACTGAAGCAAAGTTCGGAAAAAGTTGCCACTGGGTGTTATTTTTCCTCAAAAAATGACACGTCAGCCTTTTTAAACTTAATTTGCTTGTTTTTTCAATTTATTATGTAACAATGCAGGATTAATAAATACAAAATAAAAAATAAAATAAAATTGAGAGATACGGTTGATCAATGTTGTTTTAGCAACCATGTGTTTGGTAAAACAATGAAACAGTTCCTGGATAGGTACAGAATTACAGAGGAACTGTACGAAGACAGAGAAAAGTTTAAAAAACACATGCAGAAAATAGAGGTCTTTGAATGCCAAAAACCTACAGGGAGAAACGGGGACCAAATGGACCCAAGAAAGAAAAGAACGATTTTCTTCCCAAATGAGAGCGTACTGGCAGCAAAGGAGAATGAAGATTGTCAACAAACCTTCCTAATTAATATTTGCGTAGTCCTTAGAAGGCTGGACAGCAAAAAAAAAAAAAAAAAAAAAAAAAAAAAAAAAAAATTGAGAGATACGGTTGATCAATTGGTAAAGCACTCGAATCCTAGCTCCTTCAGGCTTGACTCGACTTGGGAGTAGTAAGACCCTTCTGGGCACACCTAGCTAGCCTCTTTAAAGTAAGAACCCTTAATCTGGGGAAATTATTGTGTTTGTACGGAATTTCTGTCTCGGAGTTTCTTTTCTTTTTTGTTAAAGGTGGAACACGGACTTGTAACATTTACCCATATTTAACACGTACTCGTGTTATCTATGATGTTACTGTTAATAACTTTAATAACGATTGGGTGGGAGGTGGTCTGAGTATAGTATGTTTTAATTTTGTTTCCACCCTTTTCTTTGCAAAAACAAAAAAAATGGGATTTTTTTCTGTAATGATGACCTGGCATGGGTAACTGAGGTTACCTTTTAAAGTGAATCAAACTTTTGATTATTTTGAGTAATTTCCTTTTGAAAGCAACACAATCTATACGAACAAACGCTTTACCATTCTGAAAAAAACGAATAACTAACAAAAAGAATTTTTCTAAACATATCTTACTCGCCAAGCCAAATATGTTTGACAGCCGAACACGACTTAACTGCGAATATCGTCGAACAGCTGAGCTCATTGCGGCCCCCCTTCCACTCTGCAGGGCCGACTATGGATATGGAAAGGGTCTTCTAAAATGTACAACACTGTTTGAGAGGTCCCCATCCAACTAGTGACTTCATATATTTTGACCAAAGTTGAGGGGAAGTTTAGTTTTCCTTGCCAGGGTTAATTTTAGTGCTACATAGTCCCCTCCCCCCTCTATACTTCGAAGGAACCATAGCTAAGATCCAGTAGCCCACACTAATAACGATCGATAGTGGATAATGTTGATGATGACGACGGTAGGGGATCCACCTGCCTAGGAGCTGCAGGAGCTGCTGACTGACCCAGATGAAGGTCAGTGGCCATGAAGGAGGATCAAGGTCACAGAGCCAAGGCCTCAGGTCTTCAGCTCTTCACCTCCTCAGGTTCCACCTCCTCAGCCTATATTTCAGTTTTGTTTTTTTTTTGTTTCTCACGGTGTCATTTTGATAACTAGTTAACTGTAATCTATATTATATTCTGAATTTAAGGGATATAATCAAAGGACTAAGGAAGGAAAAAGTATTTCCCAAACGAACAAATCCTCAGTCTTGTTTATTTCTAAATAAGTAGAAAAATGTTATACAACAGAAAGGTTTAGGTTAAATATTGAGGTTAAATTGACAGCTAACAATTTGTTGAGCATTAATATTGTAACGAAACAAGGTGAGGAGGATAGTCCTTTCTAGGCGACGTAAAACCTTCTAGATCTTTTAATCTCTTGGTTTCAGTGGAAAGTAAAAAATTATAATTATAAATACATGATTATTGTTTAAAAGAATAATAATGAGATTTAAAAAAAACTACAAAAAAAAAACTGTTTTATTACAATATTTTACCTAATAGCTATTTAACAACTGAAGCCATTTTTTGAAGGTGTTAACTCAGTTTTTGTTTTTCAAAAAAATGTTTTTTTGGTTATTCACGTGTTCTCCTGCAGTTATAGCTTTGTTTCATACAATTTCATTAGATAGGACGTATTAGGGTAAATTGCACATTAAAAGATAGATCAGCTCAAGAGAATGACTTTTTTTCTTCAGCAACGAATTATCAATATATTTATTTAAACTTTTTCAAACATATATATTTAAAAACAATGTTTCTTTTCTTTTTCATTGGTCTAGTCTACTATATATTTGTCGAATACCACTCACTCATTTAACACGAAATCTCAGAAACCACCGAACTGATTGGAATGAAATTCGATATGTAGCTTCCTCTAGGGCCGTAGGTGCTCGCTAAGAAAGGGATTTTAAAAAATCGGCCTGGATCGCAGCTAATTCGTGAAAAATGCGATTACAGATTTTATTGGGTGAATATTAAAAGATTAATTATCATATGGTATTTGGAGATAAGCTAAGTTAAAAAAATAGGTTAGATGTTTAAGCCGCACACTTTGACCACAAATTAAGTTCCTTATAGTTGTAAACAAACAAAAACACGATCGATGTCGAAACCTTACAATATGGTTCTTTCTGTGAACTCATGGTGGCTGCAGAGGTGGACCCTTACAAGGTTGAGTTGTTTCGTGACGAGAAGCTATTTAAAGACTTACGTTAAAGAGGAGGTTAAAATACTTATGTTCTTTGGTGATGACGTGTAAGGCCAGTTCGATGTACATATTCCTTACGAGCAACCCACCAATACTGCTTCACCAGTAGCTTCGTCCCCAACTACCCTTCTTTCAGTTTTCCGGTCACAATATAATCGGCTTTTCTCAACCAGGCCCAAGTTGCATTTTACAAGTTGTACTTAGCATTTCTGAATTTCATTCGTTGAACTTAGAATATATCTTTTTCTCAGTTCAGATGAGTCTTAAATAGAACTCAACTATTTATAAATATATTTAATATAAATATGCCATAAGAAAAGCTGATGGTCTGGCATCAGAGCTGGGTAAGATGCTAGTGCTGCCTCGAAGCTTCACTGGAGGACTATCAAAATAACATAAATTTAACTTTTGCAAATTGTACAATTTACTTATTGAAATTATACTAAGAATAGAATTCTTTAGGTTTATTTAAGTAATAATAATTATCAACGTTAAGCTTGACTTTTACTAATTTAAGTTGTCCTTAATCCTAATGATATTAAAACGTAGCGGAGCAGGGTACTTTCAGCTAGCCTTCTATATATTTGTCAAATACCACTCACTCATTTAACAGGAAATCTCAAAAACCACCGAACGGATTGGAATGAAATTTCGTATATGGCTTCCTCTAGCCATCTTCATGGCTTCTCACGCATAGGAAATTCTTTGAATTAACATTATGGATCTTAATGAAACTTAGTACATTGCTTTTTATTAGATGTTAGATGAACGATAACAATTATTGTCTAAGTAGTTGGCCCTGTATCGGTACTACAAAAGGGTAAAATAAAAGTACTCATATAATTTTATTGGGAAAATAATAATAGATTTACTGTCATATGGTATATGGTAATAAGCTAAATTAAAAAATAGGTTAGATAACTAAACCGCACACTTTGACCACAAATTAAGTTCTTTATTGTAGTTAACAAACAAAAATACGATTGTGGCATGCGGAAACTTAATTATATGGTATTTTCTGTAAATTCAAGGTGGCTACAGAGAAGTAGAAAAAAAAATTAACTTTTGTAAATTGTCAATTTCAATTATTCAAATTATTCTATGAATGGAATTCTTTAGGTTTATTTAAGTAGAAATAATAATTATCAATATTAAGCTTAACTTTTAATCATTTTAGTTGTTCTTAATCTTTATGACATTAAACCATAGCAAAGCATGGCTACTTTCAGCTAGTATTGAATAAATCTGTAAAAAATAAAATAAAAAAAATTACTAATTTTTTTACAATATTTTTGTTTTTAATGTTTTTGAATGATGGAGCCCTCCAATCCATCGAATTGTGGTGTCCTGTCGTACACTATCCCCTGGAAAGGGTTCAAAACTTTAGAGTAAAGTTAGCGATATAACCAAAATATACAATGGATCATAAATAGAAACTATTTCATAAAGCAAAATCCTCTTGAACATTTTAATAAAAGTGAGTTAAGACCTTCTTCCGCCAATGGGTTCAATTGTTTATAGAACTCATAGTTAACAATAATCAAATGTCATCTGCGTCAACTTATATTAAATCGGATAAATTCTGATTTTAAGTTTATGTTAAATCAATAAACCTGAGAAGTTGATTAACATGGCTACCGGCTTCGTTACTAAGCAACGGTCCTATGTTTAGATCAGCTGATGCTAATAACTGGGGTCAGTATAGAACAAAATGGCGAATAGTTAACATCGATTTCGTCATCGATTGTTTGAACGCAGACATCCTCCATATCTTTTACCACTTTCGAAGTCCTACATCATTCCCGACTAGTCCTAATTTTCCATTTCCTGTTTTAGTTTCATTTTTCTCAAATAGATACCAGTTGTCGGAACCAAATTTTTCTTTTGTTTTATCTTGTTTTAGTTTTGGAGGCTCAATCTTGCGGGAGTTCCAACACTACATTTTTTTTGTTTATAAAGAAACAGGAGGGAATTTTAAACTTGATCCATACTCCAGTATAACAGATATTATTCATAATATGAAAAGAAGAAATGTGCTATTTCGCAATAGAGGAACATTATAGCGCAAGGAGACGCTCCTAGTTGACCGTGTAACTGTTGGGTTGTTATCAGCTCGTTGGTGACTGGCAGAGTTCCTACAACTGTTCTGTACTGTCCCAGTACTGTCTAGTCTCGTCTAGTCTACTCCACAATACAATGCAATGCGATGTACAATACCGTCCTCTACTGTACAGGACTCTAGTGTACTTCTATTACTGTCCTGCTTTATCCTCCATCCTTTATCCTGACAGGATCTAACTGTAGTATGTCTCGAGGTGCGGCCTCTTCTTCTTCATCTTCTGTCACATCTGTCCGGATGACTTAATGGACAATGTTTATACATTTCAAGGAACGGTGATACGACTAGAAACGGCTTGCAGAATAGTGATTGGTATTTTTAAAACGTTATTTCTTTTCAGAAGCTGTCGTCTGCTAATTCAAAGCAACAGGTATGAAAATAACAGGATTTCTTTTTAGTTTGTAGTAATTTGTGAAATCTAAAAGTGTTACATTCCTCGAGTTCCTTCAATATTAGCAGTCTAAGATATTGGTTGGTCAGCAGTAAATTATTTCCGCAATATTTGATAGGTGGATAAAATACATTTACAATACACTACATACAATTACTTAAATACAGGGTCGCTTAAAAGGTCCGTGCGGTTTTTTTACCTTAAAATCTTCTTTCTTTTTTGTTTTGCTTTGGCATCATAGTGGAAAATTTTATTACTAGGCCGCTTATTATTTAATAATTATTAAATTCCCTAATGGCCAAGTAAGAGTGGCTATCGGTAAGAATAACAGCATTATTAAGTTTTATCAATATGTACGGATGTGTGTTTATGAAATGGTGATCTAGGGATTAGAGTCCCAGGCTCTAAAATTGGGGATCAGTTTTTCAGGTTAAGCGTTAGATTCCGCTCTGAAGTGCACTGATGCTATAATGGTATAATTTATAATGAGCAAAATTTTTTATATTTTTTAAGAAGTGGACTTAGAGAAAAACAAAAAAACATAATTAATAAATAAGCCACAAGTCCGACATATTTGGTAGAGCAAGAAGTTGATGGCTTCAATGAGTATTATTATCAGCTAATTCTGGAGTTTCATTATTCTTCTAAGGATAGTTTTAATGAAAGCTCTCTAACATGTTTCAAAACAGTAATTTTTTTGCGCATCTTAAACTAAATAGTTGTTACATGCATTTAACAAAAATACAAATAATCGAAAATTCAGTGACCTCTAAAAGAATATAACTAAGTTATATCGCGAAAATCGAAAATTTTAAGCATTCGGCCACGTAGCAATCAGTCACGTACAATATGAAGGAAGTGCATGCATCTCTGGAAGCGGAAGGAGTTCTAATCCCGCGGGATATATAATCGATTCGCAATCGAAAAGAGCGAACTGAGTAGAACCGATCGGTTAGGCATTGACCGTGAAGAGGACGAAGGATGGCAGGGGGTCAATGTCAATGGACCTTCATTGGTCAATGGAAAGGGTGTCAATAGAATGTCATCCAGGTCGTCTCCTCAGCCTGCCTGCCCTCAGGGGATCTAGTTTGGTGAGGAAGGAGAGTGCCCCCGGGAGTCTGGCCATTGTCTGGGCTGGAGGCATTGTCTTCTTTGCTGGAGGCAGGCGACTTTCCACTGGAGTAAAAGTATGCAAATCGTAACCTGGAAATGGGTCCGATTGGACGCGGCACTTCCATCTTCACGCTCGTTTGTTATTATTACTTGTGCTACCTTTGATTCTCGTTGCAAGTGTAGGCGGTATCCTTTCGGAAATTTAAAATTATAAATTGTTATAATGTAAATTATTAGTTATAAAATTTTTTTAAAAAAGGGTGTTAAGAATCGATAATCTGAGAAACATCTGTGCCGTTGTCATTATTCCTTAAAGACATTAGTTATAGGTTGGTAAGAAGGAAATCTGTAGCTTTTGGTCAAATCATTACAGGATCTTGATAGCCGAGCGCGTTGGGGTTTAAAAATTAAATCGAGCCGGACCCACGGATAAAATCTCGTCCTTCCAACCCTCCACTGTAACAGATAGACATGTAACAAATAGACAGACACAACGTGTCCTGGTTGATATTCTAGATGGAGTAGAGTACATAAGGAAGCTAAGCTACAACAAACAAACAAAAGAGTTTCTTATGAATTTAAATTATCACACTCTCTTTGCGCGCACTCTATCTGGACAAACGCCTAACTCGGAATCCTCATACAAGACTGAAACTGAGAAGAAACGGCCCCTCGTTGTAGACGACTCTAACATTTACTAGACAAACGTTCAATGCTTCCAATAAATTACAGACCCATTTACATGGCAGTTATTAGACCTATTTGGACATACAGAGTTGAGCTTTGGGGCTCCACTAAACCATCCACTACCACTCGAATCCATTCGTCTTTTAACTTGCTTCACATTCAATCCCTGATGACTCATCGAGGCGTCTGAAAAGAAGATGGCCAAGAGACCTTCTAGTTTAATTTTTATTGAAGTTCTACTAGTGAGTAGTTCTTCACAAGTGATTTACTCGCCATTATAATAATTTTCCTCAAATTTACTTAATTTATTGTTTTTTTACAGTTGTAAATATCAATAAATAGTTTAAAATTAAAATTTTTAAAAAAATCTCTTCGCGCAGGCTTGAAAACAAGTGAGAGGTAGAACTACTAGAATTTTAGAAAGAACTTTAGTTATCATAAACCTATATTAGCTATAACCTGAAAATGATGGTACATACTGAGTCTACCCGGATGTAAATATATAGCTATATATATAAAACATGTATGTATGTAGGCTTGCTTTGAGCCTTCATCTAAACTGAAACTATCCGGGTGTACCCCAGAAGTGATAAGATAATGCATGTACCAATGACAACCACAAATCATAGGCAGCAATTATTTTTTTTTCGTAGATTTTAATATTTTCAGATATTTAAACAGTTTCATAAAAAAAAAAGAAGAAAAAACTTTGACCCATCAGCTATTCCTCCTTCTTTGAGAACAATTCCCTTGCTAGTATGAAATTAAGTACAATAATAAATAAATGAATTCAAAACCTGAAAAGGTTCAAAGCATCTCTGTTCTCGGTGAGCTGAGCGGAGGTGCCTTGCTCAAGAGGTTGAGGTCGACTGGACATGTTAATCGATCTCAGGGGAGTCGATGAAGCCGAACCACAACCACCGGCGGCGGGCCCTTCCGCCATTTGCAAAAGATAACTAGATTACTGTTCTACAGCCTTTAAAATAAAATTTGTTTATTATTTTCTTTTAATGGTTTGAATTAAAATATTTATATCAAATGAAAAGTATAGATGGACAAAATGCTCTTTTCAGAAATCACTGCTGAATGATTCCCTCTCAATAAATATATCGATTGTATTACAAAGAGATATTATTCATGATTCTTTGTTTCATATATAAGTGTTACTAATTTCATTGTTGTTTGATACTAGATTATCCTTTAGGTTAACATATATTCTAGCCAGAGTGAGGGGGTAGTGATTTCTTCAATTAGTTAAAAAATAAATAAATTTTAACTTGCCTAAGCTAGATTTGAACACTCTAGAAACCACCGGGACAACGGCAACCTGGATCAGGAAGGTTACTTTACTAATTATGGAATAGGAAGTGTAAGGAAGAATGAAAACAGAAAAAATTAAGAATGTATTTTAGTAGTTAGTGAACTGAATGAGCGATCAAGATAAACAACGAGTGGCTAAGACGTTTTCCTTGTAGAACACCCTTCTATCGTTCAGTTAGCGATCCTGATGGAGGGAATCGGTCCGCAACTATCTCCTAACCTCATCCTCCACTACTTCAGCCAAGATATCGATGGACATCACTTCCGACATCAGGAACTGTGGCTCTGGTCTGAGTACCGTAAGGTAACTGCAACGGTTTCTGGCTCATACAGTACCACCACATGACCCAACATATTTGTCGGTTTTGTTTTAATCAAAGATTTTTATTTTCGCTTTAGTTTTTTATTATTATTTGGGGCTTAAGGTCCTGTTGTACACCAACTAGACTATCTACAAGAACAGGTTACCTTACCTATTGTAGTGAAAAGGTTAAGATTAATTCCGTGGATCCACTACGAAATATATTTCAGGCGCAGCACAGTGGGACGAATGGCCAATCTAGCAGGAAAAAAGTCATAATGGAAATTAATGAAACTATTGTGATAGGTGTATAGCTAAGTAGTTTATGTAAGATTATCAATGGTTCTTTCGTTTTTTGGAGGTGGATTTCGAGGTAAAAGGAACGATCAAAGTAGTACCTAACTCCACAGGTCAAATTTTGTTAAAACTATTGATTCTTTCAATCTAAATTTGTGTATCATCCTATCGATATTTTTTCATTATTCTTTTTTAATTAGTGAATATAGACATTCGTTATACCAGGAAGCCATACTCAAAATATTTTTTTTATAATTTGACCTATTATATATTTTTTTTAAAAGTGACGTAAACTAATGCATTTTTTAAACTAAAAAGGTCTATTACTAAAAAGTACCCCAAAGTACCTCTCTGAAATTCATAGTAGAGGTGCCTTAGAAGGTATATGAAATAATCATGAAACATTTAGGTGCTTTTATCTGCTTTCTTGTCTGAAAACGAATTTACTATACTTGAAACACATAAATTAGAGGATATTATTCCAAAATCTTCAGCTGCACTTAAGAGATATTTAAAATTAGTAGTTACGAAAACAAAAACGAAATAATAAGAGGCTAAAAAAAAACCGTGAAGTCATATTACATTTTATTGATTTCAAACATAAAGGAGATTAAGAAAATTACTTTTATAAGAAAAAAATAGTTTTTTATACATTTATTAAGTTTTAATACTCAAAAATACATAAGAATTAATGTATGTAAGCATGTTTTTTATTTATTTGTTTGTTTTTGTTTTTTTTTCGTGACATTTCGATAGTTCCTATTTAAATGGAGTCTGAAGCATAACTGAGTAAATAGTTTTGTTGAGTAGGCAAACAGGTCAGTTAGAATATCACAGAAAGACTTGAAAACAGTATCGCTCCATAATATGAATTGAATTAGTGCACCGGAAACATCTCATTTATACGATACCAGCTTGACGTGTTTTTTCATTCATTACTTTTTAAGATAATTAAAAATAATTAATAACAAACTATTAATAATTAACAATTATGAATTCGTTAGAAACGAAATAATTCATTATTTTTATTAAATTAATATGATTCATATAAAATAAATAGTAAAAAATTAAACCTAATTAAAAAAAAAAACACGGATAATGGGGACCTACTGTATAGTATTTTCCTAATTGTGACTTTGGTGGTTGTATTTTACCTTATTTAAACTCTATTGTTTAAGTAAATCAGGTTGCCAGGTCTATTAAAGTGATTCAGACTTTTTTCCTCCTAGATTGGTCATTCGTCCCACTGTGCGCAGGTGGGATTCGAACCCACGACCTTCTGTATCGAGCGCGCTGAGACCCTCGCCCCAACACGCTCTGCCATCTAGTCCCCCAGAAATAATTTACAGTACCAATAATAATAACCGAGAATAATAATTTATATCAACATTGTACTCAATGAAGAATTTATTGAACATGATTCTACATATTATAATTCTGTATAATCAAAATACAGAAACTTATCAATAATTTAATAAGAATTATAAGAATAATATTAATCCTAAAGATGGGAAATGATTGTTCCCGAAAAATATAAAAAAGTTATTTATAATAAGTGTTTTTGTTAAACCAAGTATATAACCATTTATGAAGTTATATTAATAATTTTGTAGTCGAAAGGGAAAATAATATTAGACACAAATACAAACAATTATTTATTTGTTTAATCATTACCCATTTATTTTTATTTGGAATGGCGATAAACAAAGAACAAAACCCTGATACAAAAATAAACAATATTAAGATCGCAACGCATTATTTCATTTAGATTTCTGTCAAAGTATTTAGGTGTCAGTGGGTGCTGATGTTAAATAGATAGAACCAGATGTAGTGGCTAGTCAACAGCTGTTTCTTTCTTCCGGCTGCAACTTCAATGCACTCTAGCGCCAAATAGTCGATTTAACCAAATAAACTCGTACAGAATAACATGTAGGAAATTTAATGTAGTTTTTTTGGTACGAGTTCGAGTGCATAATTTTTCTATAGGAAGAAAAAAGATTAAAATAGCATTTGGTATTTTTAGGTTATTATTGTATTTTTGAGCCATTATTGTTTTTAATAATGAATAACTAATAAGGAAATCACCCCAAAAAATATAAAAACCGTTGATAAAAAACTTTTATATTGTTGCCTTTGGTAGAGGTTATTGGACGAGTAATTTTCTAGTTCCAATCTAATTTTCCCACTTGCATTGAAATTGTTTATTCGTTGACTAGTTTCCAATGTTGGATGAATGTCTAAAAAACGTACGAAAAAATCAAAAATAGCACCACTTTGCTACACAGATCATATGCACTAGATTTTTAAAAATTGAAGACAATAAATCAAATGTACCTGTCTGGTGAGGCAAAATGGAAGTGCTTCTAAAAGATACGAAGACAATCCGGCGTTGGTCGCTAGGTGAGCATTTCTCTTTAAAAAATATTTAATGAGTTCGTCAGAATTTAAAGAATCTCAGTATAGCTGAGTTTAGGACATTTGCAAATAAGAATATTCGGTTTATAAGTAAAACGGATGCAGGTGGCCAGGATATTGGGAGATTTTTAGAGAAAATTGCCATGTCCACACTCCTCAGTATCAGAATATCTCTCGTGACGTTTTACTGAGCGAGTTTCCTTCGATCGATTAGTGATTATTTGGGTTCAAAATGAGTCGTGGATCTAATACCCTTGAATTGTTGGATAAAAAGCCAGTCGAGAAGGTGAATTGTAAGTAATTAGTTGATAAATCGTCCTGAATTGTATTTATATTATTTTTCAATCATTAACTAGGAATCTGAAATTTTTACTATTCCAGATTCTTTTTCTTGGCTGCTCGAGGTAATACAAAATAGATCTGGTATAGGTGGGCCGAAAAAATAAAAAAAATGAAAATGAAAAAAAATTGTAAACAGTGCAATGTTCCAATTCACAATGAACATACTAAATATACTTGTAATAATTGTATAGAAATAGAAGAAAATGATCTAGCCGATGAAAAACACATTATTATGTAAATAGTAAAATATTTATTTTTTTTTTTTTTTTTTTTTTTTTTTTTTTTTGTTGCTACAATAAATATTTGTAAAAATATATTTTTAATCCTTCTACTCCATACTGCAATTATTGATGCATTATGATGACATTTATATACCATTTATATATTTGGCAACATAGAACTGCATTTTTTATGAAAATCAAAGTAGTGAGGGAAATGCTCACCGAGCGACTAACAGTGTACCATATCGGCTAGCGACCAACGCCGGGTCAAAGTTGACAAAGTGTAAAGAAACGAAAGGTGAATTAGGTAGTTAGGAAAATACATTTTGATCCCATCATATATTAGTCAGGTAAGTGGACAGTTCTTTAGGTTTTCCCTATCACTGGTCGGTTTTTCTGTTCTTACTGGGAACTACTTTAAGATAAAGACTATTCTAAATATTTTTCTGGTCTAATGATTCGTAAATATTTAAATTTATATTAATTTCTACTTGATGTATTGATTTAAGGATATTTTCATTTAAATTGAGAGTGAAGTTGGAATTCTGCGTCTTTTTAGTTGAAACCTATTTTATGCTTTCTTTGGATGTACTGGTTTCACCATGGGTGATTGAATACGAAATATACTGAGTTCTCTCCTCAGATCGGACAATAGTAATCACAAAGGACCGTTCCGCACGATACCAATCCTCCGGAGAGATGCAGATCCTCGCTAAGACATCACAAAGAGCAAGGACGACGATAGAAGGACTGGACTGGACCCAGACCCTGAGGACACCTGTTAGTGTGTCAGTGTGTCCCCTAACGGTCCAGTCAACAATGGCGGTCTCATTAGGGCTCGCTCTACGCACACTTTCTCCTCTTCTCTTCTGTTATATCACACCTTCTCCACTCCAGGGTGTTCTCCATCATCGGGGGGGAGGGTATCCCAGGGTAGCAGTCGAGTGGCTACCGCCGGTCTGTCTGCGTCTCCAGAAGGCTTAGTTCCGCTGAGGAGGAAGAACTGTTTGGAATTCTGAATCGAGGTGGGCACAAGTTTAACTTTAAATGAAATATTATAGAATATCAGAGGATTATTGAACATTAATAAATACATATAATATTAGTCAAATAATTAAATATTAACTTCATTTAAAAAGTTTTAAATTTCTCCAAAATAAGATTCAAATTCATTTCAAGTTCGAAAAAATTTTTTGTTTTTTTTTTTGCTTGATGGAAAACATTTTGAAATAAATACCTACAGCTATTAGTCAATTTTACAGATTAAAATGACCATTCAGATGAATTATTAACAAAATTTTAGGAATTTCTAAAAAAGTTATTTGGATTAAAAACCATTGCTTTGCCACTTCTGAATGTTTATTTTATTTTTTTGAAAAAAAAAATTTCGAGTTTTAAACATTCAATTTAAGTTGTACGTAGAAGATATTTGGATTTTTTTTTTTTTTTATGTTAAAATTTGTCTTGTTAGTTTTCTCTCTTTATACCACTAATAGAGTAATGTTATAAAAGTTGCGGCAAAATCAACTTACAATAAAAAATACTTAAAGCCAAAGTTTTTAGTTTAAGAATAAAATTATATACTTCTTTACTATCCAAAAATATTCGATTCTCGAAAAGCTTACGTTTGATGCTTAATAGGTTTAATTATTTTAATTTATATTCATATATACTACTTGGACTTTATGGAATTCTTATTCAAAGAAGGAATAAGAATCCCTTTTTGTTTTACTCGATTTTCTTATCTCTTTAAGCAATTCAATTCGAATATTGGATATATGTACTCGTATTACAGACTCAGCCGTTAAAATGAACAATAGTTACATCCATCCATTCTACTTCCTTGTTAAAGCAATTCAATCTTTTTCATTTCCTCCTTTGCGTTGGACCAAATGTAGATTTCCATTTTATATATAATAATTTCAGTTTAACTTCCTTCAAAGAAAAAACAATATTTCACAAATTACAAATTGATATTGTTATACAGGACTTATTTTCAAATGAAATAAATTTATTGAGTTTCCTATTCGATTAAGATTAATCATTCTACTAATACAACTTGAAAAATTAATAATTTAACTCTTAAATCGAATTCGTATTTCATATGCAGTATCAAAAATAACTATGAAATATCATTAAATTAATATATTCGGATTTCAAACACTCGTGATATCGCTAAAGTTTATTTTTATCTAGAATTTCGGCAATTTCTATTAGAATTTAAAATAAATAAACACCTCATTCGCCTTAAACAGAATTCAGAATCTTTCAGTAAATTTTATTTTTAACGAAACTCCCAAGGTGGGTAGGAAATGTATAAATATTAATAAAAACGAGTAGACAAATATTTAGGCAGTCATTAAAAAAATAAAATGGAAGGGTTAGAGTTTCTTCTCACCCTAAACGAAAATATATCTTCTGCAAAATATATTATTTTTATTTTCATTTGATTGTTTTTCATAATATTCTATCCACCTTAGGGATTCATATCCACATGCTTTAGAAGTGTTTTCGAAATTTAATGCTCTCCACTAGTCTAACAATATAACAAATAAGTTCCTTAGATAAGACACTAATATCGCTGAGCTTAGTTATAAAACTGTTCAAAACCTTAAGAGATATTTAATTTTTCTTTAAAAATCATTCTTTTAAAATCAGTAATTAGACTTTTTACTGCTATTTTACGGAGCATCGAATCAGAAATTTTACAAAGATTTCAAAGATAAGTCAAATAAGACCAATAAATAATTACCTCACAATTTTTGATTTACAGCTTTTCTCCTTGGCAGGGCAGTGAGTGTAGTCTTTAGGAAAATGATATCTTAATGATTGATTGATAGTTTCTCATAAATACAAGCCTCGTAAGACATGCTTTAACTTTATAAGTCGATATATTTGTCTCCAAATTGGCTTACAATAACAGTGATCAGGTGACGTGCTGTGATTCGAAAAATAAAAGACAAAGGATGACATATGAAACACGATAACAAGCTGTACTCACTACCAGTCGGTAATTTCACTTTACTTAATTTATATTTTGTTTTTTGTAAATACGATCTATAATCACTTAGTTTAGATAAAATTCCATTTTAGTCATTTTTACAATGATTCGATAGTTCCAGAAGCTCACAAATAGTTACACCTATACTGGAAAGTAGTCCAGGATAAATTAGAAAGGTCATCAGTCTACTATTGTCAATGTGAGAATGTAGAGATTTATTCCGTGTCTTCGGAAAGATCTTTTAGATCGAATTCGATTATGAGTTTTGAGACAGAAAGATTGTATTGTAAATAGACAAAACATCTTGTTTTTTTTATTTATTATATTTACTGTATACAATATATACAACACGTAAATGTGTAAGATAAATTATTACAAGGACATGTCATTAACATATAAAGTCAATAACTACACATCAATAGCACTCCAATCAATGTTCTACATTAGAAGGTCTAGTGGATTCGAATGGATATATTGTTTATCATGGAAGGATATGTTTCTGCTTCAACATATGATAAGTTTATGTGTGGCATAATAAGAAGCATTGAGGATTATAGGAAGGATTTTGGATTGTATGGATTAGATACGTGAAGAATGGAAAGGTATAGTGGAGCCCTAAAGCACAATGAACATGAATTTAAAAATAAATATTTTCATTCCTAATCTTCCCCTTTTGATATGTAAATCTATATATAACTAGTTATATATTCTTTTCCTCTGTTATTAGATGCTGGGGTAGAAGTACAACAAGAAGACTAAGATGCTGAAGGCACTGACAGCCCTGAGCCTCGCCGTGCTGGTCACCGCCAGTCCAGTCTGGCAGCCTCACCTCTACCACGCCAGTAAGTACTCCCTATATAGCACTCTATAATATACAATTATCTACTCTAAAGTAACTATATCTATTTGGTTATTTTTGAAGTAACATTATAAGAAATAATAAAAGTATAGTTGACTATTGAGATGAATAGAGAAAAAGATGATTAGGGGTGCAGTCTAACAGCAACACGACGTCCAAGTAGAAATATGTACTTTAATTTTGTGCCAACGTTTGTGTGAGTCATCGTTCGTCTCCTCTCCAGGATGGTTCGGTGGCCCTGAAGAAGACATGCAAGGCAGGTCGAAACTTTGACTCACAATTAAAGTATTTCTACTTGCAGGGGGTGTTTCTCTTTAACTGCATTCCTGATTATCTTCTTCTCCATTATAAGAAATTTTCGAGAGGCAGTGTTCTAGATCCTACACCTAGAATCTAATCCTCTTTATATAACTGACTTCATTAATATTGACTAACTAACTAACTCTTCCTCTGCTGTGCTTCATGAAGGACCCCCTCAGTAATCTTCCTCCACACAGATCGATCCTCTGCAACACTCTTCTATGTCCTAACACCCAGGAATTGGAGATCAGATTCCACATCGTCCAGCCATCGCAGTCTGGGCACGTCTGTTCCTCTTTCTCCATCTTGACGTCCTTCCAGTACATGCAATTAGAGTCTTTTTAGATTCATAGGATGTTACCAATCATTTTATTATCCACTTTGTAATTTAAGAATTTTAACAGGATCTCCAAATAGATCTATTAGTTTTGTATGGTCCTTAAGCGGAAAGTATTTCCTGATTTGATAGGGCCATATATTCTCCTTTGAATCATTCTCTCCAATTCGTCAATCTGCATGCCTCACTACCGTAAATACCGCCATGCCCTCAGGAAACCGAAGGGCAATCTCTTATAGTTTAATTGGTATACGAGTATGTTTAGTTGGAAAAACATGTCTAAGCGACCAGTAGCATTTGTATCCATTCTCGATTCTCATTTTTATCCCGTTATCCATTTTGTTATCTTGCGTTACAATTCTGCGCTCTCTTTTGTTGATATTACTGTATCATATTTATTGATTTTTAACTTTAGCCTCACCAAACTGATTATCACTTGTTATTTGACAATTAACGCCTTAGAGTTGAGGTTATGTTTACAGGAACTAATATCCGCTACTTGAGGCTCCAGTGACATACATTGGACCTTACGTCATGGTCCTCGCATATCACTTCATGTAATTATTGCAAAATGAAAGCTACATAGAGAATATCAGAACGATATCCTGCACCATAACTTAATTATTTATTATACTCTTAATAGCAAAAAATTCCGCCAAATTATTTTTTGTTTTTTCAGTTTTTTAAGTATGATCTCCCCTCTATATACTTTTTCCTAAGCGTATAAAACGTATTAACATTATAAATAAATATACACTAAATCAAAGACAGTTTAGCACATCATAGCAGTATTTAAAAATATTAAGCAATTTTAAGTTTACGAAAATTTAAATTTAATAAGATTGATATCCAACCACTTGCGTCCATTACGACTTACATTCGATAGGTCTAGTCTGATTTAGAATACATTCTTGATAGTCCATTCAATAAGTTCTGAAATGAGGGGTGTAGAGTGCATGAAATATGCGATAATTTTTGACTTCATAACTTCGTTAGGAATACTTAGAAGTTAAAACATACTAAAAGCCCCGCCCTTGGGGGGGTGAGCTAACGGTGGGGAGGGGAGAAGATAATTTTGTTTGGGTTTTGCGATTATATTTCGAATACAGTGGACTCTAGAAAAATATGTTTCAAATAAAAAATAAAGCTAATTAAATTTTCTATAAAATATTTTCTATACATTTTTCTCGAAATTCCAACGGTTTCCGAGGTATACATTATTGAAATCGATAATTATCGAAAAAATAATTTTGACATCACCTTGTCAAACATTTGCTTCTAGTGCTCAGAAAAAACTTCAGAATCAAAGTTGTTGAGCATTAATTTTTTTACTTTAAATTCATCAAAACGTTTCTGGCATTCGAAGCAAATCTTTGACAAAAAGTGAGGCAAATATTATTTTCTTTTCGAAAATTATCGATTTTTAATAACTCTAAATGTACAGAAACAATTTTATAGGAAATTTGATTTGCTTTAATTTTGATTCGGAATATATTTACCTAGAATTCACCGTTTTCGATATACATATAATCTAAAAACCCAAAAATGAGATCTTCTCCGCTCCCCCACACCGTTAGCTGACCCCCCAAGGGCGGGGACTTTTAGTATGTTTACCTTCTAACTATTCCTCACGAAGCTGTGAAGTCAAAAACTATCGGATATTTCATGCACTCTACAACCCTCATTTCAGCACTCATTGGCTGGACTATTAAGGATATTTTCAATTGCGAAGTTGGAATTCTGCGTCTTTTTGTTTTCTTTTTGATTTCCATGATCTATTGTTTTTCACAGTAAGGGGGAATTGAGATTTTTTAAAATGTGAATTCACAATAGTCACATCAACAAAGATTGCATCAGTTTAATGTACAATAATACAAAATGTAAGGGGTCACCTGTGGTTTAGTGGTCAGCATAGCAACCTACTAAACCCAAGATCGCGGGTTCGCAGCCCGGCAGATGACCTTAGGATTTTTTAAAGGGAGTAAAAAATCCTTAGCTATGCCGTCCTTCGGAAGGGACGTAAAATGGGGGTCCCGAGCCTGTGCGATGTCAGGTACTCGTTAAAGATCCCTATCCTAATTATACCTGGATAGGCAAAATTTAGGACTCCCACCGTAGCATCGTCCGATTAGCCATAGCAGCATAAAAGTGACGTTAAACGAAATAAACAAACAAACAAAATGTAAAATTAAATTGAAGCACCTAACCTTTGCCTACTGTGACTTGTAGCTAAAATGTAAATTATCTTATAAATCCAACTGATTACTAGCAATCTATTTTGGCATACTAATATTCAATAAAATGACCGAAGCTAATCAACTTAAATCGAATGGAAATGAAAAGAAGAAGAAGAAGAAATAAATTGAGGATAATGAGGAAATGGGACAAACAGTTAGTTACAGGGGAAGGAGCCATTCCCGGGCGTGACCCCAGTCCGTTAGCGGCTAAGGTTCACTCCAGTACCACAGTACCACAGTACCCACTGCCCAATACTAAAATAAATACAATATATTCTCCTCTATTTTGATATATAATACATAATCTATTATATAATAATATCATCGGCAGAATATGTTTCTACTTCAATAAATTTCCTTAAGTTTAGGGCAAAGTTAGACGAAAAGCTGAGGGCCTGTACTGTTCAATTCCAAAATATATAATGTTCTCTCATCCATTGTAATTTATAATATAATACACAGTAATAATAATAATTAAATCATCAGAATATTATTCTATTTCTTTCAGTTCAAAACAGAGTTAGATGGAAATATAATGTAAAAATCAAGTATTTTATTACCACATTTAGGGGGTAAACTTATGAATTAAAAAAAAATAAAAGTGTAAATATTTCTCATAAAAACATCAAAAATATCATACCTGCATAAATAGTAGCCATGTTTAATTAATTAGTAATTTAAATTTCAATTTTTAAATAGCCAGTGTAAAAAACTTAATTCCTCCCTGACTAACAAAAACAATAGACCATGGATATTTTCTATTAATAATCTAATGATTTTGTCAATTTACATTTTATTGGGCTGTCACACATAGAAACACCGTTTTTAGAACCAGGAAGAAGATAAAAATTTGAGATCAAATCTAACATATGTTTTATTCAAAATATTTACCATCATTTTCGATACACTTCTGCCAACGGCTTACCATGTTTTCTATCCCAGATTTGATAAACGTTGAGTCACGTGATGAAAGGAGTCCAATGCATTTTTAATGTGTAAATCATTGGTAAGCAATTTTCCTCGCAAAAAGTTGTCAAAACTCCGAAAAAAGTGGTAGTCGGTCGGGGATAGATCGGGGATAGATGGGGGGTGTGGTAAGACATCAAAGCCCAACCGGCTGTTGCTTGATCAAATTTTGATGCATTTAGTCAATTTTGTAAACCAACGATGGATGGTTCTTTCATTAGCACTTGCTTCACCAAACGCACGATTAATATTTCTTGCTTCTTGGGCAGCGGAATGACCGAGTTTGTGCTCATAAAAAAAAAAAAATCGTTCGGAAATTGCGTGTTTCCATGGCCAGGGTTAAAATTATACTAAAATCTGTATGCCTACTTGGGAAAAAACAAAGACAGTTTGCAAATAGAACATTAACAAGATCTTATCATAGATAGTAAATATTTTGCTAGGAATCGACAGGCAAAGCTTTAATCCTCTGTAAAGAAAAATCGGACATTTCATGTGTGACAACCTAATACAATTAAAAGAATCAAATTAATTAACTTAACAATTAAATTAGCAAAGATTGATTAATCTAAATAAACATAGTTGAGAGACAGTAGTAGTGGTTTCAAAGGTTATTTTTTTGATTCCTGAACGGTGGGTCCTAGTGACTTAAGCTACAACAAGACATACCCTCAATTAAATTTCTAATCAGGAAACTATCGGCAAATTTCATATTTCGAGAGAGAAAGAAACGTTAGTTAAGATAACGGTAGAAATTGTTGTAGTCAAAGGAAATAGGCAACAATTACTTCCGATAATTGAGTAATCTGACCCTCTTGCGAGAATTCCCTCGACCTGCCACTGCCGGCGAGTCTTTGAATGGCTCATTAAAGAACGACAACGGTAAACACATTTAAATGATAAAAGCTAATGTGTTCCACAAAAAATTCACGGGAAAAGACGATTTTAATGTTTCTAGCAATCACTGGAGATAAAATTGTCATCAGATCATTCATCTATTAAAACTTTCCAAGATAAAGCGTTTGAAATTCAAAGGGAAAAGTTTACGACTTCGCCGGTGAAAAAACTTTGTACTACTAGTCTAACTAAGTTTTCTTCACAGAATAAAGATTCGGCTGCCGGCAGAAAATAATCAAAAGATTGCCTGACTTCCATGTTGTGTGCCAATGCCAGTTCCATGAGTTAGATTTGCATAATTAAATTTCTTCCTCTGAATAATTGTTAAATATTTGTTAAAAATGAAATGATTTCTCATTTTTTTAGTTGTTTTTTTTATTTACATCCAGTAATCCGCCATTTTCGGTAATCTGGCACTCCTCTGGTCCCATATTTATTGGATTATGGAGACTGTATTGTATTGGCAACATTACAGGAGAGCGGAAAAACTAATATAGCATTAATAGTAATGTCTAGACGGACCTCTGATTGCAACATACAACGTTTTTCTTCCCACCACTCCAACAATAACACAACGCTAAAGATTACGGAGCAGGTAAGCAACTTGTCTAACCTACAACGTTATTCCACAGTAAAGAGATCAGATTCAGGATGTATATCGTAAGCTAGCGCATTCTCTGGTGACAAAATTGAACTAAATAAATATGTGACTACATAGAACGTCCCTCCCTCAAAAAAAAAAAAAAATAAAAAAAAAAAAAAAAAAAATAAAAAAAAAAAAAAAAAAAAAAAAAAAAAAAAAAAAAAAAAAAAAAAAAAAAAAAAATAAATCATACTACCTTATTCCCGCGACCCATTCAATTGCCATCTATCAATTATATTTTTAAGTTCAAGTTGGAAGGTGGCGTCGAGATAACCTTTCAGTTTCAATTGAGGTCCATTCGATTGACGTGAAGGTACAAAGAGTGTAAGTCCGCTTCTCATTTATTGAGACCCGATTCGCGCGAAACGGTTCTAACGGGTCTCAGGAATCCTAAAGAGCATTGGAACTGAATGCAGGCGTTAACCCAGAAAGACGAAGAAGGATAAAGAATTTCCTAGAAGATATTCTGCATCTGCGGCGTGGGTTTTCCCGAAAGAAATTGCGACATTGCTTTCTCCTGGGGCGAAGAGGAAGGAGAAGAGAGGCGTAGGAAGGGCGAGTACAATTTCACTTTCGGGGGGTGTGACACGGATCTCCTAGGTCATACCGTTAGCCGCATTCCTCAACGGCCTTCTTGATACTATTATAATAGTTTATCTGACTCTCTGTCTCCAGCTGTTGTCCTTCTTTCGTAATATTTTCTTCAGCCATCTTGAGGACGCTGTCCATCCTCTGATTGGGAAAGGTGTCTTAGCAAGGATACAACTTATGGTTGGGAAATCGGCTTCACAAAATGAATTTTTTAAGAATATTATTTTAAATTCATATAATCATAATATTGCTGAACTTGTGATCCAGTAATAGAAGTCTATCCCAAAAAAAAAAAACTTTACATAATACATAATAGATGTTGTTGATTCGGCCCGAACCAGATACCTTCTCTTCCGTGATAAACTTTACACCCAATCAAATCCACTATTCTCCCAACTTGCTTCCCACTCGATTTTCGATAACCCTCCAAAGCGTCGGCAAAGAATATGGCCTAGAGACCTTTATAGTTAATGACATGTCATTGTAATCATTTTTTCACACATTTACTAATTTTATATGTTGCATACAGTAGTAAATATCAATAAACAAATTAGAAATATTTATTCAATAACAAATCAATAAATTTCAACAAAAAATATTCAATGGAGATCTCGTCGAATTGATCGAATCCGTAATTTTGCTTGTTTTATATCAAATATGGTACAATCAAAATAAAACTTGGCTTTTGAATTTTGGCTGAGGACACGGTAACCTCAACCGATGTTATATCAAGGGCTATATATACTACGTAGTATTGGTTAATAATCTTATATAAATTTCATTTTCAATCCAAACGTTTTAACGTGATGTGTCTTATTTCTGGAGGTCCATACCTTTTTGCTGTAACGTTTTTTTCATATTCTAAATTGTAACATTTTGGCAAGCTCTAGCTCTGTTGTTACTGCTCGTATCGAAAACTTGTTTAGAGTTTTCTTATCAGAAATTTACTGGAAAATACTTTTTGCTCTATAACCTTTGTCACTAGAACCTACCGTTTAAGAGCTATATTAATTTGAATGAAAAAGGTAACGTTTGAAACAGCTATTTCCTCTCAACTTTATTTCGTATAATCATTAATTGTTAATTTAATTCAACTATTAATTGAGGTAATTTGATAATTTTTATTCTAAAATTTAAATTGGGAAATGAAGTAGAGTATAGATTGGCAGATCGATGATCTATCGTTTTTCCAAATCAGGGAGAATTGATTTATATGCCATTTTTTAAATGGTTGATTGTTCACTGCTTCAAACAAACAGTACTAATCTAATTCTCCCTCAAATTACCATGTTTTTATTTTGATTGAAATAATGTAAGGAAATAATATGTTAGTTGATAATGCTTAAAAATGTAGTGGATCAAGGAGGCTGTGGGATCGGGGAAGTAGGAAGTTCTACTAACCGGTAGGAAGAGGCCGGTCGTTCCAAATATTTCTGGTTCATTCATCGCACTCTTTTACAAGTAATTTCGGAATTATATATATTTCTCTTCAGATCTAAATAATATAAGTAAGTAATATTAATATCGATAATATAATTGATCAAGGAGGTTGTGGGATCGTGGAAGGAGGAAGTTCTACTAACCGGTAGTAGGCGACCGGGCGGCCCAAATACTTAGGTTGATTCATCACTCTCTTTTACATAAAGGAACTTTCTTCTCTCTTTTCCGCCCACCATTCTCCCCTTTTACATATCTTATACACAGCTTTCACTTTGACACTAAATGCGAAAATGTCCTTCGGTCTGTTCTTATAAAACAATTGGGTCAGCAGAGGCAACCAAGACACAGCTAGTTAAAGTACATATATTAAAGAGATGCTTTAAACAGAACCAAAAAATATATAGCACATCTAATTATTAATAATTTACTTAATTCTAATTCGAAACTATTGTAATAATGTTTTATAATTATTTAATAAGTCAATGACTTATTACCCTCTTCAATTCAATAACTCTTCTCTGACAACAACTTCTTAAGGTTTTTAATAAAGAAAAAAAAAACTGTATCAAAAATAATAATAATTAAAAGTGCATTTCAGCAATAATAAACTCCGTTGACAATGTTTCACTTATATAAATATTAAAGGAAATGGGCTTAGAGAAAAAATCATAAACTTATGACAAATATTTGGAAGAATCATCAAAACCATTTCACTAAAGATATAATATCAAATACTATTTATTTAAAACAGAGATGGAAGTAAGGTACAACAACAAAACCCCAAATCCAGAATAAGAACGATAGTTGTACAGAATGGAAGAAAGCTATTTTGAAAATAATGTAGAATATTGGAAACACCACCAGCAGCAAGAGCATGAAGAAATAATTGGTCATTTCCTACAGTGAATGGTTTAAAAAAAAACTATATATATATATATATATATATTGGGTTGTTTCACATGAAATGTCCGATTTTATAATATTTGAAATACATAGAGGATTTTGCGAGTCTCTGTTGTTGAAAAAGCTCGATACATGGGTACCTCACGATCTCACTGAGCGACAGCAATTGAAACGTCTTGAGACCTGCGTTTCGTTGCTTGCTAGGCAAAAAACCGACCCTTTCCTTGAAAGAATAATAACTTGCGACGAAAAATGGATTGCTTATGACAATCAGCGTCGGTCAGGGCAGTGGTTAGACATCGACGAAAGCCCAGGACGAATGCCAAAACCAAATTTGCACCCGAAAAAATTGATGGTTACAGTATGGTGGTCCATGGCTCGAATCATACATTATTCCTTTTTACCTAGAGGTGAGACCATTACCTCTACAACCTACTGCAATGAAATTGGCCAAATGCACGAAAAATTATTGAAAAAACAACCTGGATTGGTAAATCGGAAGGGCCCTATACTCCTACACGACAACGCTAGACCCCACGTTTCAAAACTTACCATGCATAAATTGAAAGAGCTGGGGTACGAAGTTCTTCCGCACCCACCATATTCTCCCGACTTGTCTCCAACAGATTATCACCTTTTCAGGAATTTAGACAACTTCTGCAGAGGAAAAATTTTTGCAAATGATGCTGAAATCAAAAGTGCGTTTTCAGATTTTGTTTCACTTCAAAGCTCAGAGTTTTTCAAATCCGGGATAAAAAAGTTGTCACGTTGGGAAAAATGTGTAGAAAAAGAAGGTAAATACTTCGAATAAAATTATATTGTTTTCATATTGTATTTTTACTAAAATCCCTATACCTTGAAAACGGACATTTCATGTGAAACAACCCGATATATCTTAATATATATAAATTACGTGTCGCCGCCTAGGGGCCGGCTAACACCTAAACTACTGAACCGATTTTAATCAAATTTGCATACCGTGTGCAGTTTGATCCAACAAAAAAGATAGGATACCTTATATCTTAATTTATAGTCGCAATATTAATTGTATATTATCTGTAAGTCACAATTATCTGTTAGCTCTATACGATTCTAACATATGGCGGTATAAGGTTATACTATTATATAAAAGGACAAGCAATTTTTCGTTTGTGTTCACTAACCGCCAAAAACTACTGAACCAATCTCTACCAAATTTTGACTACATCATCTTTATAGAATGGTTTAGAAATAGTAAAATCTAATAATTTTCAACTAATGCTTTATTGAAAAATGAATAATAAGTGGATAACAGTGAAGTTCAAAAATGGCGGCAATTGCCATCTACATGAAAGGTTAAAAGGTAGGGGGTTACATAGAGGTGAACATTGATAATAAAATTTACTTATTTTCAATTAAATTGTTAAAAAAAAAGCTATATGGAGTGAAATATACCAAATTTTAACTACATCATGTTCATAGTTCTAGGTTTAGCAACAATGAAAATTTAAATGTACAATGTTGAGTGTTAGAAACGGGTTTTGCCACACTACCACATACTTTTATGGTTAAAAATTAAAATCCAACCAGATCAAATCAAATAAAATTATTTCTGTCGAATGAAAATTATTAAAAATCAAAATGCCGATCCTCAGCTGTTTAATATTGTGTGTAAAAATATGAATTTTGAACCTTTAGTTGTAAGCACTGATAATGCAGTTTCTTAATAGTCTCTGTCCATCTGGATTACCAACTCATATATTAAAATTGAAAATTGGATGTCTAATTATGCTTTATGTTATCTTCAAATACTTAATCAATCTAAATTTAACCAAGTTAATAATGGCTGCTATGCGTGAAAATATTATCAAAAATATAATTTTCAATTGTTCACTTTAATACAAGATTTTTATCGATAAACAAAAAATCAATTATTAGTTAAAATTCCTCGACGGGGGATGATGAAGTTATATATAAAAGGACAAGCCATTTCCGTTCGTGATCACTAACCGCGAAAACTATAGAACTATTCTGTACCAAATATAACTACATCATCTTCACAGTTCAAGGAAGGTTTAGCAATAATAAAATTAACATATTTTCTCTTAAATTACTATTTATAAAGCGATAAATATGTAGTTGGTAGTAAAGCGAGCGCCATTCAAGAGAGGTTACAATGATCCAGTGTTAATTATAGCTAAAAATTGATAATAAAATTACTAAATTAAATTAATTTGTTATCCAAAAAGCTATAAATATGTGGCAAGCGACATTAGCGTTTTAGTAAAACTAATGAACCTATCTGAACCAAATTTTAACTACATCATCTTCATAGTTCTTGAAAGATTTAAAATTAGAAAGTTTACCATAATAATAACTTATACTATTATATAAAAGGACAAGCCATTTTACGTTTGTGATCACTAACCACGAATACTACTGAACCAATCTGTGCTAAATATTAACTACATCATCTGCATAGTTCCAAGAAGGATTAGCAATATCAAAATCTACTGATTTTTCATTTATTTTTTATTACAAAAAGAAAATATGTGGACAACAGTGAAGTTTGAAAATTGACCGATAGGTGGAGAGGTTCTACGCGAGAGGTTACAAAAGAGCTTGAAATCGATGATAAAATTTACTTATTAAACTATAAAGAAAATTATTAAAAAAGATTTAAATATGGTGTGCGATATGTGGATCCCAGTGAAGCTTGAAAATCGAACGATTGTGTATAGCACCATCCCACAATAGAGTTAACAATGGTAAACTGAACCTATCTGTACCGACATCTAAATAAATAATTTTTATAATTCTAGGAAGGTTTTGCAATGGTAAAATTTACAATAACTAAAATTTAAATGTACAATGTTGAGAGGCAGGACTGAGGTTTTCCGCACTGTCATATACTTTTATAGTTCGAAATCAACATCCAACCAGATGAAATCAATAAAGTTATTTCTGCCGAATACAAATTATTACTAAATCAAAATGTCGATCCTTTACTTTTTTATATTGTGTGTAAAAATATGATCCACGGGCCTTCTGTCGTAAGCACTGATAATGCAGTTTATTTTCCGCAAAAGTTTCTTAGTCTTTATCCAACTTGATTACCAATTCATACATTAAAATTAAAAATTTTATGTCTAATGGTGCTTTTACGCAATCTCCAACTGCCAAATCAGTGCGATTATAACTAGATTAATAATTACTGCTATGCGTGAAAAAATCATTGAAGAAATAATGCTGAACCACATGCTAAAATACAAGAATCTTATCGATAAACAAATAAAACATTAATTTTTAGTTGAAATTAGCTTTACTTATGGAGGGCGGGCGAAGCCGCGACAGGGATGCTAGTATATATATATATATATATATATATATATATATATATATATATATATATATATATATATATATATATATATATATATATATAGTATATAGTATATATATATATATATATATATATATATATATATATATATATATATATATATATATATATATATATATATATATATATATATATATATATATATATATATACATACATGTAGTGAAACATATTTCACCTTTCAGACAACAAAGAATGCCACAATTACGGACAGACAAAAAAACTTTTAATCCAATATTATAAAACTGCCCACTTTTGGAAAATGACTTATTTTTTTAATGAAAGAAGTCATCCTAGGTGGAGAAGAATGGCCAATATCAGAAAAGGAACTCCTCCAAAACTACATTTCTCAATTGAAAACATTTGCCCAGTCATATTTGAGCTAGATGTCAAGTGTTGGTAGGAGAACTAAACCAGGCACAATAATCAAACCAACATTATAAAACAAAATGATATTCAAGAATTCATATAATATTCTTTTAGATCTTCTCATCACCAATATAAGCCAAAACAGGAATGGAACAATTAAATATTTGGTGAAAATATATTTTTATTTGGCTATAAGAACTGATCACCAGAAATAAACACTAAATATAAAGAAATCTATAAGAGAGTGTCTCAAATAGCTAGGAAATTGCAAGAATCATACGACGAGCTTGCTCAAACTGTATAGTATAACATGACCAAACTGTATAGTATAACATGACCAAACTGTATAGTATAACATGACCAAACTGTATAGTTTAGTTTAACAGCCTCATATAGATACTATACTATTATCAATATTATCAATCACAGACCGAATATCAAAATCTTATAATTTCGAATCATGGTTTACATTTATAGTAATTTTCTACTGGCTCTGAACTAAGACTACTATCTTCAATGATGTATTTTATATGATCAATTGTTTTTTTAGTATATAATAAAATTAATTATAATCTCTTTTAATAATTTTTTTTTTATTATTATCAATTTTATAAATAATAAAAGAATTTCTCAAAATCTGAGAAACAATGTGATATTACTAAAATATTTATTATCTATATAATCCTAAAGTTTCCAAAAGTATATTTTATAATTTTTAGTTAAGTGTTCAATTGTAAGTAAAACCCTTGGTTATCCAAAATAAATATTCTTCAACACAATTAGAGAATTTTGTATTGAATAAAAAATATTGCTGATTATTATCAACATTATTATTATTTTGGTAGTAATGTAATTTGAATTAGCTATCATATTGCAATTAAATAAATTATTGCAAAAATAAATATCAACACAACAATAAGTCAACAAGTTCCATACAGGTTTTCTAGTGATTTTAAAGCATACATATAATAGAAGAGTCAACAATTTTCATTTATGGTATCATGGCTTCCTATTCTTCTTGAAGTATATGCAAGTTCAAATTTATTAACTTTTTTTATAATTATTTCCCTCCATTCCACTCAGTTTATAAACTTATTCATAAACCAGTTGAGGTACACACGATGATATAGAAGAATCAATCGTAACTATTCATAAACAGTAAAATATTATTCATTTATCATTTATTCTTTATTTTATTATGTTACAACTAATGTTTTAAGAATTTTATTAGAGAGTGATATGAGGTCTTTGCTCACCCAAAATGTCTATTTCAAACACTAAATTTTATTAAAAAAACATGTTTTTTGGAACCAAAATATTACAACAGGAAAATATTGTATAATGATAACACAATACAGTATAGCTTCAGAATTTTAATGTTACATTCGTTATAATCATTATAATAAAAGTAAGTCATTGGCTTATTTTATTTTTTTGTTTCAAATAGAATTAGTATTCAACCAGTATGTTTGTATTTGTGTGTATAATAATTCTGATCAACTTGGCATTAATTATTTATTTGTTTTATTTTAGGTGTTGGGCGCAATATTCGACATTTACCATGTGTCAGTCGGCGAACAGGGGAGGCAGGGACATGTATGTTTGCTTTCTCGTGCGCTAAAGCAAATGGGACTCACCTAGGTACCTGTATCGACAGGTTCTACTTTGGCAGTTGTTGTAAGATTCCCAGCGAAGAGGGCCCAACAGACATAGACGCTGTCCCACCGATTGAGGACAACTCCCTCGATGCCACACCGACGCCAGGGATCAGACCTGCTGTTACCCAGAAGCCTCTGTCGACAATAGGTTCTAGTTCCTACAGGCCTAGTATATCGACTACGATCGCTCAATCTAGCAGCAGCCATAGCAGTAGTTTTCCCTCGACTACAGCAGCTTCTACAGTGGGCATCATCGACTCTAAGCCAACGACGGCTTCCCCCACCTTCGTAACCTGGACGACTGTTGAAGAAGCTTCTAACAAACCTCCGAATACTGCATCACTAAAGCCTCAAGGTCAGAACATTTTTCATATGAATTTATCTTTGGCTATTATATAACAGAAAACTTATTGAAAGATATACCAAATTTATCTTGTGAAATTCCTTTCTTTTGATGACAGAATTTAATTTTACAATAATTAATCTGAGTTATTTGACTAACAACTGTCTATATCAGATTTTAAAAATTTATATTTTATATCTGCAATTATATTTAAATTTTATTATAATTTAAGAGTTGAAACCAAGTAGCAGTTATTCCCTTTTTTCAAACATTTTGCTTTTAATTAAGTGACTAAATGTTCTATTTTAGTTTCAGTCTCTGCCAGTTCAGCAGGCACCCATCGACCTGTCCTGTCTTCCACAACAGAGACTTCAACATCGGCCACTAAGCTGCCAACTGTAACAGAGACCTTTCCAGGATCCACTGGAAGACCAAGCGTGTTCACTACCCAGAGGCCTCCTCCATCCACTGCAAGACCTCCCTTGGTTAGCCAGCAGCCATCCAGCAGCCCTCAACTTGGAACTACAACTCCAGGACCTACACCTTCCATTGCTCCAGTGACAAATGAGCGACCTCCTATCAGCACCCACCGACCTGTAACTGTTGTTACATTGCCTCCTTCACCGAGCACCTTTCGACCTTCCAGCCAATCAACTTCTGAGGTCAACTTCCAACCCGTCAGTACACAACGGCCACCACCCACTTCCTCGAGACCTTCCTTTAACACTTCTCAGGTCAGCTCTACACCACCAAGTACATTTCCTTCACCGTCTAGCTCTTTTCGACCACCACCTAGCACAGTTCGGCCACCGCCCAGCTCTTCTCGCCCACCACCAAGTACCTCATTTCCTTCGCAGGGTAATATACTTCCTTCAAGTACTTCAAAACCGACTACAATATCTCGCCCACCATCCAGTACATCTCGCCCACCGCCCAGTTCCTCTCGGCCACCATCGAGTACTGCCCGACCTCCGTCAACTACTTCTAGGCCTCCGCCGAGTACTGGGAAACCTCCGTCCACCACTGGCAGGCCTCCATCCACCACTGGTCGCCCTCCCTCCAGTACTGGAAAACCACCACAGGGCTCTCAGAAACCAGGTTCACCTCGGCCTCCGGTAACATCACCTAAGCCAAAGCCTACTCAGCGCCCCCCAACGAAACCAGTGAAACCAAAGCCTACAACAAAACCAAAACCACCACCAAAGCCAACAGCTACAACCCGCCCAACTACGCGCCCTACACCAAGACCTACTACCAGTCCAAACAAAACTACTACTGTCCCAGTAACTTCTACTTCTCAAAAACCTGCATCTGAAACTTGGGTACCAGTTTCTGTCACAACTCACGCCCCATCGACATCATTGCCCACAGGTAAATTTAAAATAATGATATTACTTAGAATGATATAACTTAAAATTGCATAAGTTTTTGTTTTCTTATTGTATTGATTGTCCAAAGGTGTTTAGTATTTATAGGATAGGATTAATACTATATACTATATCTTTAGTTTTTTATTACTAACTCATTAGAACTATTTACTAAAAGTAAATATTTAAATATTATTCGCAGAAAATTGATTTTGTTTTGCCAAGAAATATCATTTTTATTCTTTATTTTTGGTTGTATTAAATGATAGGAAAGCTTTCATATTTCAACTTTGTTAGAACGGTTCAATTCAAAATGAACAATGAAGAGCACATTACTTTGTCTACTCAAGCCACCAATGTGAAATGATAGTCAATGCTAAAAATTGTTAATTATATATTGAGTTTATTACATTTCAGTTTCAATAATAGTTTTATTATGGGCCCGAATAGATTAAATAGAGAAATCTTCTATAAAATCAGAGGATACAAGAGTTCTGGGGGATATGTCAAACAGATGAATGAGGAAACTGAGAAACTGAAAATAACAGACCAAGACTATTTTGATAGGGATGAATACAGGAAAAATCTAAATGTAATCAGGGTTCTTGTGGGAAGGAAGGATGCGAGAAAAGGAATAGCGTGGACCGAAGAAAGAAAGAAGGAGCAATCGGAAAGAATGAAGAAAAGGTGAGAAGAGAGAAGGAAGGAGAGAAGTAGTAAGAAGTTAATGATATTCGTGTTGTCTCTAAGGCCGTTACATGGGAAAAAAAAAATAATAATAGTTTTATTTCAAATAAATTTATTATTTTTACCTATATATATATTTTTTTTCCTCTGAATCATGGACCCTTACCTCAAAACACAAAGGGCAGATCCAGACAATGGAAATGAGATACCTAAGAAAGGTTGAAGGAAAGACCAGGAGAGATAGGATCCGTAACTCTACAATAAGAGCGAACCTCAAGGTACAGGTGGTAGAAACCACTCTTGAAGAAAATAAATTAAGATGGTTTGGGCACCTCCTGAGGATGAGCACGGAGAGAACGGCCAGGATAACGTATGAGACGAGAGTAGAAGGAAGAAGACCAAGAGGAAGACCACGGATCACCTGGGAGGAAGGCGTGCGGGAGGCGTTCAGGAAGCGAGGGCTGGACTGGAGCAGGAGGAGAGAATTGGTTCAAGAAAGGGACACTTGGGTCAAGCTCTATAGAGGGAATCCCCACACTGCACAGCGGTAGAGAGGGACAGATTATGATGATGATGATGATATATTTTTTAAAACAGACAAAATAATAGTTTTATATCTTTTGAGCTTTCCAACATTTCAAATTTGCAATAAAATAAACAAAGCGTTAAGTATTGTGTAGAGACCTGACCTTTTTTATTTCTTTTTCTATTTTTAGATTTCTATAGGAAAAATGATGCTCTTGAGTCAATATTTCAAAATGATCTTAGTATTAGCTGGAATTTATATTTAAAACAAATGGGTTTTATTGCCTGATATAATTGACATTTGTTGCATTTTGGGGGGTGTACTCAGCCCTTTTTATTAAGGAATAGATGCTGGAGGGAGGGTCCCCCCAAAAAATAAGCACACTCAAAAATGAATAGCTAAGTTTTATTTATTTCAGAATGGGTAGAACCTTTTAAGGTATAACCTTAGATAGCAGGCTGACATTTAATATGCATGCAGAATACATTCAAAAAAGTGGAATTGCTATGCATCTTGATATTTTAACCAAAGAACAGAAAAGTGTTGTTATCTAACAGTTTAGTGCTACCTTATTTAAATTACAAACATTACACTTTTATATTTTATAAATAAAACGTATATGAATAAATTTCAAATTCTACAAGACAAAGACATGAATGTATTATATTATAAATATGACAAGTTAACTCACACAAAGATCAGTTAGATTGGCTTATAAGGTTTATATTAATGTTATGATTTTTATTTTCAAGGTTGTCAATAAGATGCTACCTAGTTACTTATTTGACCGAATAGTATATATCAAAGAAATTCATTTATATACTACTAGGAAGAAAGATATGTCGTATATTAACTGTGTAAAAACTGGTGGTGCTTTAAATAAGGGGCCTAATATAAAAGAATAAATTACCAAACTTTATTAAACAATTTAAAACTGTTGTAAATTTCAAAACAAACATTGTTAAATATATGTAGAAAATCAGTTTATTGTAAAAAATGTGTATTTATTAAAATATTTATAATATCATATATTATATGAAGAGTCCACGGGAGAAAGGGGAAGAGTCAATTTTTTTCTGAAATGGAGTTTTACACTTCGAAATATTCACATTGTTGAATAGAATAAGATGGTTAAAGGTATCAGCCAGAAAAGGGGTTTTTAAGTTAGATACAGGAGGTTGAAAGATATCCATACACGGAAGAAAAGGAGAACATCCAGGTCTCTCCTCCTTCCTTCTGAGTTTAAATTGCAGCTTTTTTACTAAAACTTTATTTCTTAGATTATTAAAAATTTTAATTCGCAAAAAGTACAATTAAAATTATGAAAACATACTGAAGTTATTTAAGATCCAGACCATAAAACTTAATTTTCACGAAATGGACTCCCAATGACATTCCCCCTTTTTCCCATGGACTCTTCATATATAACTATGTAATAGCTTTATAAGCTAAATAAATAATTGTCATCGGGCTTTTAACTCCATTGCCACTTTTATTTATCGTTCTACAATAATTTAAGTTTTTTAATTAAATTTTTGGCTTTTTAACTTATTATTTTAGTTTTCATTTACACATTAGTTTAATTTATTCGGTTTAGTTTTATTCTATTAAATTTAGTTTATTTTATATGTTAATCATACATTTAAATTTAGTTAGGGGCCCTAAGGGCAGTGTTCAGTTCATTAGGGAGTGCCTACGTACCCCTGACACCCCCTGTGCGCACGCCTATGGACTCAGCTTCTTCTTTTCTTGGTCCTGGTGTAGGTTTAATTGTTTTGATTTCATTGATGTCGTCAATTCAGAGCCAACATTCATAGCGTGCTATTTTAGCTTGCCTTTTTAAGAAGGATTTAAGGTCAAATAGAAAAGTCATTCAGCAAAAAATAAATATATTAGCATTTACTTTATGACAATCTCAAATGGGGAAGAATTAGGTTTACAAAAGAACAAAACATTTATAACATTCAGTTAACTTATTTTTCAAACTAATCAAACAATTGAAACTGACCAACATCCAAACTAGTGGATCCTCTATAAAAAGTAGATGCTTTGCCTATGTAACTAAATACTGATTGCCAATAGAATTATATCAGCAAATATAAAATGATAAATGAGTATTTTATACAAAATCAGTTAAACTGATTTTGAAATTAAAATTTTTATTTGTACCTTTCAACAATAAATGGTATTGATAACAATTGAATTCAAAAATTATTTTAAAAAATCTGAGTATCACATAAATAAGCCAATCAACTGAAGATAAAATAAATATTTTTATTATATGTTAGTTTTAAAAAAAAAAAAAATGTCACTAATTTTTATTATGTTATTATGAAATATCTTACTAACATATATCGTAAAATATCATTAGTATTTATATAGTTAGTCTTCTTCAGAAATGAAATCTTGAGCTACAGTGGCTCACAGTGAAATTGATGCAACCTGTAGAGAGAAAGAAAAAATTAAATGATTGCAAAAAATAAAACCAGAAATTCAATATTTCTGTGATTAATATTTAAAGAACATACTGTCAGTTTTTCTGACTCAGGGAAAAAAAAAAGAAAAACACACACAGCACACAGCTGACACACACACATTGAAGGTACAGCAATTCCTGTATTTTACATAAGCACAACATAGAGCGCAGCATGCTACAACCATAAGCACAACATAGAGCGCAGCATGCTACAACCATACTGTCTGGCACATACTACTAGGATGTTTAGGGATTACAATAAATTATAGTTTTAATGTAATATAATTGAAATATTTATTAATTCAAAGCCATCTATAAATGTCCTGGTGAATTAATTTCGCTGTGAGCCACTGTATAAGAGGTTGAAGACTTTTTCATTGAGAACAGTCAGTAAAATTTATTATAACTAAAATTTCATCAATACCTGTGGGGTCAGGGTTAAATTATAATGAGCATTAGGATTTGTTTCTGGAGGGACTAAAATAATATAAGAATATTAGAGTAAAAGTCCAAAAACCTGATCTATTTTAAAGTATTTCCTTTTAGAGGATGTTAAGAAATACTTACTACAAACAATTCATTAGCTAACAACTATAACAATGATCTTCAAAATTATATTATTCAAGACCAAACTAAATCTAATAACTTAGAACTAAAAAGAAAATTAATTAGAATTCATTTTACTGATATTTAATTATTATTCTATTGTAGATAAAATTCCCGCTAGTAGCACAACAACGAATAAACCAACAAGTGCAGTACCGACAAGCCCAATTGCCAGTGTCAATGCAAGCTTGGCAACCAATGCCACTACACCTCGGCCTACAACACCCGGTACCTTCCTCACTGATCACCTCAACATGTCCAACTACAGAGAAGGTGAGCTTAAAAATATTTCATCATGTTTTATAATTCTGATGTCATGATTATTCAAAATAATCATTTATTTCATAAGTTTATTAAATTTCTTTATTGTAGTTTAACTCTTTTATGTGGGTTGTATATAGTGTGGATAGTTGTATAATCGGTGTTGAAAGATATTTAAAAAAAGAATGTTTCACTCGAGTGTTTTTGTTTTTGACCATTATAAACTGCAATTAGGAGATGCAAAAAACAGAAATATTTAATTAGGATTGATGAATTGGGATTATTTTATTAGAAAACTAGTTACGATTGCTAAACATTCATCTTTCTTTCAGTATGACATTCAGCATTCGAAACTAGTATTCTAATAAAACAATGCCAATAGAAGTGGCAATTAATTCATCAATCCTAATTGTATTGATCCTGCTATATCATCGTGGTGTGCAACTCAAGTGATAAATATTTGAAATATGCTAACATTATCTAGAACTTTTTCTACAATTTTAATATCGTTTAATGTATTTTTTAACAAAGGTAATTATACTTATCTGATGCTAAAGCCTATTCAAATTTTTGTATAATATATAACAAATTAAACTGGCTTTGATTCCACCTGTCAAAAACAAAAAATTGAAGTGATTCATCAATCCATCAAAAATGAAAAAGTATGTTTGAAAATTATTTTAGGGTGATTTCAAGATACTTTTATTTTTTGAGTAAAGGGGAATTAATCCATTGAACCTAAGCACAGTAAATATATTTTAGTTATTGTTCTAAAGTTCCATATGTTATTTATTTTGGGCATTAGAACAGAAATTTTAGTGAGAACTACTACAGAAACAACAAACATTAATTACAAATTATCATTTATTTGTTTAAATGACAGGTTGGAAATAAAACCATTACAATACGAAACCAATCAATAAAATATCCTTAAAAGTAGGGCATGCTTTTAAAGTACATGGGATCATTTTCCATGAAAAAACTGTATTACATAATTGTTTACCTCTATTGTGAATATCATTTTTTAAGCATTACCTTCATAAGTAAAAGAAATACATTATACAATGAAGACAGAATACAAAAAGAAAATGAAAACATTGCTTAGTTGCTTTATATTGTCAAGATAGACTGTTACATTATCAAAGTACAATTGTGGGCAAGATTTTGGAAGTTGGAGACAATAATCAAACAAAAATTGATTTATCAAAAGGAGATAAATTTAAAAGATTTTTGTTCAGCAAATAATATGGCAGATTTACAATTGCTGGTATTCAATGGTATGGAGATCATGAGGAAGGAAACAATGCAGTTTTTAAAAACTTTTTTGTTTCCTTTTGTATATTATCTGATATTTCGATTGTGGTACCTTTCTTCTAAATGTTTACCATTCACCATTTTCATGGAGAAAATACAGAAAACAATGTGTTCTTGATCTTTTGTGAGGTTCAGCTATCTACTTCAACGTAGCAAATTTTCGTTGCTATATTAACATGCTGCTTCATCTTGAGTGTTAAAAGAAAGAGCAATCTTATAGAAAGTAGGTAATACTTTGTATGTAGAAAATACTTTGTAATTTTACATGAAATTATTATAACCAATCGGATTAAAAATGTGATTGAAAGTCAGAAAAAGCTTTAGCTCATTATTTATTATAAACTATTCTATCCTATATCGGACCGCGAATGAAGGATGAAGGACCTGAGCCTCTGCACACACTTTTTTCCACTCCTTCTGGCAGTGGCCACGTTCCTCCAATTCTAGATACTTGGACGCTATATTTCCCCTCCCACAACATCCATCCATCTTTCTCTGGCCCTGCCTCTTCTCCTTCTTCCTCCTGGTCTTCCAGACCACATTTTCTTTGGCAGCCTTTGAAGTTCCATTATTTCTAATTGACCCAAACATTGCAACCTTGCTTTTTTTATAACAGTAACAATATCTTTTTCATCATAGATTTGTCTGAGCTCAACATTGCTTCTGATGCGCCGCCTTTGTTGCTCTTTGATTGGGCCAAATATTTTTCAAAGAACTCTTCTTTCTCATACTAGCAGAACTTTTTTATATTCCCTTTTGAGAGTCCATGCTTCGTAACTACAAATCTGTAGCTGGTCTCTTTACAGTTTTGTATTTAGTTACTTTGGCTCTTCTGGATTAAATAGACTTTTAAAATGGCGCCATTATATTGGGATAGTTTTCTCAATCACATAATGACACCTTGTTCCTGTTGCTATTCTGGCCTTAACGTCAGCCCCTAATTCATTATTCTCTGTTACTATGCCTCCCAGCTATTTAAATTCTCTACAGGTCGAAAAAATGTACTCTCCTACTGCTACATGTTCTACACTATAATTAGTACTGCTTGAGGTTCCCATAAATTTGGTGTTTAATGTATTGATCTCAAGCCCTGTTCTCTTTGCTGCTTGGCTGAATTAATTAAATGCATAGACCAATGCAGATAACGTTCTTGCAGATCTCATCATCTGCATATGCCATGTGCTGCTTAAGTCTGTTATAAATATTTCCCCATGGATTTGTTCTTATGTTGTTGATAGAAATTTCAAGGTATAAGTTAAATAGAACCGATAACAGCAGGTGCCCTTGTCTAATAAGCCCACTATATGCCTAAAATTTATCAGACATCCCTGCTCATGTATTGACTTTACAGGCTCATATTGTAAACTATAAAAGTTATTAAATTTATTGTGGCCATCAAATTACACTTTTAAAAATTGAAATTATATTAGAAAATAATGGAGATGGGGATACATAAGTTTTCTTAAATGTCTACAATTATATCTATGGTATCAGTAATAACTAATAAGTAATAACTTTCAGAAAAATTAGTCAAGTTCAGAAGTCAGTAATAAAATTGACTCTTACTCTCTATAAATTTAATTGGCAGAAACGGAAACGATGGAATCTCAATTTCTAAACTAAAATAAATGATGCCAATTTTTTAAAAAATTTCAAATTTTAAACTGCTTCACTGATATTCACTGGCTATTAAAATTCCAGTAACCAAACATCAACTTTGAATGAAAAACAATATTTTGTCTTTACATAAAATAGAAGGAAATATGAACTAGATAACCAGCATTTTCCATTCAAATACTTTTTCAATTCAGTCCTTGTTGTCCAGCCAATTAAAGAATACAGAATTAGAGAAAAATAGATAATTTTTCATACTTGTTGATAAAAATATTTAGTTTAAACAAATTTACACTATAGAATTAATAAATAAAATTTAGTAATCAAAGCAGCCATTTTAATTTGTGGAATTGAAAGTGTTTGGAATCAAAAAGGTGATAATTCCTGTAAGCTGTATGAGTTCATAGTAAATAAACAAAATAGGTATATAATTAAGAGGAATCTACTTGTTTTTTATGTTTTTGTTTTTGTTTTGTTTTTTTTATGCACTCTTTATAACTTGGTTAAAATGGAATAAAGATCTGCTTTGGTGAAAGATTCATTGACCTTTCATAAGAAAAACCGGCTTAATGAGAGGAATCAAATGTTTTTAGAACAGGCTTTAACTTATCACGTTTGTAAATACCAAGCAGTCCATCCTAATTGCCTTCATTGAAAGAAACAATGTTTTCCAGAAATTTCAATGAAAGAATTCTTAGCATTTATATCAAGCTATCAATTCGTTCATTACCGTGACACGGCAATATTTTGATTGTGTGAAAGGGGGACCGCGTCTCAAACTGAGAATGTTTGTTTATTAATTTGAACCTTAACGTCCTTATGTACTCCAACTAGGGCAGGAAGGAATTGCTATCCCATATGTTACCTTATCTATTATAGTGGAGGGTAGGAAGGGAGAGACTCCTTTCCTGGGCCCGCCACGAAATAAATATTAATTCGCCCAGGTGAGGTTCGAACCCACGACCTTCAGTACCGATCGCGCTGAGACCCTTTCCCCAACTCCCAGAGTTCCCAAAAATTGAGAATGTAAATCTAAGTACAGTAGGCAGTAGATACATATTTGGTCATACCTGTATCAACTGCAGATGCAGCTAGTACAGTTTTGCCAACAGCCCCCTTCCAACAATATTAAAAACTTTTCTATATTGAAACCAATTTTATAAGGTTTTGTTACTTTTATATGTATATATAAATAGTTGTACGTTATATTTTTATAATCGAAACGTACATATCGATACGAAAAATATTTATAATAAAAAAATATTAGATTGTCGAAGAAAAATATCGATATATTTGATATATAGAATATGGTTAGCTATCGCTATTCTTAGCTAGTACTCTTCATGAAGCATAATGGCCAATGAGTAGTAATTATTTGTTATTTACAAAAATATAACTTATTCAGAATATGGAAAAGGCATGGTTACGCATAAATTCTATTTGATTGCTTCATTTATTTTATTTTATATTACCTAAACATCAGCCAAAACCTAAATTTTTTAGAACCTGCAAAGTGGCACAAGAATGAATCACTGTTCAGTTTAAAATACAAGATTATTTTTTGTTAAGAAGTTGAACTGGATATCGTTAAAAGAGCGATTCTTTTCATTGCCAATGCCTCTTGATAGAAACTAATTAGGATCAGCTGCCATCTCTTCTCCGACAAAAAATAAATAAATAACTAAATAAAAGAAAATACTGGTTTGGAGTGATGAATAGTTAGCGCTTGGAAAATTAATGATAGGCTCAGTTAATTAATTATTTCCTCATAATACTAGAATCCACTGCCTCTATTATCTATTATCTAACACTGGTTGCAACAGCTGTTTTCTTCTTCTAATTAATTTATTTTATTTCATAAGCTATTAAAGGAATGTATTTGAAACTTGCCTATAAATATAAAAATTATCAGTTTTTTTATGTAACATAAACCCATGTTTCCTCTTATTTATCTAATTATTATAACCTGCACCATTTAGTACTTCTGCTTAATTATGAACACCACTTTCATGAACGAGCAAACTTCAAACCCTGATTCTCAAAATAATTTACTTTATAGAGAAATACGATATTTATAATGTTTCACTTTATCTTGATCTGATTAACTTACAAAATCATTTAACTGTTCTGAATGATCATTTCTGACAAGGATTATAAGAACAAGGAATTAATAATGAATATCTTTCATTATCTTATTTTTCTGAATATCTTTCATTATCATCTTTTTATTTCAGAATTACATACTGAAAGTACCTAGCTAGTGAACAAAGGAAACAAAAAAACATGTGGAATCCTATTAATAAATGAGCCTAATAATACAACATGAAAAGAAAAAGAAAAAACTGGGAAATGTTATAAATGACCAAGAAATGAAAATTAGGATAAACAATATATCACAGATTAAATTATAAAATATTGGTGGATAATTATATTGATAAATCTAGAGTATTATTGTGCAGGAAAAGAATATAAGAGGTTAATAAGGAAATATGCGCGGAAAGACGGAGAGCACTAGGTTAAGAAATAATAGAATATAGAAAATTTGAAGATATGTCTAACAGGGTTGCCAACATCACTAAATTTATTAAACTATAAAATAAATCATATATGGTATGCTGAACTGATTATACCTATACATTGGTACCGATTGTCAGGGTTTGAAGACCCACCAAATCACTTCCAGAGATGACTCAAATGGTTAATGAACTCCGTGTCCGATATGGTCCTGTGGGAGTCTTTACAAAGAGAATATGTAGGAGTTCTGTACCAACATGAGGAGACAAATCGTTATGAAGGAATGTGATTTGAAAAGATTACTATTTGATCAAAACATTTATTTCCGCCGGTCGATGAACTTTGGATAAGATAAATTGACGGATAGGAGAAGAGACATCATAAATAGAAGAGTTAATATAGCAAGGAAAACTGAAGGATAAAAAAGAAATTTGAAATGCCAACTGCCGTATACAATACAATTTAAATCGTTAAAATGGAGCTCAAATACACTTTCCAAGAAATATCTTAAATAGAAAATGAAAATACCGTATGGTATTTTCTCCAAACGCGTCAAAACCGTTTACACTACAATTTTTTTATTGCGTATTTTCCTTTACGGAAATAAAAAAAAAAAAAAATTAAATGTAAAAAATGCAGTTTATTTTCTTCCATTCTGACTCAATAAGAATACCTGTTGCTAGGCGACATAAGCTCGCCTTGATGTGTTAGTCTCGTTGCTAAGCAACTCGTATCTAATAAAATGGCCGGCAGTACACTTTCAGACTTCGTCGTAGTGGTAAAGTTGTTATAATAAGTCTTCGTTTGAATTTCTAACGTGTTGCCTTTAAGAATATTGTCTGAGTTTCATCTTCTTCAATTCTGTTTTACAGTTTTAAAACGGTGGTGAGACTGATCAAACATCAGCTACTTTTTGTTTAAACAATAAAAGGTCATCTCGAGTCCAATATAGAACCGCCTGTTAAGCATATAAATATGTGCATTCAGGCCATCAATATCATTGGCATCCAAAATTTTGATTTAGTTCGTTTGTTGAGGTCGTGATCATCGTTTTTCTAATGCTTTCTAAATAGTATGATTATTCAAATTTAACCGCCATATTTTGATATTGAAAATTTTATTATTTATTTAAAAGTTATTATTTTTGTTGTATAAAGGACAAGATGCAATTCAAAGCAAGGGGTATAATAGATAGGCAGTGCAACTTTACGAAATATTTTTTCCCGAGGCGTTTAACGCTAGATTTATATAATCTGTTTAGACACCGAGATTAGATTTCAGAACATCTCATTTCATCGTAATTTTCGAAATGTATTCTGGATTATAGTAAATGAGATTAGCATGGACTCGAGTTGTTCTTTTTTTTTTTTTTTTTTTTTTTTTAATGGTTCAGAAATCGAGGTGGCAGCTGGAGCGTGAACTGTGTAGCAACTAGCCCGCGCTTCGATGAGGAATTTTACGTCGGCTGCTAATTTCTTCTTGTTCATTCCCCTAGGTGTTAGCCATTAACTTAATCTGCCGAGGAAGTACCCAGTATTAATCTAAGGAAAGTACCTCGCAAAGGAACCCATCACAGGGCATGCGCAGTTATAAACCTTTCCCAGCTGTTATGATATCTAATAAACAGTGGTAAAAAGTAAAATAATAATTATCTTAGAATAATAATAATTCAATGGAATTTATTGCGAAAATAACTTATTGAATGTTATAATGGATATTGGACCTTTTTGAAGATTAGTTTAGTAAAAATATTAAGTTGGTGAAACCTATTTAATAAAAGAGGAAGATGCACAAAAGTTAATGTCTTTAAATAAGAAGTTTTTTGAGACGAGTCTGTGGCGTATTTAGATCTCAGCACGTTTCCAATAAAATTTTAAGAAAAAATATGGAGAAGGTAAAAAATATTATGTGCAGTATTGAAACCAGGAATCACAAACGGGTCAGAGATTTAATAACAATAAATAGAGACAGATAGCTAAGGAAATGTTTCCAGAATCATCCAGAGTACAAAAAGTTAGGAGAACGTCCAAGAAAAGCTTCAGCAAAAAATGTGAAGCAAGGAATGTCTTGAAGAGTACAGCTTGAATTAAAAAGGATCTTTAGAAATATACTTAGAATACAGTTACTAAAGCTTGAAAAAATTCTAAGAAAAGAAAGTGGAACGTTTAGGACCACATTAACATTAATTCTAACATTAACAAGGATTCTAAAATGGTGCTCTACTAATCAATAATTTGCCAAAACGAAAGATTTAAAATTAAAAAAGAGACCCTGAAAACATTAATTGTACATTTTTTTTTTAAACTTTATTTAATAATATTCAAAACTTTAAAAAAATATACAATAAGTAAATGTGAGGTAAACGATTAAAATGACATCGCAATAATTTTTGAAGATCAGCAGCACTTCAGTAACTGTTACACACTAGAAATGTTCGAGGCCATCTTGTTTTCAGACGCATCGGAAGGCAACCGGGAATCGAGTGAGAAGCAAGTTGTGAGGCTAGTGGATTCGAGAGGATATGGAGCTTATCGTGGAAGGATAGGAATCTGGTTTGGGCCCAAATCAGCAACATATCCGACATTTAGATCGCTATGAATAACTTTACTTGTGACATAATAAGGAGCAGTGAGAATTGTAAGAAGGACTTTGGATTGTAAGGATCGGATACGAGATGAATGGTTTGTTGGAGCCCCAAAGCTTAACTCCGTATGTCAAAACAGGTCTTTTTTACTGTCATGTAAAAAATTATTTTGAAATTAATGGAAAGTCTTGCACGCTCGTCTAGAAAATGTTGCAGAAGTCGAAAATGACGAATAGTTTCTTGTCATTCAAGTCACACGTATTTATTCAAATAGCTATTTGGTATATCATCAAAAGTCTCAGCGTGCACTGCTTTATACAAGATCGGCTTGTGTTAAAAGTAATCTTGAATTCCTTTATTTTTATTTTTTGTTTATATACTTTAAGTTAGCTACATAAAAAGTAAGTAATCATATTACAAAGAGAAGAGATGCGCTGTAAGATAAGAGGAAAGAACAAGCTGTAAAAGAAGCGTACATACGGTAGCACTGAGAAGGGAGATGACCCCTGGTGGTCAATGTCTCTAAGAACAAGGTCACGGCGGTTAGATCTAGCATCACGTTATGTAACATCAGCAACATCTAGCGTCACGACATCTCGGCTCACTCAATAGCGTGCTCCTGCCTTCTTGATAATAGGAGGAGTAGTGGATCCGATTTCATGGAGAACGGTTGAGCGAGTTCGTCTTTGTGCCCAAGTTGGTCGTCCTATATATCATATGTAGGATTTAGATTAAATTTTATATTAGCACTAGTAATGTTTAAAAGTAGAAAGTTATTTCGTTGAACCATATTAGGAAAATGAACACGTGCAAGCTTCTAAAGATATATAAAACAAATATGGTTCATTTAAAGAAGAAATAAAAAAACACACCAGGCGACAAAACCTTACGATCTTTGGATCTTTATCAAGTTGCCAAGGTTGCCTAAACCGAATTTAGAACCGTAATTACAATAAGAATTAGTAACAAATTAAGGGGATTACAATAAGCAGGAATAACAGCTTAAACTGCGACTGCTATACTCCTTACTTCACAGGCGCTCGAAATGATTACTGAAAAAGAAACTTAACATTTACAGTTACTTGTTAAAACGCTTCTGGACTTCTGTATCTCAAATTTATGGATTTGGAAAAATACAAAGGTTCCAACCTAAATTCTTAAGACTGATAACAGACTCTCCTCCTTATGTGTCAAACAAGACGCTACATACAGAATATTCCGACTGTTAAGAACCATATTTATCAAATTTACTTATTGTATATATGTATACAGTCGTAAATATCAGTAAATTGTTAAATAGTTTAAAAAACTATTACTGTAGTTAAAGCAGAATAATGTAATAAGGATAAGACTTAGAGGAGGAAGGAGAAGGAAGGTGGATGCAGGGAGAGTCCTAAGTTGTCTTTTTCTTCCTGAGGAGGAACTTGAGTCCTTTTTTTGGTTGGGAAGTGTTCTTAGAAGCTTCTCTTCCTCTCTGTACTTCTATAGCTCACCATTATCGTCATTTTAACACCAACGATATCTACTATAAGATGGCTTAGTCACTGCCCTAAATTTAGCTACTAATTATTTATTTTTTACATTTATTTATTAATATGTACAACTGTATACAATATATACATGAGTAACTGTTTGGAAAATTATTACAATAACGTGTAAAGAACTACCCATTTTTAGCATTTCAATAAAAGTTTTACATCGGGAGGTCTCCAGGCCATCTTCTTTTCAGATACATCGAAGGGTTATCGGGAATCGAGTATGAAGCAAGTTGAAAGGCTAGTCAATTTAAGTTGTTATGGAGTCAACAATGAGAGGCTATGGTGTCTGATTCGGACTAAATAAGAAACATATGGAACAATAAGGTCTTTATGGATAAGTTTATTTGTGACATTATAAAGAGCATTGGGGATTTTAGAAAGAGTTGTTCGTAAGAATTGGACACGGCAACTAAATTTACTTAAGATTTTCATCAGTTATTTAAATTATTGAACTCCGTAAACAATACTTTAAATAGCAGTGAATTGCTTTGTAGTTATAACTTATTATATAGTAGTAAAGTAGACATCACATTTCTGATACAAATGCGAAGTATCGAATCACACAGTGGAATAACTGTTAAAACAGTTTAACAGAACCCTAAAGAGTTCAATGAAAATAGCTTTGACAGTGTTATTGTTCTAGTCGTTGAGGGTCGCTTAAGATAATTATATTGTGAAGTGAATTCAGATTCAAGAGTTGGCTACAACGTACATCAGTCCTAAAGCAAAAGATAAAATTATAAAGAACTTCACATTGATACTCTCCTCTTGCATCAACGATATTAGGTATGTAGTGCAGTCAATGAGTCCTGAAATGTGGGGTTTAGAGTGCATGGAATATGCGATAATGTTTTACCTCAGGGCTTCGTTAAGAGTGGGAGGTAAGCTAACGGTGGGGGGAGGGTAGCAGTTCCCATTTTTGGGGTTTTCGATTATAACTCGAAAACGGTGGACTCTAGAAAATATGTTTAAAATAAAAAAATAAAGCTAATTAAATTTCCTACAAAGTTGATTCTATACCAATTTGTCGAACTGCTAACCGTTTTCGAGATATATGTTATTGAAAATAAATATTGTTTCCCCCCGAATAAAAGAATTTTGACCATACTTTTTGTCAAACATATCCTTCTCAATAGAAGCATTAAGAAAAAAAACGCCAGAATCAAAGTTGTAGAACATTAATTTAAATTTAATTTCATATTTACGTTTCTGGCACTTGAAGTAAATGTTAGACAAAAAGTGAGGTCAAAATTATTTCTTTTTTTAAAGAAAAACATCGATTTTCAATAACATATTTCTCGAAAACCGTTGGAAATTAGACAAATATGTATAGAGTTGAGTTAATTTTATAGTAAATTCAGTACGTTTTAATTTTTATTTGTAGATACTTTCCTAGAAGTCACCGTTTTCTAGATATAATCAAAAAACCCAAAAATAGTACCTTCTCCTCTCCCCTGCCGTTAGCTCACCCTTTTAGTATGTTTACCTTCTAACTACTCCTAAGGAAGCTATGAGGTAATAAATTATCGTATATTCCATGCACTCTACAATATGACTATTGAATGGAGCAATGAGCTAGGTTTTCATTATATTAATTAAACTATTTTAGTCACTTGATGTACACCATGATGGTATAGAAAGGTCAATATTAATTAGGATTGATTAATTAATTGCCTCTTTTATTGGGACTTCTATGGGATTAATTCCCAATAGAAGTGGCAATTAATTCACCAATCCTAAACTATTTTAGCTTTATTGTTTTTAGGATTTTTATTAACAAAGTCATAAATTTGTTGTAGATCCTAGTTTAATATCAATCACAGTCGTTCCTAATCCTAAAATAAGACGCGTATTCCTATCTGATTGTTGTATTCTATTGCGTGCTACAGAATATTACCCTTGAGAATTGACAGTTTTCAGAGATGATTGGTCAATCTCAGAAGCGAAATGCACAAGCATGTTATGTTTTAACATGGCTAGGAAAACGGTTATGTACTTATCCACTTGTCAAGAAGGGTGCGTGGTTCCAACACTCAACGGAATATAACTGACAGCTAGGAAAGAACTCTTTAAGAAGTAGATTATTACAGAGAATCTCTAAATTCTCGTTTTCTCTAAAATATGATCCATATCTGTACACTTTAATTTATTCATATTTATCTTCTTTGCCAAGTTGAGGTTACATCCATGAGTAATAGTCGCCATTGGATTTCTTAACTAATTCTTGAATTAAATGCAAATCTAATTCTAATAAATTAATTTAAAAACATGGAGATAAGTCATTAGTTGCAAACATAATAGACGCATATGGTATGAAAAGGGGAATGGTATCACACTCTACTCAATCATTAAAGTCTCCCTAGAAAATAGCATTAAAGTTTCCATAGATAAATGGCATTAAAGTCTCCAAAAGGTTCTTTAAGTATGAATGGGATGGACGTAGGTATAGAAAGAACTAGGGGGAGGTAGGGACGGGGTGGTGGTGGGGACCCCCTCCCAGTGGACTCTGCCCTCATGGCCATACTCAACAGGACTCTCTTTATTCTTGCAGTCTGCGGCAGGAGGCTCTTCCCAGAGTCCAGGGTCGTCGGCGGGGACAAGAGCACCTTCGGCAAGTGGCCATGGCAGGTGAGTATCTACCTATCTTATCTTTATATTATGTATTCATATAAGTATTAATTATTATTATTGTGATGGTAAGTTAACCGCACATCCAGGATGAGAAAGGTACATCTCAAAAGTTTGTTTTAGTTCTATGAAGGCAGAGTATAATATAGATAATATCTAGAAGGCTTCTGATAAGTCTCCTAGCACAACAGTTGTTGATAGATAACTAGATAGAATAATAGATATCGGTTATTTTAGCCAAAAATTTGGTAGATGTTTGCCTTGATGACAGTAGTCCAAACAAGAAATGAATGAAGTTTTGAGTAGTGCCTCTCTAATTATGGATGTGTGATATCGATATACCCATTGTATAGGTAGCTCCTTCTATCTTATATATGCCTACATTAAAACCTCTCAATCTTGATCGACTAGAAATTATCGATGTATAAGTACTATAAGCCCAAACCTAATAAGTTCTTATATAACATCAATTGCAACTAAATTTGCAGTACATTTTGTTGCAGTAAATATGAAGTTAATAATAATATAAATTGAACAACATAGGCTCGGCTCATCTTGGTACTCTCCCAATTTTAACAGCTGATCTAGTTTCAATTTTTTTTTTCCACCCTTATGTTCTCAAACTCGGACAGGTAGGATGTCCGTATTATTGAATAATAATGGCGGATACATGAAAAATAGATACAAGTACCAATATTACAGAAATTTTTTTTTAATCACTTAGAAATCTGATTTAAATTTAAAATTTTTGGATACCATTAATACCAAAATATCTAATATCTCATATTTTGATCCGTTCACAAGACCTATCAGATTTTACCCTTTTCCATTGTCTGCATTTATATCTCTATTTCTTTGTTCGAGATTACATACACGATGAAAATTGATTTTTACATTAAGTTGAATATCAATTATTTCAATTAGAGATATGTGAACTCCAATTTTCTTCAATTGTTTATAGTAGGTACCTTATAACAGAAACTCGATTCGGTAATAAATAATATATACAAAAATTATATGCGTAATACATAATTATGTGCCACAAAAATACTTGACACTATGACAAAAAAAATTACCTTTTCTTTCGTAATTAGGTTACGACCTGTCAATCCTGAATTGAACATCTGCGAAAACACCGAAAAGCTATCTAGGAATCGACTTTGGATCATCGACTATCGATATAGATACCAGTATAGTGCTATTCGATTAGTAGTATCTAACCAAGTAAATCGAGTAAAAAATCGCCTAAGGCAATCGGCGCGGCTACAGTGTTGACAACATTTTAAAAATAAAATAAAATAAATAAATAATATAAAAAACAAGACTGAATATCTTTAAAACAAGAAATATTCTGAAAAGAGTTCTTGAGGAAATTTAACGTCCATTTTGTTCAGAACACCTCGGTGCTAATTAAACCATCCTTTTGCTTGCCATCAATATTTGACATATTAATAATGTTAGTTTTAAAACCAATTATAAATAATTATAAAAACAAAAAACTAAAAACAAATAGATATACAAATAAGTAAGTAGAGATGAGAGGTGAAAAAGGAAAGGTGGCCTTGATATAGGACATGGGAGGTCGAGCGTAAAGAAGATTGGTCCCTCCAGTGTACCAACCATCATCGCTTCTTCTCCTGCATCTTCTTCCCTTCTGCCTCCCCTACCTCCATTAGAAAATAATTGTAATCTTTCTAATTCTGTTTAAAATGATAAGTTATAAAACAGGAGATGGGGAATTTATCAAATAATTCAAGTATATAATGTTCATTATAGAAATTACTTTAGATATAAATCTCAACAGCTGATCCACAGAGTTCGAACAAGTGGCCATCGAGCTATCGGAACCACCCTGTAGCCAATGTACGTACCATATTATATTAGTCTTTAAATATTTTATATTATATAACTATCGTATATAATAATATATTATGATATTGTTACTATTGGAGCTCCTCGAGGTTTTATACATAGTAAATCATTTACAAAAAGAAGAAAATTCAAGAACAATTGTCAAATATTCAGGAGTTTTGAAATCAAAGATGGGCCCAAAGAAACCAGAAGTCACAATTTACAGAACATTATAATTCAATAAATTCCGGGCAAATTTCTACGTCGAAAAGAATACAGTAACTGGATGTCATTATTCAGAGATCTTGTGATGAGAGACTTCACAGAGTACATTAGAAGTAACTCAGATAATGTAAAATAATGTTAATAAAATAAAATTGTTCCGCAATTATAACATAAAAGTTTAACCTAAACCAAAAAAAAGCATATATATTTCACAATTCTCAGGAGGGATTACTTGTGAACACAATCCTCAAGCAATTACTCAATTTATTAAAATCCTAAAACTTATCCACCTCGTATATATTGCAGGAATAATTTGATAATATTTTTTTTATTTGTGATAATAATAGTTATTTATGATAATATAACAATGTATTATAATATATAAATATAATAAAATTATACCAACAATATATTAACTATAAATATTATAATAGTAATACAATATATATACTGGTATTATTTTAGTACAATACAATTACATATATACTTATTTATTTATAATTATAATTACTCAACACAGATTATTGTTTATTGTTGCCCTATACATAAATCGTTCTAAGAGAATACCACACATCTTTAAAACACATTGTTTAAAAATAGTTATTGAGTCGGTTATATACATATACTCATTATTCATTTAATTTAAATCAACTACAATAACAAAAACTATTAAACGATACTTAACCTAGAGATGGACTCATAGAATCCGATCCGCCCTCGCAGGTGGTACCAATGACCTCAGGACCTGTCGTCTTTTTGCTAAGAGATCTGAGACCTGAGGTTTGTAAACAAGTTTAAGGTTCGATGACTCTAAAATCGCCGAGGCTATTCCAAACGAAGTTAGTAAACACAATCACAAATCGCTATCTATTTCATTAATAGTGATAAGGTACTTTACATCAACAAAATATATGCACATATAATCCATTTATACAATGTTAATTGAATTTTATAAGGAAAAGAAAGCACGACAATATGATAAAAGGTAGGCCTGCCGCGTTAATTCGAAATTATTTTAAAAAACAAATTAAATATTTGCTGAGATTAAGTCAATATGGGAATCGATGGTCGAACGAGTTGTGATGAAGGTCTCAGCTCGCTCGGTATTGAAGGTCGTGGGTTCGAATCCCACCTCGGCGGGTTAAAATTTATCTAGACTTTCCCAGACTACACTACAAGTTGGAGTACTTGAGCACGGTAAACACCAAATAAAAAAAAAAAAATAATTTTATCAGAGGTTGTAACTATCTAAGCTGAGATCAATATCTTCTTGAAACCAAGAAGGTCTTTGAATTGCGGAAGCTGCTCCAAGTTGATGTGTAAGTTCCTCCACGTAGATGGCTTGGAATTCCTGGGTACATGAGTCGTGTAAAAAATACTGAAAATTAGCATTTTCTTTCTGAAAGCTACATGCCAATCCGTAAAAATCTCAGATTACTCAGGGTCTTAAAATACATAACATGAAGTGGAAACACGCACCCAGCTTTGATGGACCTGATTAACTTGGAAATATTCAATGTAAAATTTTAAATATTTCTTAAGTTCGGAATTCAGCCCACAAAAGCTAAGCTGGAATATATTCTGGGATGTTGTGGTGATCAAACATTTCAGAAAATTATTCCAGCAATGAGGTAGATTTAACAACCACTCAAAGTTAATTTTATTTTCTCATGCAAAATCTCATCTACATTTTTGTTTTGTTTTTTATCTGTACGATCTTTTCCTTCGAATATTTTTCTAAATATAATTATAACGTAGGAAATAATTTCATTATTAGGATAAAAAAATATTGGAGCATAAAGAAGACCTTTGGGTTTTGAAGAGTGGAGAAGATTAAGGAAGGACAATGCAGGGAGAACAAGGCCCCCCTGAGGTCAGGAATCCTGCCCCTGAAAACCTTTATTTACACCATCCTCCGCCATCAATATCAATATTATAATGATTTACAAAACCAAAAATAATATTAGGGTTAACTGGAAATTATAATAAATTTGACAAATCAAATCGACATTAGGAAAAATTCAATCTTTTTTAAATTACTGGAAAACAGTTGGTAAATCCTCTGCTATAAATCTACAGCGTGCGTACAACGTACAATGTCGGCTTTTGCTTGTGAGCTACTAATTTGATTCCTAGCAATGATTATTATATTTTAATGCGAAGGGAGCTCACCTCAAGTGCCCACATACCTTTATCCCCTTGTCGGCCGGTTCTCATAGTGTCTTCCTTAAATTAATTAGATAAGGCAAAAAGCAAAGAATAAACAAACAAAAGAGTATTTGAAGAAAACAACCTTTTCAGATTATGACAAAATATAATTTAATTATATAATTAAACAAATAAAAACAAAAACTGTACAAACCGAAAGCTTTAGAAGACTACTTTAAAGGATTGTGGTTACCTTGAAGTTAAATGCGGAGTCGGTAGATTCCTTTCGAGTCCGACTTGATTTTTTTTAATGGAAAGAGTGACAAATTTTCCAGTGAAATATTTTGGGTTCAAAATTGCCGATTAAAATTCCAAGTTTTTTTCAACTTCACGGCAATACTCCTAATATGTTATGTGATGTTTTCAACTATTGTGATACAATATTGATATAAACGTATAATTACCAAGGTGTATTCTCATCTAGATCTGGATTCAGGCAGCTGTTATAGCGTTGTGACGTCGCAAAAACATATGTTTTGGGAAATTGTTTTTAACAAATGACGACTTGTTTAGTATAAATAATTTAAACATTAAAAAATAAAGAAATAAAAAAACCTATTTTAAAAAATAAAATTACAAATCTTTTGTTAAATGTATAAAAACTAAAATTATGTTTTTATTAATCTTAAATTAATTTACAACTAATTATTTACAATTGGAACAAATTTATTGTTCTTTTGTTTTTCATAAATGGATAACTGGCAATAATGATATCTTAATTTTTTTTTTTCATTTTTTACTTTTTTATTTTATTTCTTGTATTTTTAAAGGCTGTTTATTTTAATTTTCTTATAATTGTACCTATGTGTGAATGAGTCTCTGTCATCAATATTACTCATTGCCCTTGAGTGAGGCAGCTTGTAATTATTCTAATAAAAAGTTAAACATTTAAAAAAAATGATATCTTAAATGAATCAAATTGAAATACTAAACAATTCTGTTTAATCCCAGCTTCAACAACTACAAAAAATCTCTTTATTAAATTCGTTATCAAACATTCACCCCAGTTATTCACAATCCCTTCTCCCCTAGTTATTATATAAAGATAAAATTATAATTATTAGTAACATTATTATTTATATTCTTTTATGTTTCAGATATCACTAAGGCAGTGGAGGACTTCAACTTACCTCCACAAGTGCGGGGCGGCTCTCCTCAACGAGAACTGGGCCATCACCGCAGCTCACTGCGTCGAGAAGTAACATCATACTATATTATATTAATCATATATATTATATATTATAAAACATATTATATTGTTATGAATGTGGTACTGAGGAATCGTGGTTTACTGGTACCTAATGGTTTCCCTAAAATGACTGACATTAGAACTCTTGTACCACTGTACAGTTAATACTGACAAATAATTTGAAAACAATCGTGACCCTAGAACCTCAATGGGCTCAAACTTATTGAAAGATTTAATATAAATTTAAAATTAGGGCCCGAAAATATTCAACTATATTTATTTTTAAACCTATTTTACTAATACTAAAGAGATAAAAATAATCTCTTATTTTATCATCGCTCGTCTCCTCACCAGTGTAGTTCGGTGTCCTTGAAGGAGACCTGCAAGGTAGGTCGAAACGTTGGCACGTATTAAAGAATTTCTTCTTAGACGTGGTGTTCCTCTTTGACTGCATCCCTCATCATCTCTTATTTTTAAATATGATTTTTTTTAAACATTATTATTTCATCCAAATCTGTTTAAATATGATACAGATATACATATAATATATATCTAGATATATGATCATAAAAAAAGTGTCAGATCATGAGGAAGAACAATACTCAGCGTCAACTCTTCCGGGCTTTGGTTTATTTTTAAAGATTATAAAAGCAGATCTCTGATCGAAATCATTTCCAAACTCTTTTTTGTGTTTTCAGGTAAATGTGTTGTAGTTTCCTTGTAGTCTGTCGTTAAATAGTTTATAGTGAGAACTTATGTATTCGCGAACCGGTATACGTAAGTCAGTATGAAAAGTTGTGTTACCAACATATAAGGGTGCTTTTGTAAAAAGATTGAAGTGGTTGTATAAGTTTCATAGCCCAGACTAGTTTTTTCATTTTATTTGAACTGTATATTATGACTGTAATATTATTATTTATATTACAGCGTGCCACCGAGTGACCTTCTGCTCCGGCTGGGAGAACACGACCTCTCGGTAGAGGACGAACCCTACGGCTACCAGGAGAGGAGGGTCCAGATCGTAGCATCTCATCCTCAGTTCGACCCCAGGACCTTCGAGTACGACCTGGCACTCTTGAGGTTCTACGAGCCGGTCAGCTTCCAGCCCAACATCATCCCTATCTGTGTTCCTGAGGACGACATCAACTTCGTAGGCTCCACTGCCTATGTCACTGGATGGGGGAGGCTATACGAAGGTACCTTCTTCATCTCCTATGTCATTACAATAACAGGATGAGGCATAAGCTACTGTTTAATAGGCATCAAAATACCAAACTTTTGATCGGTATATATTTTAATGTTTTTATCATTAAAATACACTTATGCACTGTAACCCTCACTTATAAAACATTGGTGGGCCCTGTTGCAATATTTTGTATTGGTATCGTTCATTCGGCAGAATAACGACGTTACCGTGAAATTGGGTATAAAAATAATACTGAGATTAATAGGTCAAAAGTGCTTCCAAAAGCTTAATAAATCGGAAGAATGTATGGGCTGAATTGTATTCAGGCCAATCCACATGTTTACATCAATACTGCTAAAGTATTTCATTTCAGTTTCTCACTTCTTTTGTACAACTTGAGTTATTTCAGTTGCTTCTTTGTTCCACCAGGTGAACTATATGTTCACAATATATTTGATAATACTATATCCAAGAGTAGGTTTTATTTTTTCCATAAGCTTGTATACATGGTTAAGTGTTGGGGGCCACATTAATTTCACAATAATAACCTATCACAATTTCATAGAAAAAAAATACTACTTAGCTATTCTTTTTCTAAATTTAGTCAAAATTGCAATAGAAAGAAGTCTGAAATAGTGAGATATAATAATAACTGATCCAAGTCTATTTTAGGACACTAAAAATTTTAAAGCTCATAATGCATTATTTTTATTATTGTTTGATGTTACAAACAAAGAATATTGATAAAATCAAATTAAGTATAAATAAAAGAATAAAAAATATAAATAAATAAAAAATAGCTTCTCCAGTTTGGTGGCCTTCTCCTTAAAACTCTCTCGATCCGAGCCATTACTGCAGATTCAAGATAGGGAAACATATAGAAAATCATTAAATGACATAAAGGTATTCATGGGAAGGGAAAGAATAAGGAGGAGTGGGGCTTGGACGGAGGAAAGAAAAGCCAAACATGCAGAACGAATGAGGAAATTTCGGGAAATGAACAAGAATCCCAAATCATAATATTCGTGTGGTCTATAAGGCCTTTTCGCGCCAAAAAAAAAAAAAATTAAATAAAAAAATAAAATAAAAAATAATAGCCTGTACCATTATAATCCATGGAAGGTCTTGGGTTCACTACTTAGGTAAGGATATACAGTTTTCAGAGCCAACTGTTGTGAAAGGAGGAGATTTGGCCAGAATAATCACTCAAACGCCAGGTTTTTTCCCCAATTAAGGCTACCCACTTTAGCAAAGCTGGATGTACCCCAGGAGGGTCTCCCGACCGTGAATTCAATCAAGGCTGAAATAACAGAAATTAAATTTTCAGGCTTCAATCGGACTCAAACTAGGGCCAGGGAGCTTGGTAGTCAAGTGCCTTACCCAATGAGCTACTGCAATGCCCAGAGACAATATTTAAAGGTTTTGAAAATTACTTCTAAGCAGTAATTTTCTATAAAATTGATGTTTAATAAAAGTCACTTGAGGTACACATGGTATAGAAAATTTATTTATATTGTACAATAAGAACAAATAAATAAACATTAACTATAAAAGATGGTATAAAACAAATACAAGAGGAAAAAGAGGTCAATTAGTCAAAGAATAAAAACTAAAATAGTTATACTACATAAAGCACCATATGACATATAACCACAGGCTGGGAATATCCGAACGAGGCATTGACAGATTCCAAAATATCATTCCACTGATATCTCATCCGGTTTACTGCTATCAGAAGTTTTTACTTGTATGATCGTTTTAATATATGTCTTAAGTATACATATTGTTTTTTCTTTAATTAAAATAGACAAATAGTTTCTGTTTTAATATAGTTTATATCTCAAATTAAAATAAACATTTTAAAAAAATCTTATAGTTAGTTTTTATCTAATAAATGAATGGAGTATCAAGAAGTAAGAAAGAAGTGAAAACTTAACCCTTTACCTTTAGCAGGCAATGTTTCCTCGAGGATACACCTATTTAATGCCTTTTGCTCAATAACGTAATGTTCGACGCATTATCCTACTCATTTTCACCTAATATCCTTTATATACCCTTGAATTTCATGATACATCAGTGGGGGCAGCGTGGCTACAGCTATTCAAAGGGGAAAAAAAGAAGAAATATATTATAAAATTCCTGGCTTGCCCGTTAAAGGGTTAACACAAAGTACCACCTCCAATTGTTGAAGAAGATTCAATAGCAGCACTTCTTCCATCATGTAGTTTTTAATTTGATACCTAATATGCAAAGGAAATACAATATAGAAACAGCCACCTATGACAAAACAAAATAATCAACTGGAAATCATGGCATATGTACTGTGGTATTATACTTTTAATTTAGTTTGCTGCAACTGTGTTGTTGATTATGAACAAATTACAAGCAACTTGAAAATGGTTTTTCTGAATTAGGTCAAAAAATAGCCCATTTTAGTAAATGACTACTTACTATTCTTCTTATAACAAAATGAATATTCTGAAATGTGAATATGACTAACTAGGAAATTCAATATCCAGGAGGCATTGAATTTTCCCCTCATTCTTTATGGTTTCAAAAAATATTTTATATCTCAGCTAATTATTTAAAATATAGCATCTTAGACCTCTTTTAAAATCCATAACAATGTGTAATACATAACATACGTATACCTCCCTCATTTGTTAACTTAGTTCTAAAGAATCTTTTGTTTTTTCTGTTTTAGATGGACCCTTGCCAAGTGTATTACAGGAAGTATCAGTTCCTGTTATAAACAATAGCCTCTGCGAAACTATGTACAGGGCAGCCGGTTACATAGAGCACATTCCGGATATATTTATCTGTGCGGGTTGGAAGAAAGGAGGTTTTGATTCTTGTGAGGTAAATATCAATCTAATTTCATAAAATATTATTGCTGCAAATATAGAATATTATACTTTGATAATAACAAAATAAATATTTAACAAATTCAGTGATTACACTTTTCTTTAGAAATTAAAGTGGAATTATACAAGCTTGCTTCAATGCGTATTTTTTTTGTTAAGTTTTTTATTATTTGGAAATGAGGCAATACTTTCAAAATGGAATAAATTTACTATTCCACAAAAAAAAATTTCTCTTCTGACGCTTAGATAAATTGTCTTCATTCAAAATATACTAAATTCCATTATAATGTACGGAGAAAATGTAGGTTTTCTCATTATTCAAATGTGACAGTGAATAACATGAATATGAAATTATGATTAACTAATTGTTATATTTTTAAAAATTATCATTTTTAAATTTTGTATATTAGAAATTTATAGATATGTTCTTTCTATATGTTATCTTTTATATCCTTAATCCTTTCAAAAGGGGATAAATCTTTTTTGGTTTTCAGGTTTTCACACAGAATATTTTTTTTTTTTTTTTTTTTTTTTTTGGAAAATGAATGGCAAGGAAATTATTTGTATTATGGTCTGAGAATTATTTTTGTAGCTATTGAAAGCATTGATTTTGTGCTGTTTTTTTGTTTCTGCTGAAACCTTTTATGATTTGCACTTATCCCATTATGAAAGTTAATGCCTCATATGTAGTATTATATTTTTTGATAATAACAAAATTCATTGATTATTAAACAACTTTTCTTTACAAAATAAACTGAAATCATACTGATACTGATACTGATACTGATACTGATACTGATACTGATACTGAAATCCTACTGATACTGATACTGATACTAGATTGATTCGACAATTATTTTATTTTATTTTAATATTTTTTTTTACTCGGCACTAATATGAAATTATTACCACCGTGAATTTCCATGTCATTAATAATAATAGGCGATTTCGCTTTCCAGTTCCTCTAAATATGTGATTAGTAACAATTGTTATATTTCAAAAAGCTTTGTTTAAAATACATTCAATAGTTTATTAATATTTTGAATGGGATATGTTGTTATTGTAATTATAGACTTTGCTGCAAAAAGGTGATAACTCCATTATAGGAATGATTGTAGTTATATGTGAGACTTGTGATTAAATTTTTAGTTCTGATGTTACATAAAAGATGGAGCTGCTTCCCTGATTTGCTTATTGCTAACGTGTCAAATATTCTAAATTTTTTTCTGATCTTGGGCAAAACTTGATTAGTAGAGCTACCTTTTTGCAGGAAACTCTTCGATTGATTTTGATTTTTGCATTGGTAATATCCATTTAATCATTATATAAATTGTAACAATTTTTTTATTTTCTTTAGGGAGACTCTGGAGGACCAATGGTTATCCAAAGACCAGACAGGAGATGGCTCCTCGCAGGAGTGATTTCTTGGGGAATCGGATGTGCGGAACCCAACCAACCTGGCGTCTACACGAGGATATCTCAGTTCAGAGATTGGATAAACCAAATCCTACAATTTTAGCTATTTAGATAACAATATCTCTGTCTCTGTGAATGTTTATCGAGTTGTTGAATTTGAACCCAAAAGAGTGCAAAATATTCTATTACTCAGTTAGAGTTTCCTATCACCATAAGTATAATTTTAATTTTTAATTATTTAAAAAGAGTAATATCAATGCTTATACTGGTTCAAGCTATCATCGAACATTTTAAGTATTGTCTTATGTTTAATTATTTTAAAAAAAATTTTATCCTACAAACTTTTAGTTGACAATGAATATCATCAACGAACTTATAATGAACAATTGTTAATATAACTTAACATTAGGTTGTTATAAAATATTTTTTGTTTATTTTATGTTTTAGTTCATCTCTCTGATTCTTGCTAGTTATAATCCCATTAGAAGTAAGAAGTAAGTGAGATAAAGTATGTTGATATTATGCTTGAAATTTGATAATGGTTATGTTAAAAACAAAAAAATATATATAATTAAATTTTTATGCAGTGAAGTCTAGCATTTAACAAAGTCAAATAGTTTCTTATCTATTCAAAAATAATTTAACTATTCAAAAACAATGAGAAATAATTTTAAATAATAATTATTATAACAGCAAAGTTTAAAATTAGCCTTTACCTCTAAGTTACTAGCACTTTACTGCTTCAATTTCTATTTTCTTAAATGTATATTTTATTGTAAATAAAAAAAAATTATAATTTAGTTAAACTAAAAGAAAAAAATATATATGATAATTTTTATTATTGTTATTTTAATTTTATAATAATTGTTTCGATATTGAAACATGTTATACTTTTCAAGTTTAATACTTTATTGTGAACGTTGAAAACTATTTAAAGATAAAATGTGATATTAATATTGTAAATATTGTTAATAGTTAAGATATTAAGAATTTACTTTATTTATACCATCAATACATTATAAACATTATAATGTTATGTTTCCTAACGGTTTTTTTTCTTACTTCTCGATTGTAATTGACAAATAAATATTATGCCTCCAATCGGGCAATAGGAAATGAAACTTTAAATCATAACTGAACATTATTATATATATTTATTTATTTAATTTATGATATATTATTTATTTATTAGCGCTCTTTATCTAAGATAGCGGTGAAATATGTAAATAGTAAATTGCAATAGGTTGCATTACATTAATGTGATAAGAAATCAATCAAGTATTTATTTTTGTCGTATTATTTTTTATTTTAAGTTAATAAAGAGTATTTATTAGTTGATAATAAATATGTATGTTATTTACTTTAATTTCCCATTACAATTCTTATGGTCCAAATCTATATAATTAGTAGAGGCTAAGGCATATAATTTGAGCTTGTTAGATTGTATGTATATACTTTAATAATGATAAATTCCAAAAGAATAAACATATATTTTAAAATTAGCTTCCCTTGTTAGAGCAATGCAGTCATCATAAGGAAGATACCGTAAAATGGGGTCACATTAGTACAGTGGGGTAAAATTGGCACACAATTGTTTCTGTGGTGATTTCCTTCTGACAGGTTGTTGTGTCGACTTTTACCAAATTTTCCCATCCTAGTGTACTTATTTCAACGATTACTGCATTACATTTTACCCTCCATCTTCCATCAACCTTTGTTCTACCATGTATTTGTCTTATTTTTTTTCAACAACCTTCAATGTGCTGCAGATAAACTATATACGAAGTGTCCAATCTACAGCTGATAGGTCTCATAAGGAGTGATAAAGATGAACTTCATTTTTCATTTGAAAACATTAATTGTTGGCAATCTGCTGCAGATAACCACCAGGTTTCTGATCCACAGGTGGCCACAGGTGTGATAAAGGAGTGATAAAGATCGACCTAAGTTCTTGAGAGAATTTTGGATTTGCAATATTTTCCCTATTTCCAGTCAGCAAATTATTCTATTTATGTTTCAATGAAATTTTTCTTTTTCCTCAGTAATCACAAGTTTTTATTTCACATTATATTGGGAATTTGTTAGTTTTTGATTAAACTGTCAAAAAATTTAACAATTATTAGGTATGCTAATTATAGACGATATTCTGGTCAATATCCTAAAATTGGTTGAGGCTTGTGTTAAAAAGAAACCCTTATCACACAGGAACAATTTTAAAAAGATTAATTAAAGGTTATAAATACACCATAGAGGAAAATATATAATAAAATTGTATAGTTGAGTGTAAGAAATATATATAATTTTGGGATGAAGCCAGAAGAAAAAAAACATGTCCAAGTTAAATAATTTTTAATGAAGAGCGGGAGTTTCCAAATGCATAGCAGATCTTTTTTAGGGGGGCCGAAAAAGTAAGGAGAGGAGACGAACAACTGACAAAATATGTATATTAGATTGAAAAAATTATAAAATTTTAATACAATTTATTCATAAAATCAAATTACTATAGAGGTTACATTTCATTAATCACTTTGATAGCTAACATATAACTAATTTTTGTTGTGGCGAAAAATGCTAAATTTTATTACCAGCCACTGCTGAAGAAACAGAAATGGTTAGATCTACCTTAGGATAATTAACATGTCAGAAGACTTTTTTCATTGATAAATATTACCTTAATTAATGTCAATAATATAATAAAAAATATATATACCCAGAAATTTTGAAAAATAAATTTGACTATAGACAATTAATATATACATAAGAAATTCAGAGCCAACACAAGTTTCAAAGAAGTTTATTAATATTTAATTATAGGACAGAATAAGTATCAGTGGAAGTCAATTATTTGTAAGCTGCCATTTAGTAATTTTGTCCTTAGCTTGATAATCTTCTAAATATCTTATTTGAATCATATTGTCTTATATCTCCAGAGATGAATCGCTGTTCTTATGTCTTATATTCCAGGACACCTCTCTAGAGACTGATGGGGAGTCTCTGAAGAGATGTCCTGGAAGCTAGGACGAAATGTAAGACATAACTATAGTGACCCCTCTGAAGGCATGAGTTAGAGCAATTAAAATATGAATCCCATATCCTTACCTGAGAAGGCTAGGTAAGGAAGGAAAACAAATTAAATAAAAATACCCAGGGAAAAAGTTTTAAAAATTACAAATTTCTTGCCAGGTAGCTGGTACTTATTCATTTATTAATATCAAAACAATTTTTTTATGATTTTATATAAATTTTGATAAGATTGTAATTGGTTAAAGGTCGATACCTACACTACTAATCCAATAATTACTTACATTAAGGTGAAACTTATGACATTGCCTTGTTTGATTTGATTGCAATTAAAGATGCCTTAGAAAATAAGATAAAATAAAATAAATCAACAAACCCAGCAGCACCTACAAGTTATGAATTGCCTTGGGTTGAGTACTTTGGTTAGGACGTACTGCAAATAGCAGTATAACGGCTCTGATTGGAGGAGATCTGGCCAAAATCGAGCATGCCCACCAGGTTTTTCCCCCAAGAACTGTTTTAACTAAAATATGTATTATTTTATATATTGAATTCATTTTTATAAAGAAATACAACCAGTACGTTTGAGGGATTGTGTATAAATTGAAATGTCAACATTATAGGTAGCAATTGCTTATCAGTAGCTCTTCAATTAATGTTTATAATATCATATGGTCCTGTGGCCATCTTCTTTTCAGATGCCTTGGAGAATTATTGAGAATCAAATAATCAAGCAGGTGAGAAGACTAGTGGATTTGAGTGGTTCTGGAGGTTATTATGGTAGAAAAGGTGTCTAGTTCGGGCAAACAGTGAATAAATATATATTTTTTTAAATAATTGTAGCACAATATGATTTTAGATAAACATTTCAAAATGTTGACTGTAACTGCCAAGTTCATGATAAGTTCAATAAATATACTCCTTGAAGTCTTTAGCCTAGTTATTTTATCTTTCTTCCTTTCCATTTCAGCAGCACAGGGTTTTCCAGGCCGGGAGAGTGGAGGGAGCAGGGAATAATTTACTACTAAATTAATTCCACTCATCCACTGTCCGTGATTCGAATTTATGATCTGTGGTTTATTAGACTGCAAGGGTAATGCACTTTAAAAGCATGTTACCTTTAATCTATACTCAATGCTGAGAAAGATGGTGTTCCAACTAAATAACAATATGAAACATATATCTCAATAAAACGTAATAAGTTTCAATAACTTCTAAACTGAAGATAAATAAAATCACTATTATAAATCATAATTTTGGATTGTAATCACAGTCTCTTATGCTTGATTACATTGCTTTTATCTATTTATTTTATTTTAAGGTGCCGTGTACTGTGACATGGCTAGAGGAACCAGATGCAAATTCTAGATTCTAGTTTACCTAAATGATACTAAAGATCCTGAAATCTCTGAGGAACTTTAGAACATGAGGTTGATTATTTTGGAAGATTCTGGCTAGGTCCTTGTCGAAGAGAGGTTCCAGCTGTGGGATGTTGTGGTACAATTACTGAATATCCACTCTACTGATAGAGGAACATGGCACCTTGAGGACGTGGGCTGTGATGTACCTTGGAGTAGGTACTGATGTGTGAGTTTTGTGTGTGTGCTGTCCGCAGCCTAGTCATCACCACTTGTTCCCTCCTAGAGCCATTTAGCAGAGGCCATGGTTGAGCATTAGGACAGACCATTTTTAGTTTGTTTGTCTTCGGAATCCTGGTCCAAAAATTAATCCATGCCTCCTTGCACTGCTGTTAAATATATATTTGGAGGTAGCCGAGGACAATTGGTAAGTTGGGCACAGGAATCATATTTCTCGCCTCTTTAGCAGCAACGTCAGCCAATTCATTCCCAGGTATTCCAACATGGCTGGGTACCCAAACAAAGTGTATAAGCTTATTTATTGTAAATAACTGTTCTGCTTACATTGTTAAATTAATACAATATTGGATCTTATAACAATTATTTTTATTTTTTTATTATTTGAATAATTATTCTGGTGGTATTGATATGTTCTGATAATAATACAATTAGAATGAAAATAAATAATAATACAACATATAAATATGTCGACATATTCAAATATATTTTTTTTATTTCCACACATACATAGAATTTTTTTTTCCATTATAAGCACATTAAGCTAGTATATTTATATAATATTTTTGATATGAAATATTGAACTAAGTTTTTATGCCAATAATCGATTATACAAATGTATTTATGTGTATATAAATATTCATTTATCAAATGTATTGTATCGTGAGTATACAAATGTATTTGTATTATGTATTCATTATAACAATGTATGTTCCTAAATAGGAAGCATTGACTAAGTGTGTTATAAATTACAGTCTTTAAGTTAGTGGGTTTGTGTTGGTACCCAGATAAAAATTTAAAAATCTGAAATCGAATATATCTCAACAAGATAATTCACCCATAACTAATTAAATGAGATCTGTTCATCGACTATGATATGAATAAATATATAAAATTAATTTTGAAGAGAAACAAAAGAGACAATTTGTATTTAATTCACTTAGAATATGCCCACTAAAATTTAAAACAATGTTATATATTTTCTGTGATTAGAAAGTAAGAAATGAATCCTAAATGATTAGTTCCTATCTCATCTGCATTACTACGAGTAATAGAGGACAGTTTCATTTAAGTATTGAGTTCATATAAACATATAACACATTTATCTTCAGAAAATTAATAATTCTTTAAGGATAAATCAGCCAGCAGCCATTCTATAAGAAAGGGGGTGGCTTGCACCTTGGCACGTTCTTTGAACAGCTGGATTAATATTGATAAATTTGTTCTGTTAAAGTAAATAATCTAAACATTTCATTATAATAATAGTTTTAAAATATGTATTCTGCTTCAGTTACATTGAAGAAAACTCATTCGCTTTTATCATTGTTAATAAGAAGAAATGCACTTTGAATATTATGTCATACCAGATAAGCAAAATTCTCAGAATTTAAGCATGTAATTGTATGTGATATAATTCAAAGATGTAGATTGTTGGGGTATGGAGCCGTAGATACAATTAGCAATTAAAAATTATATTTGAATTTTTAGTGCCTACATCTCTAAATACTTCTCAGTCAACTAATGCCTTATCAATGTGATATAATTCAGTTCAATATGGAGTTCAAAACTATAAATAAACATATACTTATTGGTTAATACAATATAAAGATTTCAATTGAAGAAAAACCTTAATTCACAAATGTTTATCTATAGATTCACCATTTTATTTTATAAATAAAATTAAAATAAAATGCAATCATAACTAAATTATGTAGAATCTATACTTCTTATTAATGAAAGAAAATAGTTTAATTGAGCATCATATCTTTTTTCTTGAATGATTATGCACATTACTATAAAAGTTAAAGTATTTGTATTTATTTACTTAATGCAGTATTACAGTTACTACTGCAGGAGTCTTCACTTCCTCCAACAACTAATGCCCTTGTCTTGTGCTGCTGCCATCCAGTTCCTGGTCTTCCAACTCTTCTTTTTCCATGTAGCGTTTCTGTAAGAACACTCCTAGGAATGGTTACCTCAGCCATCACACAGCACCACACTTCCAGCCCAATGGAATCTCCCAATCTTAACATCTGAGGCCACATCAAGGACACCATAGTCTGTCGACTTACGCATTAGTGCGCCGTCTACACTCATCTTCGACCCACACTACTCCAAGGATTTTCCGAAGAACTTTCCTTTCGGAAACTATCAGGGCCTTGTCATCAGCCCTTGTCGTTGTCCACGCCTCAGATTCATATGTAAGGACCGGCATCATCAAGGTGTTATACACAGGGACGCCGAGAGCCAAACCTGGCCATGGGCAAATGCATTGTTCAGGCACCTTAAACAGTGGTCTCTCAGTCCGGGCCCCGGGGATTTTGCCTCTCCCCCTATCAGCGGCCAAGCTTACATATTGCTATCTTAGTTTTTTTATTAAATAGTGTTAACTTATTTTTCCTGGCACACTGTCAGGGCCTTCCTATTTATTTCAGCACAAATGCGGTTTTCCACGTTCATTTGCGAGCCAAGATAGCTCCTGCTCGAATTCGTGAGGTATTAAGTTAAGTCGCAGGGTTCATTATTAGGCAACATCATATTTTAGAGCAAATGTTGGCTACACTAAATGAATGGTACGAGTCCACGTTGATACCCCGGAATGTGCGAACGTATGAAACACTGCGTGGTTGTTCTTCTGATTAGAAGATGATCGATAAAAGTATTTTTCTATGTACATTTATTCTAAATAAACAAATCAAAGTTTGAAAAAAGTAGCAACATTATTATGATGATGTAGATTATGGTTGCCAGTAATTAAAGAGAGAAGATGGTTGCAAAAAAATGCTTTCTTTTGGTTAGAAACGGCACACTCCACCAATCTATTTCTCTAAAATGATTAAGTTATTAATTTCAACAAACCTATTAACAGCCGTTTATGAGACAAGGTTCTCGAGTTGTGTTTGAATTGTCCAATGGCATAAGATGTGTTTTTTCATAGTTTTTAAACATTATTTCACGAACTGGCAAAACATCCTTACATAAATTAATTCTAGTATATGGAATTTATGATTAAAAAAATTAATCATTATAATTTTAAATTAAAAAATAAACGACAGTTTGAAGGAAAAACATATTGAGTTTTATTAATAATTGTGATGGCTGTGCCATCGGCTAAGCCAGCTGATTTAATGGCGATAACCGGAATTATAAATTCACAGAAGAATGTTAATTTAATTAAAACTGGATAATTGATGATTAGCGAGTCTAGTTAACTATGAGTGATAATGAATGTTTCCCACATGAAGGCTTTCCGTTCTTAAACGAAAGCTTATAGATTTAAACATATGAAAAAAATAGAACGATTTTAAAGAAACTAATTAGAATTATTTTATCATAATAAAACAGTTGAACGTAGAATTCCGAAACCAGCCAAGTCCATTTTTAATTTTTTTCACAGTTGGTCGATTAAGGTTAAGGCCAGGCTGGACCAGGAAGGGAAATTATTTTTCGTACGTCATTTTGAAATTGAACTTAAATGGTTTTGGGATTCCACGCCTCACTTAAAATACTACAAGCCCAGAAAATCTACACATAATAATAATTACACAAAGGCTATACTGGGATTCAGGTGTACTTCAAGAAAAAAATGATTTTACTTTCAAACAAAAACTTTTATTAAAACTTAGTTACATACATTTTATGTGTTATATACAAGAGAAAAAAATAACTATTTAAGCCCTTTCAAAACATATTTTGGTGCTCTTAGCATATGGATTTTTGGAATCTCGTGCACATGACGCAGCTTTTCCAGTCTTTACTTCGTTTACGGAAACTTCATCTTTCAGCTGAATAATCCCCAGTAGTTTTTGGTTTCTCTGATAGGCCAATTTGAGTGTTTCAATTATAAGAAGCCGGCGTACACATAGATGTATGTACGAGCTCCCATTCCTGACTTTTTATGAATAAAACCCTATTTTTCAACTTCTTGTTTGTAAATATTTTTGAAGCTATTTAACAATATCAGAGAACTCACACCGGTAATGTCCAATATTCAGTAGCCAACGATTTGTTTTTCTCCCGCACGAGGTGGAGGGACATAGTTGGCCCAAAGTTTCCACTCCAACATTTGTGATATTTAATTTTATAATTCTATAATTCTGAAATCATAACAGAATTAGGTTTATCTCCTTCTGGGTGTATTGATGAGAGTAGCAGAACAGTTTTCGTCTTCTTCGCTGGACAGTAGGAGTGAGTAGGAAAGTGTTATAAGATCGCTAAAAGCATATATTACCGAATTTTGCTGACTAATTTTATTTTCATTTGGATAAGGTATTCAGGACTGGGTTTAGGGTAGGATCGGGCGATAGTCGATAGTTCCTATCGATATATCGATAGGTCATGCCTATCGATGGTCACTATCGAAAGTGCCGACTACCGATGTATCTCTTTTACTACCTCAAGTTTTGAAACTCTCGGAATTATGCTGATCGGTCCCTTAAGATTCGAGTTCTTTTGAAATTGAATTCGGAATTCCTAGAGCTCAAGTGTTCTTTCAAAGATTAAGCCAAAGGAAAGCAGAAATGCTAGTTTCTTGACTCTTGAAACTAACTATTTCGTTATTTTTCTTTTCTGAAGATTTGATTTGTTCATTATTATTGTACCCATGTAAATTGTAAATACTTTTGTAAAATTCAAATTAATTCATTTTTTTCTCTCATCTTTATGATATAATCTTATAATTTATAATCCTGCATATTTCAAATAGTAAATAAATAATTGAATTTAATTAAATTAGTTGAAATTGTTTATTGTAAAGCTTTGGAAAAAAAGGAAGCAATTATCGAAAAACTATCGATAGCAATCGATGAGCAATGACCGGCTATAGCCCAGTAAGCCCATAAGTGGGGCCTGAAGGTATTAGTTGACTGAGAAGTATTTAGAGATGTTGGGGTATGCAGTCATAGAAAAGTTACAATTAAAAAGTAATATTCTAATTGCTGTGTATCTATGACTGCATACCCCAAAAATCTACATATTTGAATTTTATTTTCTATCATTAAGTCAATAAGGTCTACTTCAGACAAATGTTAACCCTTTAACGGACGAACCGTGGATTTTTCAATATTTTTTTTTATTAGCTATGCTAACCCCCACTCATGTATCATGTAATTCAAGTCGCCACTATGTAAAACTAACGAACGTTTAAATACGCATTTTTTATTTCGTTCGATTACCGTTGTATTCTACAAGCCCTACATGTGGTAAAATTATAGAAATTCGTAAAAATGACATTACAGATTTCGGCCTTGCAGAAAATAGACGGAATAGGCAGAAAATGAACGGAATAAAAAAAAGTGATTTTTCACAATTTCGTTCAAATTACATAGTGCCGACGATGTACCGAAAACATTTTTATAATAGGGCCAAATTGTTATAATACAACAATCTGTATATAAATAGATGTTTAAATATAAATATATATTGTTTTGATAAGAAAAGGCAGTTACACAGGAACTACACTGGGGTACAGAAGTAACCAATCCCGAGTTTTTCGATAAACACTTCAGAAATTAGCTGCAAGGAACTGATAATAATAAACAACAGAAGCCCTGACCCTCCATGTACGCCGTCTGGGAATTAAACAGCAAAAATTCGCGACCTAGGGTACAACTGTATCCCACTGTAAAAAAACAACAACACAAACATAATTGTATAAATTAAAAAAATATGTGTTTCATAATATTTTTGATTATACAAGGGAGGATTATTCCATTAAAAAGTTGTTATTTACGAATATCCAAGAACGAGAAAACATTCTACAGTAGATAAGTCGACAAGAGCCGCTCCAGCCCCTACGCGCGCCCAGAATACCTTTTATCGATTCTAACCTTGTTCCGATTTATTTCGGTGTTTTAGTCACTACTTTTAGAGGGGAAAGGTCATTCTCATTTATTTACGGAGAAACTTTAAATCCCTGTCCAAAGTAATATTAACTTATGTTTTACCATCTGATATTAAAATGAGAAATAAGAAAATAATGAAGTGGAAATAAGAAAATATCAAAATAAAAAACTCTAAACCAATGTTGAATTAATATTATATTAAATCAGAATCAATAAAATGCTAAACCACCAGTAATATTAACTCCTCATAAACCTTCTGATGTCAGGGAAGTGAAAATAAGTTTCAATACTTTCATATACTTTCTCTCATTTATCGATAAATGCAATAAACACAGCTATCGATTTGTTTTCTATTTTTATATCAACTCCCCCCCCGGAAGTGGGGTGAACCAAATAATTAAAATATATAAGTATTTGAGTTGAGTTAGTATACAAAGTGTCGAAGGAAAGAACAATTATAAACCATTCAAGAACTCGTTACTGTAAGAATGTCTGTAAGGTGCAAATCAGGTCTAAAATTTGAACAATGTGAATTTGATCGAATCGCTCTTTTCTATATCCGTAAGGAAGTAGACAATGCTCTAAGTGTGAAACATATTTTTATTTATTATTTTTCAAATAATATACAATTATAACTATAAAATTATAATCCCTTCTTCCTGCGGTGGTTGAAGTAGGTACATAGTCGTTACGTTAACCTCCAACAAACAGTAAATCATAATTTTACAAGTGGAACTTTTACTACAGATAAAAATTGTTTAAAACACGTTTGTTTTTATTTATTTCATTTTAGGACTATTTTGTAGATTTTACATAATTTGTCTAGTTTATATAATTAAAAAAAATATATATATATTTTCTTATTTAAATTTCTTTTACATTCTCATAAATTTACCAGCGTATTGCTTAAAATGGGAATGCTTAATTTAATATTTTTTTATAAATTGTATTAAAAACTTTTATTTTTAATGCATCCAAAACAAATAGAGACCAATGAATAATGAATTCAATGTTTTTTTTATTAAATATTGATCATATGTTTATACTAGTATACAGGCCGATATATCACTTAAAAAGTTAAGAGGTATTAACATGATGAGAACTATCACTTCTATTATCTATTATATATTTGTCAAATACCACTCACTCATTTAACACGAAATCTCAGAAACCACCGAACGGATTGGAATGAAATTCGATATGTAGCTTCCTCTAGGGCCGTAGGTGCTCGCTAAGAAAGGAATTTTAAAAAATCGGCCTGGATCGCGGCTAATTCGTGAAAAATGCGATTACAGATTTTATTGGGTGAATCATAATAGATAAATTGTCATATGGTATTTGAAGATAAGCTAAGTTAAAAAATAGGTTAGATGTTTAAGCCGCACACTTTGACCACAAATTAAGTTCCTTATAGTTGTAAACAAACAAAAATACGATCGATGTCGAAGCCTTATTATATGGTACCTTCTGTGAACTGTTGGTGGCTGCAGAGGTGGACCCTTACAAGTTAGAGTTGTTTCGTGACGAGAAGCTATTAAAAGACTTATGTTAAAGAGGAGGTTGACTTATGTTCTCTGGTGATGTCATGTAAGGCCAGTCCGATATAGGGACAAAAACTGATAAGAATCACTGATTTCTATCAGGTGTATGATTCTCTTTAGTATCGTATCATGTTTTGCCATGGAGAAGATGGGTACAGTATTAACATACCTCTGTGTGACCCAAACACCAATACACCACTTAAGAAGACTGTCTGCAGCTGATTTATACGCCTAAATGTTAGTGCAGCGAGGAGGTGAAGAACCTTTTTAAAATTTCGTAATTTAAAATATCGTAATCTCCTCAATCAATTTATGCTTGATATGTACGCAAAAATTGAGAAGTTGAGACTATATTCACTTAAAGTATGCCAAAAGAGAAGCTGATGGTCTGGTATCAGAGCTGGGTATAATGGTAGTGCTGCCTCGAAGCTTCACTGGAGAACTATCAAAATAATATAAAATTAACTTTTGCAAATTGCTAAATTCACTTATTGAAATTATTTTAAGAATGGAATTCTTTAGGTCTATTTAAGTAATAATAATTATCAACGTTAAGCTTAACATTTACTAATTTAAGTTGTCCTGTATCCTAATGATATTACACCGTAGCGGAGCAGGGTACTTTCAGCAAGTAATTTATAAAATATTCGACGGGACCAAATAATCCAAACATCAGATAAAATGACTTGATAAATAAGAAAACAGAGATGGGTAGTAGGAAGGCGAAGACAGACAACTATATTAGTGCGAATGGTGTAACCTAATTGTAACCTCTTTCTTATTGGGCTATCGGTCTTGCTCTGATTCACAGGATGTAAACATTGGTACAATTCACTATCTGCATTCTTTTTTAAATTATATATTTGTTTAACTATAATTTGTTTCCTGTTTAAATTATCTATAAAAACATTATTATTTTCTTGAAAGACATAATATTAGCTACTTAGGTCTTACAGTAATTATTGACATGTCTATGTATTTTTGGGAAGTGGATATAGTTTGTTTTTGTGACGTAAAGCGTCGCCTTGGCAACCTAGAGTTTTCCAACTTTTTTTTTTTTCAGATTGAGAAATATAACAATTTGATCAATTTCCTCATCAAAAATGTAATGGAGAACATGTTTTGTATAAAATTAGACGCCATTTATTGAACCGTTTAGGAGCGGCATTTGTTTGAATGAAAAAAGTCTATTTCGGATAATAATAGCTTGTTAATTTAATTGAATTATTAATTGAAGTAATTTGATTCTTTTAATCCTAAAATGTAAATTGACGAAAACTGTAGATTATACATACACATATGTATAATTGATCTATTGTTTTTCCGTCAGGGAGAAATTTAGTTTTTTTTAAATTTTGTTTATATAAAATATTATCACTTAATTACTTTTTTATATCTCTCCGGATTAACTTTTACCACAAGTTAGAACTTTAATATCATCCTAGCCTAGGAGACCCTTTTATCTTTTCAAATTCACTCAAAATAAATTCAAAATAGAGGCTAAATTACATTAATTAAGTCAACAGCTTATCCAAAACCACATCGGATTAGGGATACCGCTGGATAAGGGAAATCATCATTAATAATTAGAAAAAGATTTCGATAATATAAAATATTGCTTTTAGGTGAGAAGGTTATGCGATAAGAATATGACGTGTTGAGTACATTCGTACAGTTATAATAAAATATAGTATTGCTGTTTTATTTATTGAAGGTAGTAAAAAACACGAAGCGAGCAGTTAACTGTAACTACCCGTAAGTATACAAGCGATAAAACAGATAAACTAACACCTAAATATAACTTTATTGTAAAAAAAAACTAATTTTATTTGTCAAGAATACGTAAAATATTTATTTTTTATTTTTTTTATTTTTATTTTTTTTTTTTTAGTAAATTTTAAATATAGAGGGTGTGGGAAGGTGGTTGGCCAAAGAGGTATCTCGGGTAGGGAGGTTCATTTTGAACCTATTTAAGCTCACTTACCTATATACAAGGTCTTACGGTTTTTTTAATGAATTGTTTTGAAGAAATGGCCATAACCAAACATTTATGCCTTATAACTTCGCTGTTTACTGATATATCAACGCCATTTTTTTGCTCTAACTACTAATACATTGCCCTTGTAAAATAAAAAAGATTTAGTGCAAAAAACTATTACAAAAAAAAAACAAAAACCGGAGATCGTTAAATATTGTCAAAGTAAAAAAAAAAAAAAATTAAAAATAAGAACATAAAGTTTAGGTGCAAAAAAAAAAAAAATAAAAAAAAAATAAGTAAGCGCAACAGCCAAATCCAAATAATATTATAAACATGTTTTTATGCATCACGTAACAAATTTATGTATCTCTTTCTAGCACAGGTTAAACATGTCTCAACTTATTTTTTTTTTCATCAAATCTTTTTTATTTTAAAAATTACCTAGTGATTACAGCAAAAAAAAAAAAAAAAAAAAGGCGTTGATATATCAGTAAACAAGGAAGTTATAAAGCATTTTGGCCATTTTTGACCTGTGACCTTAAATAGGTTCAAAATGAACCTCCCTACCCGAGATTCCTCTTTGGCCAACGATCTTCCGAACACCCCGTATATGGTAAGAATTTTCCTTGTTTACGATTTAGTTAAAATATCATGGATTCAATATTATTAATTTTAATTATTCATAGCAATCCACTGATCAGGCCAAAAGCAAGACCCGCACAACACAGGCGATATCATGGCATCACCTGTATCATGGCGGTTATGATTGTTTTAGACTTTTTTCGAAATGTTTAGGTTTTTCGAGCGTGCCATTTCTGATTCAGTAACCCCAGGAATATAAAAGACAATTGGAAAACAAATTCCCTATTTTTGTCCTCACCGAACAATCTAGTTACTTAACTCCGAACTTTCTGACATAGAACTTAAATTTAAAATAATTTTCAAATAAATCATTTGAGCCCCAGAACAAGGTGTTGCTTGACAAGGAAAGTACTCTTTTCCTTCCTTTGTTAGCACTCAGTTCGTCGACATGTAAAGCAGTGGTAGGCCACATTCAAAATTTCGTGGATCCAACTGAAAAAACTAAAGTAAGAAGTGTTGAGGACTTGGTTACTCCCAGGGACTCGGAGTGCAAGAGGCAGCTGCAAATAAATCGCTTAAAGTAGTTGAAGCCAACCTGTCCGCTACTTTATTACAGGTCTTGCCTTTATATTTATATTTATATTTAACAAGGAAGTATGTAAGGCGCGTCGATACAAACATAAAGTATCGAATTTGAAAACACGCATATTTTGTTTTGGATTTTTAGCGATTGTTTTAGGAATGATGTACCTACCTTGTAGCGAACTTTCGAAGCTGAATTCTATCTCCTAAGGGGAGGAATAACCCTATCAGCTATTTGATTATGTCCAAAAGCAATAACCAACCGCTAAAGATCGAAAACACAAACGCGTTTTTCTCTTTGCAATTGTATCGACGACATGTACTCATTGATAAAAGCATTACTAAGTTAGCATAATAATGATAAAAATTATTATAACTCATTCAGTACAATTCTTTGTTATAAATTAGTTTAATTAAGTTTTATAAATTATATCAGGCTTTGTTATAAATTAGTACTTATTTGTAAAAAAATCTTGATACTAATTTTACCTACAGGTACAAACAAGATACAAAACGTTCCTCTCCCTGGCTGGTCATATTCCGATTATAATAAAAATAGTTACGACTTGATATCAAGAAGGCAATATTTCACGCTGCTTCTTGTATAATTTTCTCCACGCCTTTGGATTGACAGCTTCTGTTTTATCGAATACAGTTAAATAACTAAAAAGTTTTTTGTCGTCGTAATATTGCAACCGTGGCATTGTTGGCCATGTTTTAGTTTAAAGTTTTAAACACTATTAATAAAACTTTTAAGAAGCAGAGATGACCTTACACTGGTTTATTTATTAAGGAGGTTACAATGTGGTAATACTGTTACATTAATCAATACTTCTTCTATTCTAACAGAATGTATTCACCAATACAGAAATATTATATATTGCCTTGAGATATAATCAGGGAACTATTATGCCAGAAATATAAATAAATTAATTATAAATTAATCTTCTTCTCCATTCATCATCCAGTCAGCCATACTTTTATCATCATTAAATAAATAATTTTTTTTTTTTTTCATTTATTGATATTTACAACTGTAAAGAACAATATACAAGTAAATGTGTTGACAGTGAATACAATGGCAAGTAAATAACTTGTGAAGAACTACTCACTTGTAGCACTTCAATAAAATCTACACTAAAAGGTCTCTAGGCCATCTTCTTTTCAGACGCCTCGGAGGATTATCAGGGATGGAGGAGGAAGCAAGTTGGGAGACTATTGGATTGGAGTGGTTATGGAGCTTACTATGGAAGGAGAGGTATCTGGTTTGGGCTAACTCAGCAACTTATGGAACATTAAGGTCTTTATGGATAAGCTTATTCGTGCCAAAGTAAGGGGCATTTAGGATTTTTGATTGTAAGGATTGGATACGAGATGAACTGGATGGTTTAGTAGAGCCCCAAAGCTCAACTCTGTACGTCCAAATAGGTCTAATAACAGTCATGTAAATAAGTCTTTTGTAATGAATTGGGAGGTTTGATCGTTTGTCTAGTAAAAGTTGAAGTAGTCTGTAACGACGAGCAGTTTCTTGTCGCTTTAGTCTTGAAATATAATTTAATACATAAATATTAAGTAATTTTTCCAATTACAATTTCTAAAATTTTCTTCTTTATATTTATATCTCCAGCTGTCCATCAGCTGATTGCCTGTGTCTATTGATTGAGAAAAAAACTGCTCATATCAGTAAATAAAATACTGTTTAGAAAACACTTAACCTAGTGGCACCCTTAGCTTGTCTTTAATTTACTTTTATGTAATAAGGTCTCTCATCCAGTTTATTTTCAGTCTCCTCGTCCTATTCTCCGGCATGAGAGATGTGGCCATACCATCGATGCATTAGTTTGGGTGTCTATTTCATAAAACAGTTTGTAGTGTATCTGTATTTGTTCAATGACTGTTGGAATGCGTTGTGTTGAGTGTTTAGAGTTTTATTGTTAACGTACCAAGGTGCTTGTGTTTTTAGTCTTAATGTCTTGGAGTCTATAACACAAAAATGGCTAATCCAATCAAAAAATGTTACATACTAATAGTTGTAGATCATTAGATTTTTTCTAGGATAGGATTTTTAAAGGTTCATTTTGCTGCTCCGAGATTTGTCAATAAAACCAAAAATTGTTGGTTGAGTTTAGATAAACTGCGTTACTGAAATCGCAAACCAATCACAAACAGTACAAGGAAATTAGCTTTGAACTTTATAACTCCTAAAAAAAAAAAAAAAAAAAAAAAGGTCTGACTTCTGGACATTGTTCATCACCCTTAGCTTTGAATGTAGTAAAGTCTTCCTCGAAATAGCGTCGGGTTTGGGTGGAGGGGGAGAAGACAGGGTTGAAAATCGTTTTATCAACTTAACTTGTGTTGAATTTTCAACAATATGACTGACTTGAAAATTTGAAAACGTGTCAAGGACCAATGACAGAATTCTATAAAATTGTTCTAACATCCTCACCAGAACGATGCGAATTACAGAAAATATTTATATTCCAATATTTTTTTTGTTTTTTAATCGTCTTATGATCTCACTAAGTTCCAGGCGAATACATAAAATTCAAGTATAATTTCCGGAATTTTCCTATGGTACAAAATTCCAGATTTTCAAGAAATTCCTGCCTAGTGGCCACTGTCTATACATACTGATTTCTTTGTCAAAAATAAACTTATCCATAAAGATCTTAATGTCCCATATATTGTTCATTTAGCTCACACCAGATACCTATCCTTTCATAGTAAACTCCATAGCCACAATATTCTTCTAGTCCCTCAACTTGCTTCGTATTCAATTCGCGACAACCCTCCAAGGCATCTGAAAATAATATGACTTGTGGACCTTCCGATATATACATTTTATTGAAGTCCTACTGATAAGTTATTTTTAAGTTTTGACATGTTATTTTAATCATTACCTATACATTTACTTGATGTATATATTTTGTACAGTTGTAAATTTCAATAAATGGAAGATAAAAAAAAATAATAATTTGAAAAATTAATTTTTTCTCTTGACTTTCTGAATATTAATATAGATTTCATGTTGTAGATAATGAATATTTTTTGCTGATTACTATTTACTTATTGAATAATTATCGTATTTTTAATAGATTTGGTTTACATTTAGTTCTCACAGGAAATATTTTTTGTAAAAGCAATTCATTTTTATAATTCATTTTCATTTTTGTTTTGGTATCAAAAATAAAAAAAATCGTACCGACACATTTACTGAATTAAACTAATATGTAAATTAATATGTAAAACAATAGAAAAATGTAAACAGTTAAGAGCTTACATTCACTTCTGACATCATAGGTCCCCCATCCGATTCAAAAACTTTCTTTTTCCAAAACATTTACGAGCGGAAATATTAAATTAAATTAATTAAATAAAAATAAAACAGACTATAGCCTAAAGCACTAAACCGAAAACCGCACCTCACGACCGTCAACAGTAGCGAATATTTCGAGATGTTAAATTGAACTGAACATAATAAGTCCCAATTGTAGAAAGCTTAAAAAAAAACAGATGATTTAATTATAAATACTGTGATCTGATTGGCTGAGCCACAATGTACTACCCTACTCTTCGATATATTTCATTTGTTTTTATTCACTTATTAGTTTTTATATTCTTCGGGTAAAAAACATTGGGCGTTTCCGGTTCTCACCGGATTTGATGTACATTCAGGGCGAAATATTTCCGATTACTGGAGACTAATATAATATCTCAACTTTAAATATTTGCTACATACTTTTTATTTATTATTTATTATAAATTCGATATATATACCGATTGCCTTCAGCTTACTATACACAGGTGTGAATCAATAAATAATGATAAAAAAAAAATATTGACCTAAATAATAATAATGAAAAAAACAATGAAATAACTTTGAACAAATAATTCTGTGAAACGACTGAATTACAAATAATTCTGAATCAATGCCTGAATCCTTTCTACTGTTATAATTATTAATATAATAATATTTTTATAGTAAGCTTTTACTAACTTGACCTGTATGTAACGGAATCTTTCATTGTAATTTTCACCGATTTCCAACAACCTGATTAACTTGGAAATTCCCTCACGTTTCAAGTTGGCCAATGACAATACAATAATTGCACAACTTTATTCTTATGTTCTCACTTGTCCATGCAAATTACCCTCAAATTGGGCCTGCCTTCCAAAAGGTCAAGTAGTACATTTTATGTTTTTTATATGATGCAGATGAGTTCTGAGAATAAAATATCAAAAATGTGACTTAATATGATGAGGATAAAATCTTTGGGGGGCTAAAAAACCCAAAATGTTTGGATTTTTTCAGATTTATACATAAAATATAAAGAATAATGCTTTCAATCGAAAAATGTGTTATTTACAAAATTAAAGTCTATTAAATTTTCCGTCTAAAGACTTTCCCTTAAGCTGAATTTTATTTTTAGCCATAATCGGTTGTCAAAATACGGAGATTTTTGCTAACTTTTACAATAAGTTAGTTTTTGTCATGTTTATGAGTTTATAAGATGTAGATCATAAGATTTTGTGGAAGATAGGATGTTTAAAGTCCACGCTCTTGTACTGTAAATTGATTTTTTTTTTTTTTTTTAAATAAATTAAGTTTTACTTTAATTTTATTTCAAATTAATTAATCATAGTTGATTTCTGGCTTTCCATTGCCATGACACAAACTATTCATTAAATTAATTTCTACTTTTTAGCTCGGTTTCCTATTAAAGCTTGTTTTTTAGTTTTTTAAAACTATAATTTATTTATTAGAAAACTTTTTTCGAATAGAAGTGGCAATTAATTCATTAATCCTAATTATGATTTATTTAACTAACACATTTATATTGTTATTATTTTTGTTATTATATTAATAACAATAAGGATAACATTCCTTTATAAAAACGATGATGATTCTGATCGATCAAGTTGAACCTTATCAAATAATCGATGTTTAGGTATTGTAAAGAAATAACGGACTTTTGCCAACAATGATAAGTGATAAGAGAGTTCTTTACAGGTTCTGGAACCAGATCAAGAGCAAGTTAGACCAAAACGAATCCAATAGAACCACTCCAACACTCCAACACTCCAACACTCCAATAGAACGGGCCCTATTTTCTGTAATCTGTGGAAAGCGGTCAACTTCTGATCTAACCACTTTCTCCAAATATTTAAACTGGAAACCAACAATGGATGTCTCTATTTCTTTGTTTTTATTTTAAGGAGATTTAATTTTTAGTCTTCCTTCGTTGTAAACTTTGACTTCCTACAGCATACTTTAATAATATTCCACTGATTCCTAATGAACAGATTCGCTTCTAAGGACTGCATCGGAACAAAAGTATCCTTCGGAATCCACATACAAGACTAAACCGAAAAGCGACTGTTCGCCGTTATCACCCTGTATCGATGGTGTACAAAAAAAAAAAATTGGGTGAAACTAAATCAAAAATGAAGAAAATGCCGCATACCTCACCTTTCTATTCCAATCCGTTGCAGATTTACGATACTTACAAGACTATTTTGAGGAACCACGTTATTTGCCAAAAAACCTGTAATATCTCCACTTTGAACATTTCTCAAATTTTGACAACGTGGATTTAGCATTAAATATTTTAAAGGGCAGAGTAAAAGTAACCTTGAATTTCACAAACTTGGGACCTAAAGACAGCATCTTCACCTTATTTAGGGAAGTTACAATGTCTTATAATGCTGCAACACACCGTTTTTCGAAAAAAATAAATACAAACCGCAAATCTCACAAAAATGAATAAACCAACGATAGCCCTCATGGGCAGGTAGAAATGCCTTCTTCAGCCCTTCTCCTCTGAAAACAGACTCATCTGTCCATATAATTCACCTCAAAAACTGGTATTCTTCAAGATCTTCTGCATTCAGAAGCTAAAGGAAAAATTAAGGTCTACGTTCATTATCACCATTTCGGGTTTAGCATTCCACGAAAAATGCTAATCAAAAGATACACCCAGATTTTTAATAGAATTTTGGAAATGAATTGATCGGTTCTTGAGGAAAAGCAGTGGGCAGTGGATAGTGGACAGAGGACAGTAGGAAAGGGCTTTTAGGTGAGTTTTTGACCCAATGAAGTTGTTTTTGTTTTTTTGTTTTCTTTGGATTCAGACTCAACCTATTCTCTACTCCCGATAGGTTAATGCACGAGGTACCCAAATTTTGAACTTTTTAACCTTGACGTGACCAGTGATGGTATATTTATTAGGCAGAGAGATTTTCTCCAAGTTCTTTAAGGCAGCATGCCCGTCTCCATTTAGCGATCTCGGTCCGAACCATGTCGGTTAATGGAGTCCCAAGTGTAACATTTTTCGAAAGTAGAAGGTAGAAAATGTTCCTTCCGGTAAGAAAGATTTAAGCGGTTTAGTGTATTCTATTCAATAACATAGTAAGTAGTTGTTGAATCCATTGATGTCTCTCCAGCCTCTGTAATCTCTATTTTATTTATTTTTTCTCTTTTAGTCCAATCAAAGAGTGCTCAAATGAGGGGTTTTGAGTGCATGGGATATCCCATCATTTTTCACCCCAACATCTTCGTTAGGAGTAGTTAGAAGACAAACATACTAAAAGGGGGGGGAGTGAGCAAACGGTGAGGGGAGGGGAAAAGCCAACCCATTTTTGGGTTTTTCGATTATATCTCGGCAACGGTGGACTCAAGGAAATTATGTTACGATATAAAATTAAAGCTAATTAAATTTCCTATATAATTGTTTCTATTTTGATATTTGTAGAAATTCCAACGGTTTTCGAGATATATGTTATTGAAAATAGATAATTTTCGCAAACAAATAGTTTTTACCTCACATTTTATTCTTAATATATATCCATTTATTGAACTTTACAAGTTTACAAAATATGTACATCAAGTAAATGTAGTGACAACGATTACAATAACAGGTTTTTTTTTTTTTTTTTTATTCTTTTATTAATAGAAATTTACAACTGTATTAGAAAACACATCTAGTAAATAGGCGGTATATGTGAGATATAATGACATGAATAAAACTTGTAGAGGAACTACCCATTGGTAGTACTCTAATGAATATTTACAAAAGTAGATCACGAGGCCATCTTCTTTTCAGACGCTTCGGAGGATTGCCAGGGATGGAATGGGAAGCTAGCTGTGCAACAAGTGGATTTGGATGAGTGTTAAGTTTATTATGAAAGAAGAGGTATCTGGTTCGGGCTAAATCGGCGACATATGGGATATTAAGGTCATTATGGATTAATTAATTTGTGACAAAGTAAGGAGCATTAAGGATTTTTCGAAGGATTTTGGATTGGAGTGATTGGATGCGGGAAGAATTCGATGGTTTAGTGGATCCCCACAACCCTATACCGTAAGTCCAAATAGGTCTGATAATCGTCATATATACAAGTTTCTTATAGTGAATTGGGAGATTTGAACGTTTGTCAAGTAAGTGTTGTAGCATTCGAAATCTACGTGCAGCTTCTTGTCTTTTCAATCTTGTATGAGGGTTCCAGGTAAGTCTCTTGTCCAGATGAAATCCAAGGTATCGTATTTGTTCCACATTAGTTAGCGGTACACCATTAAAGGATACTGGAGGACAGGATGAGGTAGGTTTTCGACGGAGGGTAAAGGTTATTTGTTGGGATTGACAATAACAGATTAAAACTTTAAAAGAACTACTCATCAGTAGCACTTAATTTAAAATTCTACACTAAAAGGTCTCTAGGCCATTTCAGACGCCTCGGAGGATGGAGTGGGAAGCAAGTTGAGAAATTAACGGATTTGAGTGGTTATAGAGCTTACTATGAAAGGATAGGTATCTGGTGTGGGCTAAATCAATCAGCAACCAGCAATCAGCAATCAGCAACATATGGAACATTAAGATCTTCATGGATAAGTTTATTGGTGACAAAATAAGGAGCATTAAGGATTTTTCGAAGGATTTTGGATTGTAAGGATTGAATACGCGATGAATTGGATGGTTTAGTGGAAGCCCAAAGCTCAACTCCGTACGTCCAAATAGGTCTAATCACAGTCATGAATATGAGTATTTTGTAATTAATTGGGAGTTTTGAACGTCAAGTCAAACATTTGCTTCTATTTCCCAGAAAAAAATGCCAAAATCAAAGTTTTAGGGCATTGAATTTACTTTAATTTCATATATACGTTTTTGCCACTTGAAACAAATCTTAGACAAAAAGTGATGTAAATATAATATAATGTTTTTCCTCGATTTTTCATAAACCGTTGAAAATTCGACAAATATGTATGTAAATAATTTTATAGGAAATTAAATTAGGTTTAATTTTTATTCTTAACATATTTTTCTATAATCAACAGTTTTGTAGACATAATCGAAAAACTCCAAAATGGGACCTTCTCCCCTCCCCCCCACCGTTAGCTCACCCCCCCAGGGGCGGGGATTTTCAGTATGTTCATCTCCAAAAGACCATAGCTTCGTTAGTCTTTAGTTATTGAGTTTGCAAATCGATTTACCTATATTACAAACATATACATTTTTTTTTTTTTTTTTTTATTATTTTATAAATGTATACAGATAATAGTAACAGATAAATATACAAACATACTTTCTTTTAGAGTAAAATGTTGTGATTTATTACCGACGGAAGAGTTATCCGGTTTGCAGAATTTGTGAGACCCAACTATAGAATAAATCCAACAAGGGGACGTTTTGAGTTGTAATTCACAGATTCGAATGCTGATTTTTGTGTGGGTAGTTGGGACCTATAATAATGAAAAACTAGAGTTATTTTTTTTCCAAACTTATCGATTTTTAATAAAGTATATTTCGGAAACTGTTGAAATTTCGACAAATATGTGTATAAACAATTTTATAGGAAATTTAATTTGCTTTAATTTTTATTTTGAACATATTTTTCTAGAGTGAACTGTTTTCGAAATAAGTGGGAACTTTTAGTATGTTTATATTCTAGCTACTATATTCTAGTATTCTAACTATTCCTAACAAAGCTATGAAGTCAAAAAATATTCGCATATGCACTCTACAATATGTTTGTTAACTGGACTATTTGGATGTTGGATATAAGTATTCTTACACTATATACCATTCCAATTAATTATATAATAACTAAGCAAATATTTAAACAAATAACAAACTATAGTGTTATTACTAAGAGGAGAGGAGTGGTGGGAGAGAGAGAGAGGGAGAGAGGGAGAGAGGGAGATTGTAGACCGTTATGAAGGAGGCACACCCCGCCAGTGCCAGTCGGTCTCCAGTTGTCTCATCATCATCATCAACTTGTGTCTGTGTCCGTCCTCTACATCTTCTGTATCTTCTCTTCTGTTCTGGATTACACTTCACAAGGTAGGCAATCCTCTTCTTGCCAGTATATAATCATATCTATATTCAGTATAATAAACATATATCTATAGGGTAACCAGGTCAGTGAGGCTGAGTCTACCATTCCTAGCATATCTTGTCTACAATAATAATAATATGTATACTAATATATATCAACATTATTTTGAATAAATTGATCCAGTCATGAGTGTTAGTACCTCATCGAAAAATATCCTCTTCTATTACAAAATATTTCTTTAATTATTCACATGTATGGAATTTTTATTATTTATTTTTAATTATTTTTTTAAATGAATACAATTATATGCTAGGTTGGATTATACTTTGAGAATTTCCTATAAAATATCGCTCCTAACGGGTTTTAGTAACAAGAATTCCAAGCGTTGTAAAAGAATAACGTGTTTGGAAGGAATGTCTTTATCAAGATAGAGCAAATTCACTCATTTTTTTTTCAATTTTTTTTTGCGAGTATAACTTAATTTTGCCCTTGAGGAAAATTTACATATTATTTAAAATTAAATAATAGTTTTTATTTGCAATCCCTGGATATAAATGTTGACGGTTGGGATTTCGTTAAATTTCGACTTCTCCTCTCGGCCTTGAAATTGTGTAGGGATTTGTTTTTTTACAATGGCGAGTTACGACCGTAGATTGGAATGTTGTATTTGAGTTGGAGTACGTTCCAAAAAAGTAAACATTATTTACGAAGCTCTTTTACAATTCGTATTATCATTAATTTATTTATTAATGAATTGAATTAACTTTATTTATTTGTAATTTATAATTGACAATTAGGTATGAATAATAATGGATATGAATGTTAATTGTCCTCAGTGACCTTTGTGAAGTTAATTGTATGGTAATTAAATGTTAGTTGTAATTTGTATAACAGTACTCCATTCATTGGCTCCTAGCTCCTAGCTCCTAGCTCCTAGCTGTATTAGTACTCTACTATAGGTGAACTAATTTATTCAAGAACTTCATCATCATCAATGTTAATTTGGTTTTGTATTTATTAACATATTATTATAGAATGAATTAATAAGGAAGTTTCATTAATTAGTTTCCTAATTCTTAATTCTTATCAAACAGATAATAATTATAATTTTTAATTAATTGTCAAAATAGAAAATGAATGAAAACGGAATCACATTCATTGGATTATACTAGGACGTATATTTTAATATCAGTTATTATGAATGAGCCTCTCGTAAGAAGTCGTTCGTTCGTTTTTTCAGGTTTCTTTTTTTTTTACTATTTTCGTTTTCAATTATATATTTTATTGCTATGATTTTGATCTAGGTGAACTTGATGTATATTAACTTATTCAAATTCACATTGTATATAAAATAGATATGTAATCACAACTTTCATCATCACTACAACAGGTTAAATATATTTATAAGGCTCTAAATTTATTTATTTTCTAATTTCCTAACTCTTACCATACAAACAATTATATTGTACTAGCTGAAAGTACCCCGCTCCGCTACGGTTTAATATCATTAGGATGAAGACAACTTAAATTGGTAAAAGTTAAGCTTAACGTTGATAATTATTATTACTTAAATAAACCTGAACAATTCCATTCTTAGAATAATTTCAATAAGTAAATTTGACAATTTGCAAAAGTTAATTTTATATTATTTTGATAGCCCTCCAGTGCAGCTTCGAGGCAGCACTACCAGCTCTGATACCAGACCATCAGCCTTTCTTATTTTGGCATACTTTAAGTGAATATAGTCTCAACTTCTTAACTTTTTTGAAGAAAGTTTAGTCTTTCTGTTTCTATTTTTGCGTACATATCAAGCATAAATTGGTTGAGGAGATTACGAAATTAAAGTAAATAAGGTTCTTCACCTCCTGGCTCCACTAACATTTAGGCGTAAAAATCAGCTGCAGACACAGTTTTCTTAAGTGATGTATTGGAGTTTGGGTCACGCTGAGGGATGTTAATACCGTACCTTTCTTCTCCATGGTAGAACATGATACGATACTAAAGAGAATCATACACTTGGTAGAACTATTGATTCTTATCTGTTTTTTGTCACTACATCGAACTGGCATTACATGTCATCACCAGAGAACATAAGTCTTTTAACCTCCTCTTTAACATAAGTCTTTTAATAGCTTCTCTTCACGAAACAACTCAAACTTGTAAGTTGTAAGTAACCTCTGCAGCTACCATGAGTTCACAGAAAGTACCAATATTATAAGGTTTCGACATCGATCGTATATTTGTTTGTTTACAACTATAAGGAACTTAAACGGTGGTCAAAGTTTGCGGCTTAAAGATCTAACCTATTTTTTAACTTAGCTTATATCCAAATACCATATGATAATTAATCTTTTATTATTCACCCAATAAAAATTGAAATCGCATTTTTCGCAAATAAGCCCCGATCCAGGCCGATTTTTTAAAATTCCTTTCTTAGCGAGCACCTACAGCCCTAGAGGAATCTACATATCGAATTTCATTCCAATCCGTTCGGTGGTTTCTGAGATTTCGTGTTAAGTGAGTGAGTGGTATTTGACAAATATATAATAGATTATATCAATATCATATGCTTTAATGATCTCAATTAATTTGTTTTATCAGTAAATTCTTATTTTTTTTTTTCAATTATATACTTAAACTTAGCTTAATTTTGATGTACATTAACTCAATGTTTCTACACTAATTAATGTTAACATCGTGAAATAGATAAATGATCTGAAAACTGTAATCACGACCACAGGAAAAATAGATGAGCTTTGGGGCACCACTAAACCTTATACTCCAAAATCTTTCGTAAAATCCTCAACGCTCCTTATAATGTGACAAATAAACTTATCCATAATGTTCGTAATGCCCCATATCATGCAGATTTGACCCAAAACAGAGACCTACCCTTCCATGATAAGCACCATATCCACTGGAATCTAATAGGTTTCCTACTCACTTTTCATTCGATTCCCGATAAACCTAAAAGTCGTCTGAAAAGAAGATGGCCTAGAGACCTTCTAATGTATAATTTTTATTGAAGTGCTACTATGAGTAGTTCTTGAATAGTAAATTTATATATCGTATACATTGTATACAGTTTATCAAATATCAATAAAAGATATATTTTGAAAATATATATAGTTATGCCTGATAATTTACTGTTATTAAATTAAATTATGGAACATTAAAAAAAAACAAAAAAAAAAACACGAAACTAAACATTTATGTTAAATACTTATAAATAAGAGATAACAAATAAAGAATGAAAATTATATATATAAATATATCTGAAAATATATAAAGCTAAATAATCAATAAAAACAGAAATAACGTGGGCAGAAATTTACGAAATGCTCTAAGAGAGACAGCCATATCCCACACAGCTGACACCTTATCTTCAATTTCGAAAGGCGTTTATTACGAATTTATATTTAAAAGTTTTCTCTTGGCTCGGTTATGAGTGATGCATTCAAAGTGTCTGTTAGTGGGTGGCTTTGTAAATTTGTTTCCAAATGCCTTCATGATTTATTTTTATTATTAATAGAAGGCAGTACAGTAAATGTTTGAACGTTAACATTATTAAACGTTAACGGTCAATAAATTATTAGAAACTGTTGGACCTTCTCTTAGTTAACAATGATGTTACTATTTATATAGTTCTTACTACTTACTATTATTGTAACAGTTGTTACTGATTGAATGATTGAAAGTATGAAATAAATAACGATCCGATTCAATCAGTTGAAAAATATAATTAAAGAAACTGCTCGTCGTTTTCGACTTCTTTAACATTTACTAAACAAACGATCAAAGCTTCCAATTAATTAGATAAGACTTGTAGGAACCTGGCTACACTGAGTGCTGTGGAAACACTTTCAAAGATGGCAACACTGAGTGCTGTAAAAACGATTATAACCTCTAATTAATTAATCATATTTTTGTCAGCTGTTTTGTATTAGTGTTTATAATTAAATGTGTAAAATATTAAGTGTTTAAATACTAATGTGTCGCAGGCAGGATTATTTCAAATTAATTACCAACAAATCTACAGACTCTTTGATATGACAATAATTATACCCATTTGGACTCACTGAGTTGAGCTTTGAGGCCCCACTAAACCTTCCAATTCTTTTCGTATTCAATCCTTACAATACAAAATCCTACGAAAAGACGTAAATTATTATATAATTGCTTTGAATTTTATTGAAAGTTTAATAAAATTCCTATGCATGATGAACAGGTTATACATAAGAATTCCTTAATAGTGAGAGTGTAAACGAAAAAGTTACATTAAGGTTACTTTTTAAAGATCTTGCCAATATAAAAAATTACAATTAGATATTAAAAATTATTAAAATTGACTCGACTCACGTATATTTGCACCACATTTATTATTAGTTCATTTATGTGGCCGTTTAATTTGTCCTGAAAGCGTTTATAATTTGAGCATACGTAATTTGTTGAAGTTTTATTTTTTTTAATCACAAAAAGACAATAAATTATCTGTATATTTAAATAAATAACAAATCTTAGGCAAACTTTTCAAAAATATAGTTTCTAACAATAAGGCACAAAAGATTATAATATCTTATTTTCTAAGTACTAAGACATAGCAATTTCAAGTTTAGAGACTAGTGGATTTTATTAGGTATGGAGGTTACCATGAAAAGATAGGTTTCTGGTTTGGGCTAAACGAGCGGCATATAGAACATTAAGATCTTTATGGATAAGTTTCTTTGTGACGATGTAAAGACCGTTAAGTATTTTCCGAAGGATTTTGGATTCGAGATTCTAAATTTAGTAAGGGATATGCTATTTGTAAATGTATATATACATATAGCCAAACACATACTTTTATACCTGTATCTACACCCTCTGAACCACGTAAAGACCCAAATCTAAGCAGACGGAGTTAATAAAAAAGAAAAAATACTGGCGCCTACACCCTCAACCTGGCCGCCGGTGATGCCAATACCTGCCAGTCTTGAGCCTTCTTACAGCCCTCCATCTTTACAAGTCAATTTTAACCTTTTAAATGTAATTATACGCTTTATAAGGACCATATCTTTGCAACCACATTCCATAGGTCATTTTTCCCAACTTTAAATGAGACATAAAACTGATTTATTTAATAATATTATTATTATTATTATTGTGGGGTATGATTAAGTGGGTTTACTGCTTTAATTTATACAAGAAGGAATGAGAAACTAACAAATGCCTCCATTTTGCCGGTGTGTATCACATAGAGTTTAGTTGTAGCTTGTCGCCAAAGGATTCCAACAGTTTATAGCATCTGTTCCAGTGTTGCCTTCGCGTTTTTTTTTTTTTTTTTTTTTTTTTTTTTTTTTTTCGAAATCTGGACTCTGAAATAGATACAGCGCGCAATTCTACATAAAGGATAATGTCTATACTAATTTTTTACCAAAAAGTGACTTTGTATAAGCAAACTAAAGTCGACATCTTTGGTGGTATCGCCTGTTGAAGAAAGTTTATTTTCCCTATTAATTATTTTTATAATAGACAAGATAAAGTATTTGATCCTCGATGGAATACAGAACAGTAGTAGGTAGCCCAATGGATTATCCAATCCGATAGCTATTGGAAAGGGAGAAGACATTGAGAGCGTAGCGGTTCATCCAGACGACTAGTGAATACAGAAGACGTGGGTTCACGGCTGGCCAGGTCGAACCTCTGTACCGTTTCCGAGTGTACTTGTTCAATTATCTGATGGCTCAGGTACCATTTTTATGCTTCGCCGAACGGAAAAAAAAATGTTTTCATTTCACGTCTGGGCGATCCAACCTCCATATAGCTTCACCATAACTTCCTCACTGACCTACTGCAACGTTCAATTAATTCTGCTTCCTTTTTATTCTTATACTTTATTATAGCGATGTGTCGATTCCAGATCTCGATTCTCGGTTTCATCGATTCTTGAGAACATAATCGACATTAAGAATCGATTTCTTGGAGCTACGATCGAAACGGCAATAGTTTTGTGATCCCTAATTAGATAATTGTTATACATTGATACATCTCCTTAATGATAGGGAAAAAACAAACATTTTATTCAGTTTTAGTAACAGAACGATTTGTATACTCGTATATATTAGATGAACATTGGAATAAATTAAAGAAACAGGATTTTAATTTCAAACTGCCGAAGGTGAAACAATACCATGTATAGCAAATACAGCCAGGCAAAATTTTGATTATTTTCCATTTTATTATGTTGTCAAACTGGTTTTCTACCCACATTAAACTATAAAAACAACATTTGGATAAATATCAGTTCATTCTAACATCTGCATTGTTTAGAGAAAGGTTTAGTAACATTGACGATTCTTAAAGTAATAAAGGATATCTAGAACTACCATCATTTGAATTCTAGGGAATCAATTCATTAGAATATGAAAATGAATATTTTTTTTAATTAACGTCTTTTACGTGTTGTATATATTAAATGTTGCTATTTACTAATTTATTTCATGAATAATTTTTATTTTTTTAGTATATTTAGTAATCGTTCATAGCTAAAATTTTTTTTTTTTGCATTAGCCATTTATTGTTAAAGGAGATGAATTTGTCAGGGGTGCAGTCAAGGTTGAATAAACACAGCCAGTTTTTAAATGAAAAACTTATATTTTGGCGTGACAACGTTTCGACCTGCCTTGCAGGTCTTCATCAGGGTGAAGTAGTCTAGATGAAGGCTTGATTAACAATTGTTAGTTTTTAAATGAAAAACTTATATTTTGGCGTGCCAAAGTTTCGAACTGCCTTGCAGGTCTTCATCAGGGTGAAGTAGTCTAGTTCTAGTAACAATTGTTAATCAAGCCTTCATCTAGACTACTTCAGCCTGATGAAGACCCGCAAGGCAGGTCGAAACATTGCCACGCCAAAATATAAGTTTTTCATTTAAAAACTGGCTGTGTTTATTCAACCTTGACTGCACCCCTGACAAATTCATCTCCTTAGTAAAAACTCACAGTCAACAATACAATCATCATCATTTATTGTTAAACCTCAGGTATCTATTTTTTAGTAAGGGTGGTTAGGGGTGCCATCGGGGACCGGGTAAGGGTGCCAGTTTCGAAAATACTACAACTACAAGACATTGTAGTACAACACATTTCAAATCTGTTAATACTTAAAGTCTAACTGTAATCGGATATTTCTTAGACGTTTCTAGAGACCTGAGTTTGTACTTTTCCGCTTTAAGTCTAACTTAACAACTTAAATAGAAACTTGCTGCTTGTATGGGCTTACGTTTCTCAAATCTTCGGTACAGCTGATAACTTGGACTTGAAACTTTTCTATCTCGAATTCTTAGATTTATTACAAACATTCCCTAATACAACATTATTGACTGAATTACTGTTAGCCAATACTCAACCAGTACCCTCTATAAACGAGTTCATGACAGACTTAGTCTAGTCAATGAGAACTGAAAAGAGTGGTGTAGAGTGCATGAAGTTTGCGATACTTTTTGACTTCACAGCTTCGTCAGAAATAGTTAAAAGGTGAACATACAAAAGTCCCCGCTTCGATACTAAATTAATCCTATCATGATTAAATAAACATTTAAGGTTCTTCATCTAAGTAATCTTCAGCGTCATAGATGTCCGTTGCCATTTATATAAAAAAGAAATAATTATATTGATTCATTTGAAAATAAACTGGCTAATGTACATACGAAATTAAAGTAAATTTAACACTCTACAACTCTGATTCTTACAATGTTTCTGAGAAACGTTCGTGGAAGGTATTAGGATTAAATGTTTGACAAAAAGTGAGATAAAATGCTCCAATGCTCATTGGCGGCTATAACTCTAGTTTCGTGCTGTTATATTATATATGTCCTTAATACCTACACAAAAATCTGCATTCAAATCTGTGAATTACAACTCAAAACGTCCCCTTGTTAGACTTATTCCACAGTTTGAACGGAAAAATTCTGCTAGCCGGATAATTTACCCGTAGATAACAAATCACAAGATTTTACGGGTGTAGTTCCGCAGACGCCCCCATTTTCAAATGCCTATTTCTTCCATGTCACTCCACCAAAACATAAATCCAATTAGTGCTATTTCATCTACATTTGACAATTTTTTGTTTAATATTAAACTCATTGAAATGTTTTAAGGTATCCTGTAGAAAATTTTTTTTTTAATAGGAGTTTTCCACTATTGTGGTTTTCCTTCCCCTAAATATCCCTCAGGATCCTTCTCCAACCTTCCCTGTCCAAGGCCTGTTCCTCTGTTATGCCATGTCCCATCAGGCTTTCTTCAACTCCGTCTCTCCACCTCACTCTGGGTCTTCCCCTTCTCCGTCTTCCATCCACTTCCATGTCCTGTAGAAAATATTATGTTAAAAAGGTTGGGGGCGTCTGCGGAACTATTTACCAAGGGAAAAAGTTCCGTAGACGCCCCCGGAGAAAAAATATTATTTACAAGTTTGGATAATAATTAAATATACTAATTAATTCAACACATCTTATTAGGGTCTCTAACAGCTCGTCTCCAAAGATATTCACACAAGTGTGAATATAAATTTTGGGAATGGCTTCCACCCGCATGTATTCCTCGCTTAACTGATCTCCATGGTGATTGTATGTTTTGAGTGTGGGACAATGAATTAGGATCCCATTGTCTGGTGGGTGTGTCCCAATTTTGCAAGCTGGGTGTAGCTTCTCCATTCGTCTGTAATGATAGTGCTTCCCGGTTTGACATTTTTCATGATCAGAGGTAGCAAAGTTGAAGCGCCACGCTTATTGTGGGGCAAATTTCAATCTGGAACTTCTTTTGCCCATCCCGTTCATCACCAGAATCCAACTCCCGTCCAAAATCCTTCCTCGATTATATTTTCTTGCTACAGTGATATTAAGAGTCACAATGATTTTTTTTTTACTCAAAGGATTACTTTTGTTGATATAGCGGGTTTGAGATTAGAGATTAAATCGGTGACGCAATAAACAATAAACAAAAATGTCCTTGAATTTTAGTTGTAACCTACCATAATATTTTAACATAATTTTACATAGCAAAGGGCTGGGGGCGTCTACGGAACTTTTTCCCTTGGTAAATAGTTCCGCAGACGCCCCCAACTTTTTTAGATTAATATTTTCAACATAATAATTGTATACACTTTAAATAATTAAGTATGAGAAGAAAATTGGTTAAAGATGGATTAAATATCACTAATTGGATTTATTTTTTGGTAGAGTGACATGGAAGAAATAGGCATTTGAAAATGGGGGCGTCTGCGGAACTACACCCGATTTTACTCTAAAAGAAAGTACATATGTTTGTATATTTATCTATTACTATTATCTGTATACATTTACCATATAAAATAATTTTTTTAAAAATGTATATGTTTGTTATGTGGATAAATCGATTTGCGAACTCAATAACTATAGACCATAGCTTCGTTAAGAGGTAGTTAGAAGATAAACATACTAAAAGTCTCCGCCCCTGGGGGGTGAGCTAACGGTGGGGCGAGGGGAGAAGGTCCTAGTTTTGGGGTTTTTCGATTATAACTCGAAAACGGTGGACTCCAGAAAAATATATTTCAAATAAAAATTAAAGCTAATTAAATTTCCTATAAAATTAATTCTATACATATTTGTCGAAATTCTAACGATTTTCGAGATATACGTTTTTGAAAATCGGTGATTTTCGGGAAAAAAAAACCAATTTTACCTCACTTTTTGTCAAACATTTGCTTCAGGAGTCAACAACGCATATATGAAATTAAAGTTAATTTAATGCTCTACAATTTTTCTGAAAAACGGTCGTGGAAGGCACTAGAATTAAATGTTTGGCAAAAAGTGAAGTAAACAATTTTTGTTTTCTCGAAAATTATAGATTTTCAATAACGTATATATCGAAAACCGTTTGAAATGCCACAAATATGTATATAAACAATTTTATAGGAAATTTAATTAGCTTTAGTTTTATTTTGAAACATATTTTTCTAGAGCCCACTGTTTTACGAGATATAATTGAAAAACCCAAATATGCCATCTTCTCCTCTTACCTTTACCTTCTAACTAACTACTCCTCACGAAGCTGTGGAGTCAAAAATAACAGACACAAGACCTCACAATTACAACAGTTTATAGTTCTGTATACCTGCCTGATATAGCAAATAGGATATTGGTAAGTTTATGGATCAATGATTTTCATTTCTAATATCTTAAAATAAGTTAATAGAAGAGACACGGCTGGCTGTTGTTTTTCCTTTCAATCTATAATTGAAGCGTAGAATTAAAAAGGAGCCAAGTTCATTTTTGAAAACTTTTCACAGCTAGTTGATAAATGCAGAGGTCAGGCAGGATTTGGAAGGGAAATATTTTTCAATGTGATTTGACTAATTTTGGGAGAAAATGTTTCACCTAAAGATCTACAAAAACTATTTTTTTAAAATCTGGAAATAAAGACTTTTAGAAGGCGGTTTTGGAATTCCACTCCTCAATCACAGTTACATCCTGTAATCCGCTAAATATTAAAATATATTTAACAGATATGAATAAGTCAAACATAACCGTTATCGATTTCGCTGACGAGATCCCTACATAATGTTTCCCTTTCATTTCGGCAACACTGGGTCTCCTTGGCCGGAAGGGGAGAGGGCATGGAATCAATTACCTTACCTATTTATAATACCCCGCCACAGCCTGGATTGGAACTTGTAATCCTCGAGTCGATACCCCGATATCCACTGAAAAGGAACCAATGGAAGTTTGTTTTCCTCCTCAGTGATCGTAGCGAACTGAATTCTAGAGCTGTGCCTAAAGTGGTAATAACATAAACGAACAAAGAATGATAACAGCCATCAATGTCTGGAGTAACTGGATCCAGGAGTAATCTCTACATTTGTTACTTATATCAAACAGTTTATCTAAGATTGATCGAATGTTTGTCACTTCTATTGAAATCCATTTTATTTTAAAACTATGTAGTTTCGAATGTTAAATCATCAGTTCTAAAAACATAGAAATATTTCAGAACATCAGCTCATTGCTACATAAATTAGATATATTAATTTGTTTTTTAAATCTAAGACGAGAAATCAAACATGCCGATTCTCACCTCAGGAGGCAAAACGAAAAGGACTTCCGAAATATATTAGGACCTAAGGTTCAGAAAGATTGGTGGGATAAAACTATTCAATTTTCCTTATGGCTGTTTGGCTTTTTCCGTTCCTACTGGGAACAAATTTAAAATGGAATTATTGGAAATATTTATCTGATAAATTTGTGTATGTTTTCAGATCTGATGATGAATGTTTAACATTCGGAACTAGTTTTCAAATAAAAAATCCAATAGAATTGGCAAGTAATTCATCAATCCTGATTGTGTTTATCCTTCTATACTAGTCATGGTGTACCTCAATTAATTATATATTTAATAAATAATTGATATTATCATTTTTCAAAGTAAAATATCAACAATAATGATTTTCCTTTATAAATAAATTCGATTTTTAGAACGTGTGAGGGAATAACGGAACTATAACTAACAATTTTTTTTTTGTTAACTATTTATTGATATTTACAACTGTATACAATATACAACAAGTAAATTTTGGGATAATTATAGTAATGACATTTAAACCAGTTGTAAAGAACTACTCACTAGTTGCACTTTAATAAGAACTGAGATAGAAGGTCTCTTTGCCGCCTTCTTCTCAGACCTCTAATCGACTAATGGATTCAAGTGTAATTCGAGTTTACTATGAAACGAACTGAAAGGTATCTGGTTTGGGCTAAATCAGTAACATATGGAACATTAAGGTCTTTATGGATAAGTTTATTGGTGACAAAGTAAGGAGCATTGAGGAGTTTTCGAAGGATTTTGGATTTTAAGGATTGGATACGGGAAGAATTGGATGTTTTAGTGTAGACCCAAAGTTCAACTTCGTATGTCCAAATAGGTCTAATAACTGTAACGTAAACGAGTCTTTTGTAATTTATTGGAAGCTTTGAATATTTGTCTTGTAAATGTTGGAGTAGTCTATAACGAGGGGCCGTTTCTTTTCGTTTTAGTCTTCTTTGTGGATATAGCTAACATTAACATCAATTATATCATAGTATCATTATACCATTGTATCATTGTATCATTATATCATACTCGGAGCATTGAAATTTTATTTTAAAGAAGATGATAGATATCCTAGAAAATATAAGAAACATTCGATTCATTAGATAGGAGAACTGAGGATGAACTTTCAAAAAAAGTTCGCCGATAAAGAAGAATGGCCAAGTGGGAAAGAATCTGATGTTCGTTCACACGAAACGAAATGGATGGAGTAGCTGTTCTATGTTGATGTGAAGGCGTTGTATTGACCGTGTGATCCTCCCATCTATGTCTTCTATTTTCGTTATCCACTTCCCAAAACGTAACCTCCTTCTCCTTCTTCCTTCCAGGATAACAAAAGCCATGGTGCTCTGTATTTTGGAACTCACGATGAACTGGTATGTGGTATAGTGCAGCTAACGCCTTTCTCTTACATAGCGATCTATATTCTTGCAACTTATATGCACGTACTCTACTTTGGTATATTATTGTGCAAATGGATTCCATAAAGCTGCTGATGTCGCCGGTCAGCCACTTATCTTCTTCGACCTGTTGATGTCTTCATATCACTCTCATGTACCTGTAAACATTCCCTTTAACGCAGTCACATTGCATTGCCTAATTTTGTGGTATCGTCTATGATATAAAAATAAACACTTAAGAATTTTATCAAATCGTTAACTTTCAAATTACTTTCCGCGTAAATATTTCTTCTTCATTTTTATTAATTTCCATTATACAATTTGTAAATATTTTTTCTAATCATCCTTCATGTAGCTATAATATTTTTTCCCTTTTTATTTTTTCTCACGTATCCATTAATAATTTGATTTTACTTTATCCTAAGCATATTGTAATTCTAAAATTTATTCATTAAATGTATATTTTTCCTATTTAGTAATAGTTAAACAATTTATAAACAATTAAGTTGTTCTTTAAAAGATACTATATCGAACATACAGACAATCGATTCATGTGAAGTCAAAATGCGGGTTTAATTCACATTTGTATTAAAGGAGACACAACCTCTACTTTTTCAAACTGTTTCATTTCCTACACATATTATTCTTTTGTTATAACTCTCTCAGTGTAACCTTCCCATGCTGATAATCACCTTCCAAAGGACAGGGAACTATTGATGCGAAACTAATCCACAAGCTAACAGAATATAGGAAGTGGGTACTCAGCTAAGTTTCAGAATTCTATATCAGAATGGTGGGAATTCGACGATAAAAAATATTTTGATTAGAGAATTCATTCGCTTTAACGACGGACTACTTTCTTTTCCCAAGACGTTCGGAATGCACTAGACCTAGATATGGGGATAATACTATCGAGTCGGATATGGAACGCGACATTTTGTTTAATCGATGTCATCGTGCCCCAGTTGCGGAGAGCTATTGCTACACTTTCGACCCGACCGCTGAAGAGAATGGATTGCTGTGATGGATCTCATGATGGATTCATTAAGGACGATATACCACAAAATGGAGTGGGCAGCACCCCGATCTAACCTCGTTATCGGAGTATTGGGATATCATCGTCTCTCACTTGTTCCGATTTGCGATCGTCGTTTCTTCTTCTGATCGAAGTGTTAAGGATTGCTATCCGTGGGGATATTTTATCTTATCAACATCAATACAATATTTAAGTAATTATTGATATTTCCAAAAAAAATCAATATAAAATAATTATTAATTATATTTATTTCAATTTTTATATTTCTATACCATGATGGTATAGAAGGATCAACACAATTAGGATTGATGAATTAATTGCCACTTGGGATTATTTAGTCCAAGAGGAATTTTTTATTTTTCCATTAGGAAAACTTGTTTCGAATGTTAAATTCATAAATTCTAAAAACATACAGCAATTCAAAACATCAGCACTTCGCTACACAGATTATATATAGTAATTTTTTTTTCAAAATAAGACTAGAAATCGAACATCTTGATACTCAGCAGAAAGCAATATGGAAGAGGAAGTTTGGTATTTTGGGAAACACATTTTGATTCCTACATTTATTAGCCAGCCTTACAGTCTTAGGTTTTCCCTATGACTGGTCGGTTTTTCTCCTCTTAGTCGCAATAAAATTTTAATAGGAGTATCGGAAATATTGACCTGCCCATTAGAACACAACAATACAGGTCATTTAGAATATGAAAACCAAGTCAGATTTTAGAATATGTTTGATTTTTTGTTTTGTTTTTTTTTGTTTGTTTTTTTAATTTAATGTTCTGTGTAGCAAAATGCTGATGTTTTGAATCCTTTGTATGCTTTTAGAATTGGTGATAAGTGTTTAACATTCGAATCCTTCTACACCATCATGGTGTACTCAATATATATGTTTTTTGGTGCTGAATCTAAATTTTACTTGCTAAGTCAGTATTTAAAATATTTTTAGAACTTCTTTCAATTTTTTTCGGAACGTTTAAGTTTTTGGAAGGTGCAATATTGAAATTCTGATTTACAACCCCCAAAAAACTTTAAATCATTAAAAAAAAAAAAGTTTTTTTGGAGTAATTCATTTTTTCGCTAGTTACTCAACTAAATTTTTAAGCTAAATGAATCAACAGAAAATTAAAGTGAAATCAGAGGCAGTTAAATACATTAATATTAATCAATGCCATATAGTTTTTTTTTTTAATTTTATTTTTTTTTTTTTTTTTTTTTTTTTTTTTGAGGCAAAGGAAGAAGCCCCTTGAAATCTAAAAAAAAAAGTATTTAGTGGATTATTTGTCCCAAAAAAGGATGATTATATAGGGGAGTTTAGAGGACAACACAATCCGGAGTTTGATCGAAGGAATAAAATGGGCATGGAAAGTGTTCGCATTACATAAAATGGGCACACCTCGAAAAAAAAAAAAAATAAAAATATTATTAAAGTAAAAAAAGCGAGTTAATATCCGATTGATTGGCCGAAAGCATTTTCAAGCCTTAAGGTTTCGGAATTCACAATGTTATTATTGTATGATTTCAATTGTATATTATGAATAATAATATTTCAAGCAACCTAAATCAACTACTGATGCTATTTTGTTTATATCTCGAAACAATATGAATTCTGCAAGTATAACAATAAGTTAAGCACCGTATTGTCTCGTATCGTATCAATATGGCTGCTTGTATTGAAGATAACTGGTTCTCTTGTACGGTTAACCTTTCCTTCACGTGACCACAACTCTATTTGCAATTTAAATAATGTGCTCAGGTATTTATAAAAAGACAATAACAGCAAGTCGAAAATAAATAAAACCAGCATAATATTACAGATGAAATGGGTTTATTTTCTCATTTTATTTTAATTTTCTGTATATATTTATAGCAATAATAATTGTGAATACTGAGTGGAAACAGCGACCTTTCATTCGACCAAGGGAATTTCTGGAATCCGGAGGAGCAAGGAGAACCAGCTCAAGTGTAAAAGTAACTGTTACTGTTCCTGTATTAGTGTTAGTGCAAAGGCTACATTACTTAACAACTTGCTCCTTACTACTTAACTTCAATACCTTGATACCGTTACTTTCTGTAGGCACGTGTAGTCTCACGTGGACATTTTTGTATTCTATCGGTGTAGAACGCTGCCAAACGAGTTTTTTTTTTTTTTGTTACTCTGATTCAGATAGGTTTATTGAACAAGTACAAAAGAAATCAAAACAAAGAACTTACATTCTCTTAGTGTAACCTCATTCTTTGAGCTGTAATCTAAGGCATCAATCAATTTAACTATGAGGCAGAATATTATTAGTCATTCGAAACCTTTCCGTATTCAATTGATCTGTATTCGATTTGATCGCTCTCTGCTATAAAAGGATAAGGTAATAAGGCAATTCATAAAACTTTAATTTTAATTTTTTTAAAAAATGAATTGTCTATTTTGTTATTTTTACATGACTGAGTGTATGTATACCTGCTATCAGGAATACTATACCTGCTACCACTGCTGACGATATAATAACAAACTTGGGAGATAAATTGCCACCATGTACAGAATGGCACACAAAATACCAGGACTAAAAGAAAGGGAAATATCAGAGTAGAAAAATTATTAGCATTCTGGGTGTAGGTAAGTTGTAATTTTATTGAATACAACTCATAATGTTTAAAAATAAGAAATAATTACAATTGAGAGAGGCAGTGGTGGCCGAGCATGATAAGGTGCTTCCTTTATCTAACTACTCTGGTTCTAGCCCTCACCGTAACAATAACCTCTCCTCTCTCACCTCCTAGTTACAGCAGGTTGTGGGCTACATCATTCCTATTCAGCCCAAATAGCCAATAACACAATGCCATCTTAATCCGATATATTATATTTAAATATCAGGAATTAATTTAACTTTAAAAAAAATAATGTAACTGGGGGTAACTGAAATAATTTTTATTGTCCGATTCTATTTTATGAACTTATATTTCTCTTTTATTTATTTTTATTATTTTTTTTAACATTATAAATATTAAATTTAATAATATTGTTTTTATTAATGTAATTTTTTCCCCCCTCTAATGTTCATCACTACAAAATATCAGACCCGGAATAATCAGCACTGAACGATACACCTACTGATACACGATACACGATACACGATACACGAACCTGAACCTACCATATTATTACCTCCTGGTTGTGCCCATTGGCAAAAATAAAGGAAACAGTCAGTGCTGAATCAATTAAGACATTAAAGAAATTTTAAAAAAACAGAATGGTTTCGGTTTTACGTCAAATAACTGCCATAATGTAATGACACCCCCCAAACGTTCAGCACTCGTGACTTAATCGTTATTTGCTTTTCTTTGATATATATCTTGGGATATTTTTCATAAAAAAAAACAAAACAACCACATTGGAGACAGCATGATGCCTCACTGCTTCTTTACTTATTTTTTTTATTTATAACTATTAATTGAAATTTATAACCGTGCAAAATATATACATCAAGTAAATGTGTTGATAACGATTATAATAACATGACAAGGCTTGAAAAGAACAAATCATCAGTAGCACTTCTACACTAGGTCTCAAGGCCGTCTTTTTTTAGACGCCTAGGAGGATTACCGGGAATGGAGTCTAAAGCAAGTTGAGAAACTAATGGATTTGAGTGGTTATGGAACTTACTATGATAGGAAAGCTATCTTTTTTGGGCTAATTCAGCAACGTTTGGAACATTAGATCTTTATGGATTAGTTTATTGGTGATAAAGTAAGGAGCATTGAGGATTTTTGGAAGGATTTTGGATTGTAAGGATTGGATACGAGATGAATTGGATGGTTTAGTGGAGCCCCGAACTCAACTCCGTACGTTCAAATTGGTTTAATCACATTCATGTATATGAATGAGTCTTTTGTAATTAATTGGGAGCTTTGAACGTTTGTCTAGTAAATGTTGAAGTAGTTTGTAATACTTAATTTTAAGGTTGTTTTATGTAAATAACCTCTAGAAACATTTTAATAAAGTTAAATTTTGATTATTTTTCAGTATAGCTTTACTTAATTAAACACATAGAATTCTATATATATCCAGTTTTAGATATTTTGAAGTAATTTATATCTTGTTATTTATATCTATACCGTTTATCTTTGAGATCTAACAATACCTGTCATACGGATGCTTGGTAATGACAATCTAATATACTTCTTCCTCCTTGATACCCTAGAGCTCCCTCACCTTCCTAGACATCCGGTACTTCCTCCAGGAACCTCCACCCAGTTCCAGAGCCTGGAAGGAGAGCTGGCTGTAGAGTGGACTGGTTCCCGCGCCCATCTCCTCCAGCACCGTTATCTATCTCTTCTCTGGGTAGCGAGCTCTGTCAGTTCTATCCCGTCTGTCTCATCTCTTCTTATTGTTGTTTTGATTATTATAATAATTATTTTAGTTTAGCAATTAGCAATTAGTAATTATTGTTGGATAAATGAATCATTTTTAAGACTAGGTCACGATCTTACATCGATGTTAATCTAGTTTGTCCTAGAAATAAAGGCAGGAGCTTCACAAGATTCCTGTGTACCCTAGACATAGCGGTCCATGGAGGTTATCTAGATGTCGTGGCTTATACGTAATCTTGTTAGGGCTCAGACTAGGCACATATTTTTACATTTTAATTAGATTATAATAAGAATAAAACGCCGAGGGTTAAGGGATTAACATTAATTTAGAGAATGGATGATTGGAAAAGAAAATAAGAAGGTTTAGCGAGGAAGGAGGCGGGGCGACGTCGAAGAGCAAACCTTACTGAGGCCAAGGTCAATGGTTGTCCTAGAAGTTCCTCATCTTACTCATTGTCACGCTATGATGTACCTGTTACTCTTCAGTAGCTGTGACTAGAACTATCTGGTAAATTGATTAGCACCTAGTTGTGGTGATATTATTTAGTAACTACAATATTATGGAGGAGCGGACTCCTTTGCACTCAACCTAAAGGTCATTTCCCTTCTACCCTCAGACCATTAGCACCAAGCACCATCGCACACTAATCTCTTCCTCTCTCTCTCATTCTCCTTTTATTCTTAACAGCGATCATTGTTTTTAGGTTATAATAACATTACGTAGGTTATAATGGGAGGGGGAGGCAAAACATCATAGTTATCGAAAATCGAAAAGTTTTTGTACTGACAGAGGACCAATAATTTTATAAAATCCAAATACACCGTCGCTGCTTCGCCCGCTCTCATAAATTATTAACTAATGATTGAATTTCATTTGTTTATCGATAAAAATAGTGAATTAAGGTACGGAATAAAGCATTATCTCTTCAATGATATTTTCACGCATGGCAGTAATTTTAACTTGCATGCATTGATTAAGTGTTTGGAGAGTACGTTAAAAGCATAATTAGACATCGAATTTGGCAGAAATAATTTTATGGATGCATCTGTTTGGATTTCTAACCATAAAAGTTATGATAGTTTGCCAAACCTTGTTCCTGGCACTCAAGACTAGACATTTTAATTATTTTTTTAGTAAAATTTCTTATTATAAACTTTCCTAGAACTACGAAGAAATTAACATTTGGTCCAGTTGGGTTTAATAGTTTTACCATTGCAAGCTCTGTTGTAGAATGGCCACAAATCGGTCGATGTTTAAACTGCACTGGGATCCACATGTCGCTGTATGTATTGATAGCTTTTTTATAACAATTGAATTAAAAATAAGTAAATTTTATCATAAATATCTAACTCAATATAACTCCGTACCTTTGTTACCTCTCTCGAATAGTGCTCAAGACCTATCAGTCGATTACAGAACTTCTCTGCGCACCACAAATTTATCACTTTTTTATGGCAATATAATTGAAAATCTTTAGATTTTGTTATTGCTAAACCTTCCTTGAACTATAAAGATGATGTAGTTTAAATTTCACAAACGGAAAATGGCTTGTCCTTTTATATAATAGTTATTATAGATATATAATAATATATAATTATTATTACTTTTGTTGCTCCGTTTTCGGTATATTAATGTTGTGAACCGTATCTCCGCTTGTGGGCCGAAACATTGGCATTCATCAAGATCACTACGCTAAATTTATTGCAAGACAGTTAATTGCTTTTAGACTGCGTGGAGCTCCTCAACCGCGATAATACAAAGAGAGAGAGAGAGTACTTGATCAGTTTATAGAAGGCATTGTTTCCCAACCAGCTGTTCTCCACATTCTCTTCCACCCTAAGTAAGTAATATGCAACGGCTATTTTGTAAGCACGTTCCATACTATTTTCTAATATCTATGTATCTATATTATGTCTACTTATTTAAAAAGAGTAAAATGCAATCTTGTTTAATATTCAGGTATCTATACCGTTACATAAAAGAACAAGAGATTTATCGTTTGTGATCACTAACCACGAAAAGTAATGAACCAATCTGTACCAAATTTCAACGCCATCTTTATAGTTCCAGGAAGATTTAGCAATAATAAAATTTACAAATAAAAGTCATTAAATAAAAATTACATGTATAATTAGGATTAATGAATTATTTGTAACTTATATTAGATTTTTTTTTATTCAAAGGCTATTTCCGAATGTTAAACATTCAACATTAGTTCTTAAGAGGCAAAATGAAAATGGCTCCTAAAATATCTTTTAGCCTAATCAAGACCCTCACATCTTTTAGAGCCCTTCCATTTATAATATTAATGCTTCTATACCATCGTGCGTACCTCAAGTGAATCTTCGTATAGTTACTCATGGATGAATTTTGAGCCAGATGCAGACAATCTTTCCATAGAGGAGCCGATTAGTTGTTCTAGCGGAACCGTGACTGCGGGATAGGATTATATTAATAGACTTCCTCTACCCGGCCCACCCAGACCATTGACCAAGGAGGAAGGGGGTGGAAGACGGTGGAAGGACTACCTTCTAACGGTCTCAAGGAGGCCGGAAGTGGAGTGTGGGCCCCCGGAAACCTAAAGCCGTTGGTACACCTGCTCACCTGGCTGGGAGTTCTTACTCGTCAATTAGTACCTTCAAGTACTTGGATTAGTACGTTAGCCACGTGCCCTCCACCTGCCCATCGGCTTCAGGCCCGCGCATTGGCTTCTGTGATATCGTTCAAGGGTAGCCTCTTTGCTCTGCATAACGAAGGGCTTTCTCAGGTCCCGTCCGATTTGCGTTTTATTTTCCTGAGTTACTTTAATATCTTTAAAATGGGATTTATGAAATATTTTTCACTCATTGGAAGTTTTTATTAAAATACTAGTTTCCAATTTTAAACAATCATCGTCAGTTCTTAAAACTTACAAACACTAAGGGCATTGATACAAAGATTATGTATATATTTAATGTTATTTGGTATAGAGAAGGGATTAAGTACGTTCTCAGGTAAATAGAGAAACCTTTTTACCATTTCCCATATGGCCGGTCGGTTCTTCTCTTCCTATTGCTAACAAAGTTAAAGCAGGAATACTCCAGATATTCATCTGATCGTTTAAATATAAATCTGGATTGATTTTATTCCATTTAATTATTTCTAATGATTCGTAAATATTTAATTTTATATTATATTCTCCTTGATGTTTTATAGTTTTACTCCGGAGTCTTTGTTGAAATGGTTATATTCATTTAAATGGTCAACCTAAGTTGGAATTCTGCGTCTTATGATTGTATCCTATTGAACACAGGCGTAGCGGGGGTGTGTGAGAGGGTGAGGCGACACATGCCATATTTATTCTACATGTTTTCATTTTTATACTACGGATTCATGGAGTTATAGACAAGTGGAGGGGGCTTACCTCTCAATAGCCAGGGCAGGCAGCCATTTTGGAGTGCACCATATTTTCAGTATATTAGCCGCATATCAGTTCACATTTTGGCTTCCTAGGCTTTATACTGCTGTTATTTTATGTTAGCGATTTATTTATTTTAATGATTTACTTATTTTATTTATTAGGAACCCTTTCAATTGCCCTAGGCTATATAGAATGCAAGTCGCCAGTTGGGCATAGTGGGCGTGGCCGCTTAGTGTTTTCGTCTCGTCCCTCAGGGAACAATATATGAGAAGGGCCTCTCAATAGTACTATAACTCCATGTACGGATTACAGATCAATTAACAATTTTAATACTGAAAAAGATGTAAGTAATAATTTCAAACCTGATTTGGCTTATCTTGATTAAATTAATCTTAAATTTGATGTAATTTTGCTCAAGACATTACCGATTGATTTTTATGGTTATCATATCTTTAATATTAAAATTATTTTGTTCATATATAAACATATACACAGCACAGGGGCAACATTTAAAAGTTGGGACACAGGCAACCGAAAAGCTACGCCAGTATGCTCTTATATGAACTTTTCATCTTTGATTTACCGATCGTCCAGTTATCCCTACTATTTAGCTTCATAGTCATTACATTTTAATTTGTATGTATATATATATACGAGTATATATATATATATATATATATATATATATATATATATATATATATATATATATACACGTATTCGTATATATATATTATTTGGAAAGGGTCATCTTTTTTTACTACTGACCTATTTCTTAGCTTCGCCCTGTTCAGCTGACCACAAGTAGATCTGATCTTCTTTTGTTTATTTTAAGTTCCTTAATATATTCTCATTCATTCTGTATAATTCTTTATTGACATAAAAACGTTTTAATACTGAAGGTATAGTTGTTTTAAGCTTTAAGTTAAGGAATTGTTTCCTGTTGGGACTGACGATGTGTTATATTTTACAGTAGCTCGTTAGTTATGTTGATTGTAAAGAAGAAAGATAGTTGCCCAGGAAATGGCTGTTGTCATCTGTTTGCCCGCCCTCCTTTCGTTCCCAACCTGTAGCAGTTGTAGCAGTTGTAGCAGCAACCTATCTACTCCCTAGGCCTATCCCGGTCAAGGTTCTTGGTAAATGTTTAGTTAGCGGATAAACAAACTATCTCTATTCCTTTAGCTTCTATCTTTTAGCCACTTCTATTTAAAACATTTAACCATTTGCACTCACTAGCCGGTTATAGTCCGGCAAAATAAAAATGCAGTTCCCCTCAGATTATAAGTTCCACTTGTTTGGCACACGACTCATAAGCCGGGTACAGACCGGCATTATTTTTTCCAAGAACACCTCCAGAAGATAATATTGTTTTATTGATTTTTTTAAAAATTGTTTATGTTTCTATTATATTATTGTACTTGATGTAATAAAAAAAAGTTTAAACATTTTATATAAATATTAATTAAGCCTTTTAAAAAAATATTGAGTATCATGCCCCCAGCCACCTAAGTGAAAGCCACGAAAAGAATTGCCGGCTCATACCCGGGATACGATCTCTGTGCCAGGCATTGGGTTCGCGGCCTTGGAGTTGCTCAGCGAGGAATCAACCTAAAATAACAAAACACCTATAACCGCAGACAGATCAAGTTTTCTTAACCCACTTTGTCGATATTCATTATCGATACTATGATCTGGAGTTTTTTTAAAACTTGCATATCATGTTCAACAACTAGATCGAAAAGTAAACTATCTTAAAAACAATGTCTTACTTAGAATCCACACAAGACTAAAACGGCAAGAAAGAACGCGTCATTAGAGACCATTCTAACATTTCCTATACAAATATCCAAAGCTTCCAATAAATTACAAAAACTTATTTACATGACAGAATGACCCATTTGGACCTACGAACTTTGGGCGCCACTAAAACTTCTTATTCTTTTGTTATCCAATCCTTACAATACAAAATCCTCACTGCTCCTAATTACGTCACCAATAAACTTATCCATAAAGATCTTAATGTCCCATATGTTGCTGAAAAAGGCCAAACCAGATACCAATCCCGTAATTATGAATTCCACAGCCACTCAAATCCACTAATCTCCCAACTCTCAGCAACCTTACTCTCGATTCCCTCCTAGGCGTATGAAAAGAAGATGGCCAAGAGACCTTTTGGTGTAAAACTTTTATTGAAATGCTACTAGTGAGAAGTTCTTTACTTTAAGTTATGACATGTCCTCGTAAACCTACGACTTCCTGTCCAACAGTATCCTTCAATGATATTCCACTAATCCCTGTCGATCCGCTACCTAGGACTCCACTTGGACAAACGTCTTACTTGGAATCCACATACAAGACTAAAGCGACAAAAAACTGCTCGTCGTTACAGACTACTTCAACATTTACTTGACAAACGATCAAACCTCCCAATTCATTACAAAAGACTTATTTACATGACAGTTATTAGACCTATTTGGACGTACGGAGTTGAGCTTTGGGGCTCTACTAAACCATCCAATTCACCTCCTATCCAAACCTTATAATCCAAAATCCTTCGAAAAATCCTCAATGCTCCTTACTTTGTCACCAATAAGCTTATCCATAAAGATCTTAATGTTCCATATGTTGCTGAGTTAGCCCAAACCAGATACCTATCCTTCCATAGTAAGCTCCATAACCACTCCAATCCACTAGTCTCCCAACTTGCTTCCTCCTCCATCCCTGATAATCCTCCGAGGCGTCTGAAAAGAAGATGGCCTAGAGACCTTTTAGTGTAGATTTTATTGAAGTGCTACTAGTGAGTAGTTCTTCACAAGTTATTTACATGCCATTGTATTCATTGCCAACACATTTACTTGTTGTATATTATTCTGTACAGTTGTAAATATCAATAAATGAAAAAAAAAAAAAAGTTATGACATGCCATTTCAAACATGTTCCACTCATTTACCATACTTGTATATATTGTATATGGTTGTAAATTTTAATAATTTTTTTTGTCTACTACCTTCTTGTTCTAAATATGTTCACGGCGTTATCAAACCAATACATTTTGATATATTGAGTACATATCTCAACCAGTCCCGATCAACCAACATTATACGACAGAATATAGTTTTACTTCTCATTTTTCTAAAAATTCATTAATTTTTGTCACTTTGAACTCCTCATATAGCTGACATGTTAGTTTCGTTGCATTACGATCTTTCTCAATGTTCCATTTTGGAATGATTGCAGTAGATTGTTTTTATGTTTGAAAACAAGTTATATATTATGTATTATATTTAGACTATTTAAATATATATATATATATATATATATATATATATATATATATATTTTTTTTTTTTTTTTTTTTTTTTTTTTTTTTTTTTTTTTTTTTTTTTTTTTTTTTTTTTTTTTTTTTTTTTTTTTTTTTTTTGTTTTCCCTTCCAGCAGTAACCCTGTTGGAAGGGATTTTATTCTTTTCTGTACACACCATACTTGTACAAAGTATACAATGTACATGTAAATATTATTTTTGATTTGATTATAATTTTACATGTGTTGAAAGGTATAAAAAATATAAAAATAAATTAAAATAAAACAAAGAACAAGAAGTTATATAACATAAATAATTTAAAATTCAATAAAAACAGCAACAAAGTTATGTAGAGAAAATTTTATGAATATTTAGAGGTTTAGAGATATTTCATATTTATATCCTCTATTTTAATGATTGAATTTTTAAGAAATATTTGGAAATTTTCAAATGAATTGTTCATCAAACATTGACCATCCACCGGCCAATGTCCTAGTTTCTGTACTGTTTTTGTCTGTAGAATAGTTCTGTAGTCAGTGAGTAGTCTGCATTCATATATGAGGTGGTGTATATTTTGTTCTTGAGTGAAATCACAAGGACATAGGAAAGAATCTCTTATTTTAAATCGATAGAAATAACTATTTACTGCCGCATGTCCTGTGACTCCTTGTGTAATGTAAAAGTTAGTCCATGAGTTTGATTTAATGTAGGTATAATAAGTCTGGAATGAAGTTATGTAGATGTCTTCCCTTGTGTGTTGTGTTCCAACGTGTCTGCCACTGGTCTACTGCTTGTGTTTTTAGCATGTGTTTTAAGTGTTCTTTGGATATCATACTATATGATATAGGAAGGGTAGTATCCTTTGAAGCCTCTTTTGCAGCCTTGTCAGCCAAATCGTTTTCCGCTATGTCGGAATGCCCCTTTACCCATTTGAATGAAATTTGAATGTTATCGTCAGTTTGTAGATGTCTTAGAAATGATCTTATTTTTTCAGTGATGGGATTATGACAATATCTGTTTTTTATCATGTATAGAGTACACTGACTGTCCGTTAGTAAGGTAATAGTTTTATCTTTTGTCCTCAAATTTTGAAAGTATTCCAGAGATTTAAGGATGGTGAATTGTTCTGCTTGATTATTGCTACATTCTGGGCCTAATTTATACTTTATTACATCTTCTAAAATTTTGTTTTTAAATATGAGACTAGCACAGCCTACATATTCGCCATTCTTGCTTCCGTCAGTATATATCTCATAGTCTGTGGGGTCAGTTAAGCATTCAGTAATACAAGGAAATTCTGCTGTGTGTAACCAATCCTTGTAGTCGGTAGCATGTTCAAAGTTGTTAGATTTGAAATTTTCGTAGTCAGTGTTCATGGATAACAAGTGTTATATAAAAAATATATTGGCGAAAAAAAAATAATTATTTTAAACTAATATTTATAATAATATTTTATATATACAAATAAATAATATTTTATATATATATATATATATATATATATATATATATATATATATATATATATATATTAGAAGTTATATTATATATATGATATATATATCCAGTATATTTTTATATCTTATATATTTATATATCGGCTTCATATATTATATATATATATAACAAATGCTCCGATATTTGTCCGATATATCTGAAATCTGAAAGGTATATATATCCTATATATGAAATTTTTATATTCTTGAAATACAAGCTATATTACTTTTGTATTATCGCTATATATATATAATTTATTTTTTATCTATAATGAGTAAAAAAGAAATATTCTTCACAAGATCTGAAATTAATCAAATAAGGCTCTCAAAAAAAATACAATTCTAATTAAATAAATTTTACGAATAAATTGAACAATCAAAACATTCTAAGTAATATTCTATTTTTAAACAGAGCCACAATGATGACGTGGTGACGTAAACCGCCGAGAGCAGTTTCGCCATCTTCCATTTTTAAGGAATTGTATCACTCCTCCATAAATCTATGATGTCTCGAAAATTATTAGGTGCTTAGTCAATGGCGGAATCGGGACTTTTATTTTTATTTAGCTAAGATTTAAAGAACAAAAACAATTAAATTGAGGTCCTTGTTTTATTAATAATATTTTTTATTTCGTTTAGTGATTTTTTTGCATATGAAATTTTTTTGAGTTAGAGGAGTTAGCTCTTCTCCTATCTTTTTACTCTACTTATTTAGAAGTTTTTCTATCTTTTGACACCCTGTACATCAATTTCCCCTTAGTTTTAAAAGTCTATGCCAACTTAATCTTCTTTCTTCCATTCCTTTCTTCTAATCCATCTTTTTTTTTTTTTTTTTTTTTTTTTTTTTTTTTTTTTTTTTTTTTTTTTTTTTTTTTAATAAAGTGCAATGACTGTTAGGGATCTAAGTCTTTATATTTGTCCTTATGACTTTTATTAGTTCTTTGGAGAAGTTTTAGCTTGGCAATAGGTTACAATAAATTAAGTGTCCTTTTATCCACCACAATGATTTTTATCTCGCTACATAGCAATATTGAATCCAAATAGGAGAAATATTCGGTTCTATCCGCATTTGTAGAGTAGCTTGCTTACAAACCTTTTAAAGTTCCATCGCTATTGTTTTTATTTAACCATAATTTTCTAAGCAGATTGTTCGCATCTTTATTTTGAATATAAACTCATCATTAAAAACTAACAAGTGTTTTAAGAGTAAGACATTGATAGCGTTGCATAGCCATTCACGTTTATCTGATTTATTTTTATTTAAGCAAGCTTCAATAAAAATTTTGAATAAGGTTAGTCATAAGCAAGATCCTTGTAAATGTCCCGGGCTATTCTAAAAATCTTATCACGGGGAAGCTACTAGTTTTAGAGGTAACTTTTTATTTTTACATATTTCTTTTATAAACTGTATCATGCATGTGTAGTGGCAACACTGTGCACATAAATGAGATTTATCCGTGGCAACACTGAGGCCAAATTAACAACTCCCAGTGAGGTTGTTATTAAATTTGTTGTTGATTCTTATCTACTAATTTTCAAGTTTGCCTTGTGAACATCTATACAGTTTGTTACACATATGAAACTAATATTCTTTGTCTTTTTTATAAACAAACTAAATATAATTATTTTTATGAATACATATTCTTAAGTCTTCCTAATGGCAGCTTATCCACATAACATATGTATATTATCTGCCATTATCAAAGATTTTCACTGGGTAAACTGTCGTTCTTATTTTCCCGGCCCTGACCATCCTATTATTTTTCGACTTGTATGCCTGCCACGTTTTGGTTACTATCCATCCATTTCCAAGCACACGCTACAGTATACAATAGATCATACATCATAAATATTATTACAAATAATGTTTTGGTTGTCAATGCTATACAATGGAAGACATATATAGAACACTATAATACATATCCATGTTATCGGGCCAGTGCCGAGGTGATCTGGCCTCACACCTTGGGGGGGAACTGTAGAAGGCAATTGCTGTTACGGTTTTCCAATTTGACGTGTGAGGGTAGAATTGATCCGACCGTTAGTAATAGCACTCCCCAACTATCTCTAGCTTCCGTTATCGACTATTTCTTACTAAACTTTTTTCTTTTTTCAATTTCTGAAAACATTTATTGACCATTCTGATTGTTATTATGTCGTAAATTGCTCTTTATCTGTTAAGCTTCGTTACAATATTTTAGGTGATAAGCACTGGAAACATTCCCCTATACATTATTACTTCATTTTATTCCATAACTCTAAGTACATACTATAATATACTAATATTTAGCTAACGGTTCTCCGATAAATATTTCTTGGTAAATCAATAACTCTGATTAGCGCTATGAAATTTGAAATAAAGGTTAAGTTGTTTAATTTTATTATACAATTCATTTGATTTATCTTTAAAAACGTTAATTTTTTTTAATAATCGTATTAGGTAATAAACTAATCTGATAGAGTAAATATATGGAGGCGGTAACTGTAAGATGGCTACTGCAAAAATGGACTTTATTTAAATCAGCTGACACTAATATGCGAGCAGTACGGATCAAAATGGCGACTTGTTTGGCTACAATTAAGGTGCTAACTTTATTTTCAAGTCATAATAATTAATTATGGCAGTACGTCACTTATGTTTTTTATAAGTTAATAGTTTTTTGTTTTGTTTTTAACTTAAGTTAAGTTTTAGATATATATCATGCTACATTCACTGTTCGTCATACACTCAATAAAGTCCCGCCCTATCATACTCTTTGATTAAATACGCATTACTTCATAGTTAAATAGAGATAGGTGATCACTAATGAGCGTTCAAAAGGATTAAAGTAAGTGAATAACGATCCGCGATCACCAGCACCTCTCGTAACTTCTTCTATTTCAATATAGAGGTCATAGACAGTTAACAGAGCAAACAATTTTATCGGCCCCCTGAAAAGATCTATTTAGCCATTCGACATCTCTCCTATTTGGACATTCGGAGAATTAAAGGTTTGGAAATCAACAAAGCTATTTCCGTTCGAATCCAATTCGTCAATTTAAAATTAAAAATCCATCCTAGCAGTGATTATTTATAAACATTATAAGCTTATACATTAAGATATAGATTCCTAAATGTTGTTAGTACATTCCAACTGGATAGATTTTACTTGTTATTAAAACTCTTCTGCTTTGTGATTTCTATTTTTTCTAGTTTATTTCTCTGGTTAGTTAATTTTAATTTCATGTAATTCAAATACTATTACAGAGAACTTTTTCAGGGACTGATCATTAAACATGTAAGAAAGATATTATTCGGACTACATTGTTTTGTCTGTTAAATACAGTCAATATTGACAAAATGACATGTTGCCCAGGAGTTTTCTATATATTATAATAAAAGTAGCTATTGTCTTTCAAACTACTGAATCTAGGAGAATAATGAATAATTGGAAATTTCTCGCACATCAATTCTTGATCTACAGCTTTACAGGTTTTAGCTTTACGGTTTCCGAGATATTTGAAAATCCTGAAAGAAAAGACCTTCAAACTAGTTTTCTCCAGCGGTGGGGACTTAGTTATGTTGTATATAAGACTCCATTAAACAATTATACCAAAATCCAGAACATTGCGAGTGGTTTATTTTTTATTGCAGATCATCGATCTTCGATGCTAAAACCAGGTTCTAATGTACTCGTTGGCTAATTCAATTGATTAAGTCGTATTGAAGATTTCCTTTTATTTTTCAGTTTAAGATTCCTAAAGCCGCAATCAACTCTGGGCAAGCTCATTTGCATTAAAATTCATGTCAACATTTCCTGCATTCCTTAGAGTTCAATTATTCTTTTTTCTAGAGCACTGCCTTACATCAAATGGTGGCATGTAATACAGGAATAAGCTTTAATTACTACCATAATATTAACTATGGTTTATAATAAATGATGTATTATATTATATATATGATATATGATATATAAGATGATGGCGGATTCCAATAAAGTTGACAATCTCTCTTCTGGTATCCTTTCTAACTAGATTAGAACTAATTGAGCAATCGATTCGAATTACCTTCTCGTGGAATTCAGAACTGAAAAAAAGGTTTGATATATTTCTTTTTCTTTTTTTTAAATAATTATTTAATTTTGTTTTTATCATTTCCTATCCCTCTTACGAGATAGTTTATGAAATAACTCTGTAATTTCGTTTTCCTTGCTACCCCACTTAGCGTACTCCTGTAAAAAGGTCGTTTATTTGAATGTTCATTTGCAAAATTATTTAACTGTTTTTCTCAACTTAAATCTTTTTCAGTGAAATCTCCAAGTTCAAAATTAGCCTTCTGGATAATTTGTTTTATCTCTTTGTTATTACCTTCAAAGGTGCAGAATCATGCTTAGCAACCTTTGTACTGTTACAAAAAAAATAAAATGTTTGAGGTTATTGTCTGTCGCACAGAGAAATAACTGATTCAGTTCGCTGTAAGAATTTTTTTCAATTAGGCTTTACTTGATAAATTGCTAATCTTAATTAGAGGTTTTAGCGTACTATTTGCAGCTTTCAATTGTTCTATGAAAAATTTATGATTTTTCCCAATCGCCATAGAATTAAAAGTCGGTAATCTTAATTCCTAATGACCGTAAATAAAAAAAAAATATGTATGACTACATGATCTTGGACTAAGCAATCATTGCCTAGTTTACAAATCATTTGTTTCTTTTGATCACTACTTACTAGTATTATTTTACCCAATGCAATTGTAGATATATGAGAGGTTAAAGAATTATTTTTTCGAGTACGGAGGTTTCGGTGAAATACTTGTTGAAATTAATGATCACTTTGATGATACATTGCAGATACGAGATTAGTAATAAATTTAAGTCAGAAGAAGGAAAAGGCTAATTATTTATGAGACAACTTGATGTCTTGGAATTGTCATCTAAGATTACGTTATTCAACCTCAAACTGGCGTTTAGTTACGAAAGTGAACGGCTAAATGGCAACGACTGTTAGCTTTTAAGTTTTCATTTATGGAGAGATATATCTGTCTGCTGCGCTCCTCCATATTGGGATAACCTCATTTATAATTTATATTGAGCTAACTTCTCAATCTTATCATCCTCTCTCTTCTCATTCTCTATTAACAATTTTTTTAAATAATGATCTCAATGCATCAAATGTAAGGATTATTCTCAGGCTAGAAAACATCCCATCTATTATACCTCGACATATATCAATTCCAAATTTCGATTTTCTATTCTCTTCGAATGACCCAAAGTCGAATCCTAGGAGCCGATCGATACTGCTGCCGTTGGTTAGGACAAATAGTTTTGTCATAGCTAATTCTTCTCCCTAGTGATATTAATATATATTTTTCATCTTTAAGGAGGAATGTATTTTGTACTAGATCAACACTCCTACAGAATTTTAAACTAATGCCACTGCATGCCTAATGACAGTTGTTGAAGACATTTATATGCTATTGGAATAGATTGTAATTTCATCAAATTATAAATAAAAATTGAGCCATGCAATATTACCATTGCATTATAGGTGTTTGTTATTCTTAGGAGACTATATGTCCCAGAAAAAATATTATTTTCCATTTTATGTATGATAGTTTTGTGTTGTCTATCAATCCTTCTCAATACATAATTAAAAAACAAATCCCTTGTTGCTCGAAGCGAAGCGCCAGTTTGTTGAAGACATTGAAGAAATAAGAATGCAATGTTGCAAATGCAGCCAGGCGATAGTAATAGATCTTCGTTATCTCAGAATAAAGATTATTTTTCATTTTATTAGGAATACAAAGAGGCTTTCGATACTAATACTCAATAAAACAAATTGGAAGAAATATCAACGCGTCTGCAATGTAAAGTGAAAAGGTTTAGTAACATTATCAATTTATTAAGCAATAATTTAAACCATGACAGGTTTATCTTATTAAATTAGAATTTGTGCATTGAACTATATGTTTATACATCGTCTGATTATAACCAAGTACATTTATGTATAATATTTTCTAGATAATAAATGTTGTTATTTATTTCTTGACTCATTATTGTTTTTATTGATTTGTTTTGCTTTTATAGCTTATTTGTTGATTACTTTTCGAAATAGCAATTTATAGAATCGATCGGTAACGATGCATCAGTTGTTTATACTCTCGCTGGTTCTTATCAGCTGATTTAGACATCTGGCCGCTGCCTACTCAATATGTCCTGGTAACCATTTATTGCACACAACCACATAATAATTAAAAATATATTTCCTCTAAAAATAAAATAAATGTTTTTTCTCAAGGAAAATAAAAGTAATTAAATTGGAAACTGTGGTGTTAATAACAGTTCTAAAAATGTATAAATGCATTTAAAAAATGTATTTCTGTTCATTTTCTGTAAGTATTAAAACTAAAGTTTAATTAAAAACTAAACCAATACCTTATGTACCTTTAATGAATCCTTTATGTATTTATATTAATAGTTAATCACCGTACACACCTAAATTTAAATAAAGTATATATATGGTACTTATAACCTTTTAATGTGTTGTATTCGGTATAGTTGGCCAACCTGCTGGCTCTGTTAGGTCCGCTCTCCCAACTCCCGACTCCCAGAGCATGGACCATGGACCATGGCTAATCCTTTGTCTTAGTTCTCGTCCAGGTTGGATTCTACTCCCCCTTTCACCTTTCACTAATTGTTTACACTAGCTCGTAGTAAGGTCAACATAAGATATCTAGGGCAAGCAGGTCAGCGTATGCAAAAGGTCTTTTAATAAAAGTATGTATATTATACACTACATTCTTTATTGTGAAACCTCGTCTAGCAGTGATTTTTATTCGCTAAAAATAATTTTATTATTCCATCTGGTTGCATTTTAATTTCTAACCATAATAGTATACGACATTGTGGCAAACTTTGTTTCTGCCACTTAACAATGTAAATTTAAATGTTTCTTAGAGTACATTTTATTATAGATATAAACCTTCCTAGAACTAGAAAAATAAAGATGGCGGTAGTTAGAATTTGGTAGAGATGGGTTCAGTTGCTTTACTATAGTAAACTCTATTGCGGAATAGTGCTAACTAAATATCAGCCCATTTTCAAACTTCACTGGTACCTGCATGTCGTACCGTATATTTATATCTTTTTTAGTGATGATTTAATGATTATAATTGATTATTATCAATTTCCAGCTCTATATAGGATGACCTCATGTAGGATGGCGCTCGCTACCTCTACCTATCGGTCAATTTTCAAACTTCACTTTTATGGACATATTATCGTGTTTCTGATAACAAATTAATTCAAAATTATTAAATTTATTATTGCTAAACCTTCCTTAAATTATAAAGACGATGAGGTACGGATTATGTACTAAATATTTCTGGCAAAGATTTAAATACAAAGAAGCCTTTTTAGCTATGAATTTTCATTCTGATTAAGCGATATGACTTTTACTATTAATTATTTATTTTTATATTGGTTAATCTGTTAATTTTATTTTTCAGTTCACAGCTGCTTTCAATCAGAATACAGTCTACGAATGTGCTATATTCCTGATTAATAATGATGGGATGTAAGGAATGAGGGAGCCTAGTAGCCATTATTAACTCTCGCTAACTTTATATTCTTTTTCGTTTTGGCCTACTAGGGAGGGACCTTCTCACTTTACTACAGGTCAGGGTGACCCTTGGCAATCCGAATTATTTCATTCCATTTTTCTCTATCACCTGTAGCGAGTCTCTAGTCCCAAACTCCTAGCTTCGCTGTATTTTTTATCAATTCATCCTTCCAACGCCTTCTTATTCTTCCCCTCATTCTCTTTCTGTCCAATTCTTATTTTAAAAATGTATTCTTACTTTTCATTTAAAATGTTTTCTTATTCTCTTGGTTATGTAAAAATGTGTCAGCTGCAAAACCATTTAGAAAGATTCATTTTATTAGGTACTTTAGTGTAATACCAACTCAATAAACGATCAAAATCTTAGGTAAAAATACTGTTTAAACATTCTATCCTGACATAGGCAGGCAGTCTATTTTATTTTATATAATCCGTTGATTGACCCTGCGCTCGAAGAAACTTCTAGCACGTCTAGCTTCTATAAATCGGGAGCCTCATTCTGACCATGGACTAAGTTAGGGTCGAAACATGGCGGGAAAAGTTTCTTAACCACTCTTCCTCCGGGTACAATATTTAACTAATGTGTTACTTTTTTAAAAATAAGTTTCAACTGGTAAAATAAAATGAAACAAAATTAAAATTAGCATATGTAGCATATAGAAAATAAAATTGTTCATTGAAGGAATATTAAGCGTTGTAATTAAAAGTATTGAACGGTTATATAAGGGCGGCTCCTAGAAGAGGAACATGTCAACACCAAGGACTGCTATGTCCTCAGGATTATCGTATGGTATGTACAGCGAGGGACAGGTCTCTTCTCTTCTCTCGAGCGTGCAAATCCTTCCAGCGCGTGCCTTTTCTTCCCCATCCTTCTTCTTATTATCCTCCGAAATATGCTCCGCACCTCATCATCAGGAGAAAGGAACGTTTCGCAAAAGTGGTAATGGCCCCTCTTGGTGGATGGAATTGGATTGTGTAATTGCGGCCGTGCGCCCTCCGCCCCATCTGGTGGAATTATCAGGAAGTGAATCTTGTTTAATTATTGCACTTTCACAAACTAGAAATTTGTAAGGTGAAAAAAAGGAGGAAATTGAAAACTTAAAAACGGAACGTTTCTCTTTTTAAAGAGGTTTGGGTTTCTCGTCAAGTTCGCATAAATGGTAAGGAGTTCTTTAGAGCTGTTAGCACGTTTGAATGAAATTACAACCTCCTCAAAACACTTAGGCTATTGGGGTGCAGCATGGCTTATTCTGCCTATAACATAATTTTAGTTCTAGTTTTATTATGGATCCGATGAATATAAATAGAAAAAGGTTTATTGATGATAGGTCTATAGACCTATTAATTACTATATTTAGTTGTTGCTAGAGCAGAAGAATTGATCCTCGTGCCCATAATTATATTATCTTAGACTTAAATTTACTAAAGTTCGAGAACATAATTTTTTCTTTCATAAAGTAATGTAGGTATTATTAGTTAAAATTAAACGATGCTTCAAGTACCCAACCCCGATATATCACTTTTACACTTCGACATGGTGCCTGCCCCCCTCCCCCCAGTTTACATTAGCAATGATCCAATTATACACATCACTGTTTAATATTTAAGATTAATTTTTGCCAGAAGGATAACAAGGGGGCCACAAAATTTAAAGTATAACTACAGCATAAATGATAATAAAACATTTAAATTAATCAAAACAGACCTCCCTTCTTCTCAAAACATTTCTACCAACGTCTTGGCTCCTCTACCATCACATCATTAACTTTAAACAAAAAAATTATGATATCAAAGGTTATTGAATATTGATTTTTTTTTTTTTTTCTTTTTTGCGGTATGCTTGAGCTCTCACAGTTACCTTGAGGTGGTCAGTGCCGCTCGCGCAACTGCAATTTTCTCTGGAAGTGTTCAAACGTTTCTGGAATTTCCTTCAAGCAAAGCTTTTTGAATATCGTCTCCAAGACAAGAAGTCCTGCCACGAACAGCTTTTTCTGCAAGGCTAAAGTCTCCCTCTCGAATTATTTCAAACCATTTATGAAACTTTCAAGCTGTCTCGCCCCTCACTTTATTGTTTCTGAGCAGTGGTCCGAACGTATTTGAACCCGTAAAACGATAAAATAATATAAGAATATAAGAAAATAACGGATAAACGTTTGAGTCATGACTGAATTATTTTGAAGTAGCATATTTACAAATGAGCTTTTAAAAAATATTTTGTTCACGATAGGAATAATAAATGAATTAATACTTACCTCATTTTTTTAAAAAATATTTATACATTTACAGGAGTTATGACTTCAGACATAAACGTAATCTGTTAAAACGAAAAAAGGTTCGCGTATTATTATAAGAAAACACAATTTTTTTCTTATTTTTTTTTAAATTTACTAAATTGGCTAATATACTTTGATCTGCCTTTTCCATGCCGGTATTGAATTAGAGAACTATATATAGGTAAATATCCTTTAATTTTTTTACACTCTCAGCAAGTAACATAAGTTAATAGTAGTTAGTGGTCTACATAAGATTAACTCTGGAGTACATATATTTGGGTCAAAGATAGGTTCACAAATAGTTTTGCCTCGGTATTGCCACAAAGGCTAAGCAGTCCAATAAAAATTCATAAGATTGGTTACTGTTAAATTTTCTGTGGGGAGGAATAACAAATAATGACTTCCGTTCAAAAAATTATTACAGATTATTATTGGGGACTCGATGGCTGAGTGAGTTAGGGCGAGGGTTTCAGCACGCTCGTTACCAGAAGGTCGTGGGTTCGAATCCCACCTGGGCGGGCTAAAATTTATTTCGTGGCGAACCCACTAATAAATGTTGATCTTCCCTCATTACACTGTAATAGATAAGGCAAGTTATAGGATATCCCGTCCTTGTTGAGGCTAATTGGAGTATATAAGGACGTTAATGTCCCAAAAAACAAAATATTACACAGGCCAACAAAAAAAATGTTTTTAAAAACTTTGTTTACTTTAATAGCTAATTTTTGTGTGCTGAATCCAAATCTGGTCTTAGTTTTTTTGTATTACCCATAGTTTTTGAAAAATTTGCTTTTTTGATATAATTTAAAAAAACATATATAACTGTTTTGTATAAATATAAGGCATTATATTACTGTTTCATGAGGCCTAACTTTATATGTAGAGGTGGTAAGAGAATGTTTCTAGGATCTACAAGGTTTTTGCGGAGAATGTTCTTCTCGCCGGGTTTTAAAGACTCCCTCACAGCCCAGTTCTTTCTGCACCAATGTTGATCCCTTGCTCTACTGTCCCATTCACACAAAAACATGGAAATTTGGTAAAACCGCCTTCCTGACCAAGAAGCGTGCATAGCCGAATAGCCAATTTTATTCAACACTATTTCTAGGTTTTCATAGCTCTCTTTCAAATGTACAGAATAGCCAACAGGTATTGATGCATAAGTATTACTATTGTGTAATAAAACAAATGCCAACAAGTTCTTTCCTTTTAGCCTAGAACCAAGCAATTCAGCTTTTTCTTTTGCTAACCCAAGATCCCTAACTAAGCCGTTAAGCTCAACCTGAGTAAACAGCTTAGACTATATATTTGCTGTAGCACATTGCAACTCTTCATCATCTTCCTCATCTATATCTATATCTCTTTCAGCAGTGCTGCCAACTCTTCTACATCCACCACAAATTATTTTACAATTTCATTTGTGGTGTATAAAAACTGTTAAATTCTGTAATAAATCAAAACAATTAATATATTGATGTGCAAATGTGAAAAAATGGTAGGTGATACGGCTTTGGATTTAGCATCCTAAAAAACAGGATATTAAGGTGTTTTAAGTAAAAAAGATTTTTCATCGTTGGCCTGTGTTATTATACAGAGAGGTAATTTGTAGGAAACAAGAAAGCTTGCATTATTGCAATGGACAACATAATAACGATATTTTAATACTTCGATAAAATACAATACCTAGATGACCTAATTCATAAGAACCCTGCTGCGATAAAGCTTACTATTGTATAAATTTTGTTAATTGTATATATTATTTTCCACAATATAAATATTTATACAGTTGCTATAGTTAGTACGCTAATTATTGAATGATGGCGACTATGAAGACTTGAGTACAGTAGGTTCCGGACGAGCAGCCACCTCAGCTAACTCCCTGCTGCTGGGTTCTCAAGGATCTTCTCCTCCGGGAGTAGACAAAGAACGGAGCAATCCCCACTGACCCGTTCAACTAAGAATGGGAACCTGAGCCCAACCTCTTTGCTCTCTTTTCTTATTCTTCTTCTGGGTGCCGGTGGGTAATTACCTCCCTCGGGAGAGGATTACACAGACAAAAACGAAAATTCCACCTCCGGCTTAGCTCACTCTCTTTTTTAGCCTATTAAAGGATCAAATGGGTTCGAGCCCTGGGTGGCCCCGGGTCTCGGCTAGGTGTCTTCAGGAAGTTGAGGCGTCTCAGGACCGAATATGTAAATACGGATTACGAAAAGGAAGGGTGTGATAATAACGATAAGTAACGGCAGTAATGTTCCTAGTTAAAGAATAAACATAAATCTATCGATATGGCAGTGGACTTCCTTAACCTACCTACATTAAAATGACCCGTTTTTTGTTGTGTTTTTTTTATTAATTCACACCTGCCTTCAAGCTGAAGACAATCAGCGATTGAATTCATAATAAATAAGACATGTAGAAGACGAGGGAGATTAGTAACCATATGAACCTCCTCCTCACATTTTGTTTGTTTCTTAAAAAGATCCCCATCCTAGCTTCATTTTAGCTTTCGGTACGCATTATCGGGAATATTTACTGTAGCCATGTTTTGTATGTGTCTTTTGGGACGGTTATAAAGTTTGTCATGACAGTGGCTATGTGCAAGTGTTTATGCAGGGTTCCCTGACATAGCATGGAGACCGTGCAATTAGTTGCAGTGTTTGTGATTGAAATGTTTGTATTTTATTGTTAATCCATAAATCTGTGATACATAAGATGAAATGGGTTTCATTAAGGACACTTACTAGAGTATCACTAAAATATAACAATAGAGTGTCAGTGAGGTCCTTCTTTGTGGGAGGGATACAAGTGTCGTAGGAGCTTATTTAAAGTAATTCTGTTTAACACGGAAGGAATAGATTAAACTGAATAAAATTTATCTTCCAAAGAGATTTAAAACTATTTTATTTTTTCTAACCTCAGAATACCGGACCACAGCCTGTTAGATAATATCAATGGTACTGCCCAACCAATGGCAGAGCTGCTATTATGCTCTCTTTACCATTTATAATTATTGCATTATCTAATAGCTCCCTGGCCGTATTATGCAAACTATAGCTCGCTCCCATTATCTATTATCTCGCTGGGCTCCATTATAGGCTAGAAGATATTTTTTTGCGCTGTATTGAAAATATTTAAAAACTTAAGAAAAAAATGTTTTGACGAAGGCTAGGACCTTTGTTGGGAGGGACTAGGCTAATAGCAGGGAGGGAGGGTTGGTTACACAAGGGGCCGCGGGAGGGCGCGCAGGTGAAAAATGTCGCGGGTCCTTTTCTTCTCGTCTCGACTCCTTTGTTCAGGATTTTCCAACCGATTAGCCTTGTCTTAGCACACAAAGTCTTTCCCAAAGTCTGTTGTCTGTTGCACTTGTAACCGGCAATATCTACCCTTTCTCTTGTCGAAATTTGTGTTACAATGATTTTTAAGCTTTATTAGAAATCACTTGAACTACACACCATGATGGTACAGAAGGATCAATACAATTAGGGTTGATGAATTAATTGCCACTTCTATTGGAATCATGTTATTTGAAGGCTAGTTTCGGATGCTAAACATTCATCATCAGTTCTAGAAATATTCAAAATATCAAAATATGAGGACTTCACAACACGGTTATGTATATTCCATTTTAAAATTGTAAGACATGAAGTCAAACATGTTGATACTTACAATGTATCAAGGGTAATTATTTGCTTCTTAGGCAAATCGCAAGGTTTCTAAAAGATATCAAGACCTTTGGTAGAATGAGGGTAAAAAGACGAAAGTTGGACAGTTAGCTAGATACATTTTGATCGATATATTTATTAGTCAGGTAAATAAGCACTGCATTACTCATGCCTTCCTCGAATTGTATCGGGCTTCGACCTGCCATCGATATTTTTCCGACATTAAGGTATACCTTTCGATAGGACGGGTATAGCGCCCTTTTACAAAATCACGCTACCTTTACCATCTAATAAACCGAAGATCGTTAGTTCGAATCCAGTCAATGGCAAGGTGAAATTAATTCTTTGTGATTAATTCTTCCACCCTAAGTAAAAACCCATTTTGCCGAGTAAATAAAGAAATAAAGACTGAGCTAACCCTTCCTTTCTTCCCTAAGACCAAATTCTCCCAGATCGCAGTTAACGCAATCCTCCCATCTACGCCTCGCCCTACCCCTCACTAGTTAACCCGAGGGCTCTAAACTGGTCACTTTTTTTGGAATTGGACCATTACTAAACCCAACAACGTTACATTTTAACCGCCGCACAAGCTATTACTTGAGCTATATTTACCGGATATAGCTCCCGCAGTTCTGCATTGTCAAGCCTTCTAAATTCATCCTTGTTTGGGCCATATATTCTACGCAGTACTTTATTTTCAAAAGTTTTAAGGCGTTGTCTTAAAATCACCCATCCTCTCTTAACTTAAGCGGCCATGTTTCGCATCCGTAGGAACTATTAGTTGTATAATAGTCTTATATATCCTAAATTTTAAATTTCTCGAGAGTAAACGCGAACAGAGTAGTTGTTGAGAACAAGCATTAACGGCTTTTAACCTAGCTCTTATTTCCTCTTGAATTTCATTTTTCTCGATATAATAGACCCTAGATATTTGAATTGCTCAGCGTGTTGAAATTTTATGCCGGAAATATCTACATCACCCAAATTGTCACCGTTTCTACTACTAACCATATATTTCGTTTTATCGGTATTAATTAATTTGTAATGTTGCCGAAACGTGTGTAAATAATACGTGTGTATACGAATACGTATGAAACCCTGTGTAACCATGTTGCCGAAACGTCAAGGAATTAGATTTTGAATTTGACTAGGTCCCATCTCCAATAAAGACTCTTTTTATCGTGACAAATGTTGAAATAAACCTCGTAGTTTCAAGTCAAGTACATTTTGCATAAAGTAAAACTTAGCAATAGAAACTCTGAAATATATGCAACAATATAAGTAACAATATAATACCTCTGAACGAATGTTCTAATTCCTGTACAATTTCTGAAAGTGATGATAACCTAGCAGGGAAATCGACAGGATAAGTCTATTAGGTGTCCTGCTTTCAGTTAGAGCCACAATAACGAAATGGTACCCTGAATTGTTTCACATTTTTTCACTTCTTTATTATATAAAGTTTTGGAATTTCTAAAGAGTTTTTTCTTTATATCCTCTCTACTATTAAAAATATCAAGCCAAGCAGACTCTTGCAAACAACATTTTATTTACATCATAGAATGACAGGATGCCTTGCTAATAGCTATGGTACAGCTGTAAATTGAATAATGAAGATAAAACAATATTATTGAATTATCACAAATTGAAAAGGAACCAAAACAATCTATAGTAATAATATTCCCTCCATAAAAAGGAAGTTTTATTTTCCAACAGAACAATCTAATTTTCCCAAAACACTTCCCCTTTCTTCTTTTTCACTTAGACTCCAGTTAGATCTAACAATATCAATATCACATACATAATCTAATTATTTAGTAGGCACTTCCTGTTATAATACCTACAGACTACCATTTATCATATTTATTTATTTAAATATAAGTAATTTATTCTTTATATGTATCTCATTAGATAATTGCCACTGCTATATTTACAATTGAATCGAGATTATATATATTATATTGAATTAATGAAATTATATCGAAGTTACTGATAATGCTCTCGGTCGTTACTGAAGCTGTAATTATTTGATAGTGCGTGCTGAAGGCTGATTGGCTGTCGCCTGTATGCCGCTTCCATTAATGTAATTAATATTTTAATATTTGATATTTACAACTCTTTAGGCAAAAAGTTTTTTGTGTCCTAAAAACCAAGTTACAAAGTAGCTCCATTACATTAATCAGGGAGACCCGCAACATATTTACAATCGGAAGTCGACCTTCTTCACTTGACCTTATTAATCCTCCGGCCGTTCCGTTTCAAGAACTATGCACCACCCCCCATTGATAACTTCATTACTATTATTACTCCTTCATCAAATTTAAATACTTTGATTTAATTAGTCTAGACAATTTAAGTTTCTCATTAGTCCATACCTCGTATTAATGTTTGTTATTTATTTTTTTATTATATGAGTTGATATATTTGAATCACAGCTAGCTTGTATTAACGAAAATCAGCTGATATCCTGGGATACAAAATTACAAATATAAAATCGTGAGGCATGATGGACACACCGAGTACATCCTCTTGAATTTATTTCAAAATTGTATCTTGATAATCACATCTATAAGGTTTAATAAACTTTATGGTAGCGATATCAACCCACTGCTCCACATAAATCGCCAGACCCGCACTACACTGTTTGATTACGCAGCTTCACTTCGGGATAAATATTCGTCATTAGCCCCTTAACTATAACCTCAATTATAAACATCCAACCCTATAGTTTCATTTCGTCTATAGTGGATTGTATTTTTCAGTGTGTTCTATTTGTATTTTCTTATTTACAGTTATCTATAGGAGAATAACCCTTCCTCTTCAACAAGTAGAAAGAAAAACATCGAAATAAATCGATAAGTCACATCGAAAAATTTATTTTGGGCGAGAGAAAGGGAGGAGCAGTGGTTCGATGTCGTTAGATAGTTTACTTTTGATAATTTCTCATCAGAGTTATTAAAGTAATAACTAACTATAAACTGTTAAAGGCCCGGTTCAAAATAAATAAATTTTATTTTAAGAAAGTTCACAGATGTTCACAGCATAGTTTTATTCTCCGTATTTCTTAAAAACTTGTTTGAACCAACAGAATTGTTATCACTCTATCGTATCATTTTAGGCGATTTATTCTTTCATTTCATTTTATCATTTCATATTTTAAACTATAAACGTATTAATAAAGAATTAAGAAATAAATAACTTCTCAATAATAGTAAAAACCACAAGGAGTCGTTAAAAATGGCACCTGGACCACAAGAAGTGATTATACGTATTTGACGAAACAACTGTTCTCCTTGTTAGGTACGTGACGAAGGTGTGGGCTAGATCTGGGGAACGATTCTCCTCCTTAATATGCAAATATTTCGATACAACTGAACTCGATCACTAATGAGTTGTTCGCGGCACGAGAAAGGTATTATTTTAAAGAATTACTGAAATCCTATCTAGTTTTTACTGGTCACTCAAGTATCCCAACAGTTATTGGAGCGACCCGACCATCGCAAGTTACACTATATCACCGAAGCCATACTGAACCTGCCCAAGAGGTACTCGTCGATGACAGAACAGTTGAGAGGCTTAGGACTGTAGATTAAAGATTGCAGATTGTAGAAACCATACCAAAGCCCAAACTGAAGCCAATCAACTGAGCAAGGTTTCTCTACACAAGACTAAATCTCTGACGTAAGGCGAGGAAGCCAGAAATAGGAATTGTCTACAACCTCAAAAGAGTTCTCTCTTCTAACTAATTTCTACACTTCTAGAATTGATTTTTATTTTTCTTAGAAACTGTATTAGCTCCTGTTCTTCACACAATGGTTTTTTTTTAATTAGTTAATTTTTTATTCTTAATAGCTGTAATTGTCATTGTTTTGTTATTTTACATTAAATAATTATTTCTAAGTGGTATTTCGGTATTGTACACGACTTCCTAAAATGGTAATAAAATAAAAATAAATTACACTGATTGATTACCATTTTTTGGAATTCTGTTATTATGAAATCCAACGACTTTACATAGATTGTCGCGATTATCTGATCTGTACTGTATAAATCTCCCGTAATTCACCATTGTGGAGAATAATAACAATTATAATAGAAGAATAAAATTAAAAATTATTTTATGAAAAAATCATGAAATGTTATTATTCATAGTAAAAAATACTTTCAAACTGATTTGGTAAAACCAGTTACTTTTAATACAGTTACCAACTTTCCAACTGGAAGCACAGCATCTCTTTGTTGGGCACTGGGCTTGAACCTCTTTGGCATACATAAAATAATACTAAATTAAACTAAAAATATATTCATTATTATGAAATTTCTTTTTAAAAATTTGTAAAATGTATTAATTCGCTGTCTTATAGAAAAACGTTATTTTCTCCAAAGAGTGCCTATCCGAATAATCATAACCTACCTTCTTCAAATCAAATTCTTAAAACTATATGTTCAAAGTAATAAATTATATAGATAGTTTTGGTAGAATTATTGATATTAATGTAGCCCATAATGTTTTCATAAATCAAAAAATTAGTTATTTTTTAGCTTGGGCTATTTGGTCACCTCTACCAAACTAAATCTAAACCTTTCTAATCAAGTATTCATTGAAAGTAATCGATTCTAAACTGTGATGTAGTAATGTAATTATTTTCGTTATTATAGATCAAAGAGAGAAATTTAATCAATTTGTCGAGATCATTTTTTTATTTTTATTCATTATTTTTCAACACTGGTGATAATTGCTTAACATTAGAACGTTCAGTAACGATAGTTCTTTGAATACAAATTAAGGTGTTGTAATTTGACAACCTCGTCCAGTTGCAAAACTTCACTATTACACTAGAAAACTTCTTATGGTTATTATTATACTAAATATCTTGCAATATCCTTCACAGATATCTCGTGGCCTGATTTTAATCAGTAATTGGAATAAAAACTTCTATTTTTCATAGCTTTATGCTAATGCCTCTAAACAAAAGATTGACTGCCTATTCACAATGAAGCTTCAGCTATTTCACCTAAGAACAATAATATTATTTATATCAATTGAAAATGTACCAACCAAATTTATAAATTAATGCTTATTTATCAAAATATATTGTAATTTAAAACTGTGTTAATTTAGAAGTGCTCAAAATAATAGCCGGACCCGCACGGCACAGACACGATCTCTTCCTCGACAGGTTATCTCTTCGAGTTGTATCGTGTCCCGTCCATCAGTTTACAAACTATATTTCCATGTTATGATACAATTGAAGCCATTGATGGAAGGAATTGTTAACTCGGAGTTTTTTTTTTCCCAAAAATCATCTGTATTTTGTATTTATATTTATTATTTTATTTTATTACACACCATTAAAGTAAGATTAGGTTGGCAAATGAGCAAAATAAACAATGGATTATAAATAGAAATAATTTTATGAAGAAAATACTAAAGTGCTCCCGGAAATGCTTCTCCTCAACATTTTATTAAAAGTGAGCAACATCTACTTCCAACCGTGGCTTCAATTGTTACTTGTTTTTTGTTTACACTCGTGGTTCTACCGTTAATTTTATATTACATATTCGACAGTTTTATCAATGGTTTATGCATAGCACAGCTGAGCAGTTCCACTCACTGATGAGAAAAATAAACCCAAAGAGGTACAGGTGGGCCCAAGTGAAATTTCATAATAAAAAAATGAACAATGTACAGGTCGAAACCATTTCCAATTCAAAATATTGTCGTGATAAGGTGTTGGAGTCATGATAACGGAATGTTATCATAACTAAGGTTCATTTAATGTACCTTAAAACAGGTAATGAGGTGGATAAGTTAGTAGTGAATTGGTAGTTACATAAGTGAACCTATCATAACAATATCCTTACAAACATATTTTCATCTTTTTTTTACCTCATTACTTCTGTAAAGATCTTTTTTTTAGGTTTGTTTCTGGTTGTAAACAGACGATAAAATGATGACTCCCTTGAAAAATGCATTATTCGCTTTTTCAGAGGCAATTTTGAGGATAGTTGATAGTAGCGATACGTTCACTAACGATCCAGTCATCGGTAACGAGTATTTGATGTTAATATAACGGTGTTCATGTCTTTTTTAGTTTTCTAGCTTGTCTTGATTCTACGTGTCCCGGTACGCCTGGTACAATTTTGTCGGAATTTTTCAACTTTTTACTTAATTTGAGCCTTTGTAATGTTTTTTTGTATTTCGTTATAATAAACGATTCGAGATAACTAAATAATTGTAAACACATTAATATAAATTTATATCTAAAGTAACTTTTTGATTTATAATTTCTGTCATTGCCTCAAGGAATTCTCCTCTTACATAAATAATGAAATTTACCATTTTTAGAGGGTTTTCTAGAAAATAATTCTTGATTTATTTAAATTACCCCTCCGTGTTATTTAGCGTTTATATTGAATAGATTACTCTTTTTATATGGATGCCTTTATTTATCATTACTCTCCTTAACAAAAATGATTTTTAACCTTTTAACATTTCGCTTGGAAACTTGGAGAGGAAATAACATTTAGGTTTAAATAACGACAATGGTCATCTCTAGGCTATTGAAAGAACTCAATTATAGAACCGCCAAAAACAAAAATAAATAAATGAAATTAAATCTGGATAAATTTCTTGACTGTTACTATTAAATCTTTAGTAAGGTTCTTGAGGTTCAGTCAATAAATAAAAAAAAACTATTTTGGCGACGTTTCGAGACTATATTGTTCTCATAATCATGCCCTACAGTGAAAAAACAGGTACAATAAAAATATTTAAGTTATATTAGTTATTTCAAAACATAAAGTTAGCTACAACAAGTATAATATATATATATATATATATATATATATATATATATATATATATATATATATATATATATATATATAGATACATGTGTAGGGTAATAAAAATATATATAATTACAGAATATAGAGGAGTATGAAGCTACTTACAACGTTACTAGTGGATATGGAATAGACTAACGGGAGAACCTTAGACCTTACCAAACATGAAATTAAATCGTTATGAAAGGTTTTATCGTCGTGATTTTATTGCAGGTTAGTCCCTGCCCCTGCCTCGACCACCCTTCCCTCCAGACCTTTAGCATACCAACTACTCTACAACCTTTTTAAGGTCCTCAACCACCTTTGAAACTATGAAAAATGTATTGATGGAAAGACGATATCAAAATTAGTTATTAAAAAGAACTCTAAATTCTATCCATAGGAGCCAACACGTTGCCAGAACCGTATTGAGAGGAGTGGAGCTTACTTTGATTAATAAAAATGTTTGCTAATAATTTATTTTATATTTTTTTTTTTTTAAATAAACCTACATTAATTTTTAGAAAATCAATCAACTATTTTATTGAAGAAGATTTTATATTTATTTCTTTTAAAGGCATAACTCCTACTAAACTTTAATTATCTTCGACATGTTTCGGAGTGCATTGCTCCATCTTCAGGATAACTGTGATATCTTTCACATAGTCATTTGTGTATGACCTTACTGACCCTTATTTTGGACAACCCAATAAAATATAATAATTATATGTAGCTTTTTTTTTGTTTTTATATAAATGCCGTTTTGTTTGCACTACGAAACAAATTACTATTTTTAAACACCGATTGAAATGGAAAGGTTACTTATCATGAGGATACTAAGGTAGGGCAGGTATAGAATAATATTTAGGGTGTTCTTGGATGCTGTGGAGCTGGCTGAGAGAAATGAACAATATACTTGACTTGATAACAGCGAGTAGCGGCGTCGATACCAAAATATCGATTCTAGATTCTCGGTACCGATACCTCAGTTTAAAAAGAAATTTAGATTTGAAAACATAATCCAAAAATAATTTAATATAAATAAGTAAACAGCTAGCAGCTTTTATTATCCATAACAAATAATATATGTTATTAATTCAATTCATAAATTCTTATTTATCAAGATAGACATTCTAAGGTTCCATTTATTAAGAAAGGAATCGAAAATGTTGCTTATCCCTTTCACTAAACTTTCAAGATGAACTGGATTTGTTCTAATTGAGAATTAGGGTAATATAAACTAATATAAAATGAAATACCATCTTTAATTTAGGACATATTTTAGGCCTCTTAAGAATAACAAAAAAATATAATAAAATAGAATTATTGTCTGAGTGCCATTATTTCGTTGATTAGATATTGTTAATAATCTTAGTTCTTCATTTTCCAATAACGAATAAATATCTTCAACAAACTGAGCTTCAGCTTGCAGTTTCATTGCATTTGTTTTTAATTCTGTACGTTGGAGGCTTGGGCATTAGGAGGTGAATGGTGTATAATAACAACATAATTAGATATCACCAAACTATTGCCTACGTCAGCGGTATCGATCGCTTCCTAGGAATCGACTTTAGATAATTAATTCTCGATTCTTTTCTCAAGAATCGATGGAACCGAAATCGACTTATGGAATCGACACATCCCTACTTTATATTATAGATTATTATAATATACAATAACAATTATTACACGTCCCACATTGTTCAATTGATAGAGCTCCTTGACCTAGCTCCGCCTACACCGCCTTCTTGTTGTCATTGTTCATTCATGAACGCGTCGTTCGCAGTGGGCGACAATCAACGCGGCGTGTCATCCCCGTGCGGTACCGACTCCATATAAAGGACAATTCACCCCGCCCATGACAATACACGACACTCGGCCCACGTACAACTTCCCCAAAGGAACGATTCCGCTACTTCTTGTCGTTATGTACCATTGTTATTCTTTGCGAAACATTTCACAGTAAAAAAAAAAACAAAAATCAGAATAAGCGTTATTGATCACCTGTTTGTTTGCGTTCTTCTTCCTGCTTTGAATATCACGTTAACTATTTGCTGAGCCCACCTTCACTAAAGCGATCACTTAACGGCGGCAGACCAAATTCCTTTGTGAAGAGCTCGACCAATGGCTTGTCAAAGGGTTCCAATCTTTGTCGCTGATTGCCTATTTTCCCGTGGGCCCACCGCCAGTCCAGGATGTCCAGGGTCCACGGCATTGTAATCAACATTCAACAGTGAACAGTCAAAGAATTTCTTTGAGTTATTAAGGGAAATTATTGAAGTTAGTTAAAGGTTAATGAAGATAAAAAAGTTTCTTGATATCAATGTCAAAATAATTTCAAATTTATATTTTGAAAGGACCTTGTATTGGTCATTTCATATGTAATTGTAATACGTACTTTACTAATAATATATTTACAATGCAAATCATAATTTTAAAAAAACACAAATTGTGACCACACATTAAATTAGATTTAATAAATTAGATGGACGTTGTATATTGCTCTGTACAACCTTACAAGAGAGCGGAAAAACTAGCATATATATATATTACTATCATACTGTGGCGCCTGAATGGAGCTCTGAGTGCAACTTACGAGGTTTTACTCCCACCTAACTGTAAGGTTATAAAAGAAATGAACACAATATTATTTATTCAAGAGTATGTCTTAGAAGTATTTTTAAAGATAAAACTTCAAATGAAAAAAAAGTCTATTAAAAATCAATAATTCACACAAACTCATTGAAATCGTAAATTTGAATAAAAAGCGTTATGTTCCTCATTGACAAGGTAGATATAGGTAGGCATAGCCACCAAATACTTCTTCTTCAGGGTAAAATAAATAACAGTATTTCGGGTTTAATCTATTCTTCTTAAGTGTCTTCAAACTTAATACAGAATGTTACAGCAGGGAACCCCCCCCCAAAAAAAAAAAAAAAATTGACTGGGTCTTTCAATTTGAACCTCCTATAAAACTATAAAAGAAAACAAAAGAAAATACTGTGGTTCCGATTACTGCTATCTATGTTTTGGAGGAAATTGGCACCACAACAAATAAATATAAATTATATATTACTATGATAAAACAAAACATTATCATTAAAAAAAAAAAAAATTAAAAACTAATATAGCAATACATAAAAAGTGGCAACGAAAACTAATTTAATAAAAATAAATAAATTTAAACTAAATAACATAATAATAACAATAAAAAGTTGGTGGTGACAAATGACAGATTAGAAGAGCCAGGTGAACGACTACGGTGGGTCAGGTCACAGCCGCAACGAGATGGTGGCCATCTTCTTGTGGACGTGGTCTCGATGAGCGAAGAACCATCGCAAATTGTTCTCAAAAGTCGCGGGCGGTGCATCCTTCAATCATTTATAATAAGAACGTCTTTACTGCGTAGTTATCAACTAGTCATCTTTTATTGCATTGTCACACTAATTAGTATCATCTGTTCTAAAAATAGTACCGTCGCTATAGTAACGCATCAGCGGAAGACGGTAGCCATAGTAACCAACGTATTTCCTCTTACATTATAAATGATGTATGTGGTCTATTGAAGTTGCCACAAAACTAGACACTCGTACACCATATACCATATACCATATAACATATACCATAGATAAAACCACTATGCACTATGAATAATATGATATATACAGTTCATTATCATGGTGTTAACGTACGCTTTAGCCGAATTTCCACATCCGCTCCAGCCGCCTTCGGGATTTTGTATTGCCCACTATCCCACAATGTCGGTATTGTAGCAATGCGGTCGAAGAACTGTTGCGGCACATACATTACGTTTCCGGCGGAGATTGCACTAGCCAGAGCTCGCTGTAACCGAAACCATTTATGCGTTAAATTGACCTTTTGTTAGAAGTTACGTCAAACAGTTGAGGGCCCTGTCAAAAAGCGGTCAGGTAGGTCCATAGGTTTTCCCAGTCCGGAGTAATTACAAAGATAGTTTTTTTTTTTTTTTTTTTTTTTTTGGTAATAATATCGAGATGTTGTAAATAGAAAATAGAACTAATCTACCGTTTAATACTTTTTTTTTTTTTTGCTTTATATTTGGGTTTATTGTTGTTGAGTTATGTAATAAGCCGACGCAACTCTGCAATGGCGGCATATTATAATAGTAAGTGCCTCGATGGCTTTTCATGTTTGTCCAGAAAGAAGTTTCAGTTAAATAACTCCCCCTCCCCCTCCCCTACCAGTCCATTCTACCCTCTACAATTTCAAACATAAAGGACCAGATGAAAGGTATTAACTACCGAGAGTTCGGACACGATCAAGTTCAGGTATGGTGTATATGCAAATAGTAAAATTATAAAAAATGAAGTACCTACTACACTTAAATGTTCAATAAAAAAAATAAATGTTGACAAGTGGAAACACTTGTATTATAATAATAAGAATAATGATCCTCAAGATGGGAAATTATTGTTCCCAGAACATTAGAATAATTTTTGATAAATAGTTTAAGGAATACAATGTAAATAACGAGCAATATAATATATCATTATAGGCTAAAACATTTCATTGAATTTCCCGGCATCAATGAATAATGGATTGAATGAAAAATAGATGTTATTCTGTTCCCTACGAATAAGAATAATTCACTGCAACTGCATAAGGCCTAATCCAGTAATAATATCAGCATTTGTTATTCGTAACAAAAAAGAGACTAACTAAAATTTCTTTTAATCATTTCAATGAGTACAACAACAACAACAACAACAACAACAATAAACTTCCTTTGTAAATATGTTAATCGAATCTAAATTAGATCGAAAATATATATCGCGGATCATTTATTATTGGGTTGTATTGAGAACGACAGCAATGCACGTTGGCAAAAATTTTAAATTCCACAAATAATTGTGGACTCTCGACTACTAATTATCTTTAAGGATGCCTCATACATACAAAGATCCTATACATATATACAAAGAGATACAAAGAAATAGTTTCTTGGGATGAGACAAATACACGTTTAATATATGTTGGCGGTCTATGATATTCGATCAAGTTGAGTTACAAACGATATTCGTCGCCTATTTCTGATTCCAAATTGGAATAATATAAATTAAATTTGGAAACTCTATTCCTCGATTATACCATTCTCCCCCTCTCCCTCTAGATCGCTGAAGAGAATTCCTCCTCCTCCCCCCTATTAAGTTCTTCTTGTTGCTCTGGACGTCCTTAATATAAGAGCCCCACCATCAATCACAATGGAGGTGAATGGTCCTCGAGGTGGAGCTGTTGGTTCTCGAATAGATATAGAGTGCATTATGATCGTGATTGCTGGGCTCCGAGTTGCCCGCGGACAAAGCATTTCATCTATCCATACCACTCCTTCCTCATCAACAAACCTTAAAGACAATATGAACGAACATTCCTCAACGACAATAAAGGCCTCTGATCCAGTTGTTACAAGTCCTATTGTACCTCGCCCAATTACTAATTTATAACTATAGCCTCTATTGGAATTCAATCTAAGAGGCACTGCTAATTATATCTCGTGTTCCTTTCAACACCGCCTCTTGTATGAATTATTATTCAATCGTTAGGTGTAGGTACATTTATTGAACAAAATATAGAGGAACAAAAATGTCTTTGCTGTGCTATTTCACTCAATTCTTTTTGATACTTAAAATACCAAAATACACCTTGCGGAAATGAATTTTTATTTTTTATAATGTTTCAACAACTGAGATATATATTGAGTGTGGTTATGAATTGTTGCTATGAGTCTTCTGTAACATGATATTGAAGAATCTGCCGTTGTGTTTAATAACACCGACACGTAGTTATCTAATATTGACTCCATTGATTAACTTATCTACTTTACTTTTTAAATAAAAATAATAAACTGGATAACTACATCCCATAATGAGGTTTTAGACCTGGTTATCGCTTGATAGGGGCAGAGTTTGCCCTTGTAGAGTTTGCCCTTGAACCAATGTAAAACAGCTGGACTAAACACCGGGATTGAGATTTAAGAACTCACTGATCTACTTGAAACTCCTTAAATAGTGTTTCTTTAAATTCGATATGAAGATATAGGCGTTATTGCTAAAAATGCGTCCTTGGGCAAGATGGATATTTCGGAACCTGTTCGCATTCCTCCAACACTACGGAACTACTACAACCGTAGGAGATGATGGGCACATTAGGCTGAGAGAGGACAAGGATAGGAGATGAGAGGATGGGTTAGGTGTTGTCACCGATTAGGGACGGCCCGCGGAGGCATGGCTCAATCAGTCCATGGACCGGGGGCACGTATCTGTCCGTTAGTGTACGGGGCTGTCCGTTATATCCGAGTGTAGGGTCTACGGTGTACGATGTAGAGTCTACGCCCTCATCTTTGCTCTGTATAATGACAAATTACTGATTGGCTAATATCATTTAAAAAAATATTTAAAGGTTTTAAATATCGCATTCGCAATACTTGACTCGATTTAGCAAATGTTAACGAGCAATGAGGTAGTACTTGTTTGAATTAGTTGGAAAGGACGCCATGTTCACTCTGTTTACATGTCAACAAACGAGATGTTGCTTTTTTATCATTCCAATAGAAGGTGGTTTCTTTAAAGAAGTCGTGTTTTTTCTAAACTTGTGCGGTTTCATATTTTGCCCGCACTGAGACTCATCATCATCAAGCCTGTTGTCATGGCTACGAGCTAAGAAGGTACCAGTTGCGGTGAAGGTAGCGCGAGCTCACGTCCGAGCCACGCCCTCAGTAGATTGGTGGTCTTCCATTTCTTGGTGGTCTACGGCCAATTGTTTCTCTTTACGGTCCATTAGATTTCATAACAACAAGTATAAATTTTTAATTGTTTTACACATTTATGATTGTCGATTGTAAACCTCTAGTCTCTGAATTTCTCATTTAATAATTGTTACTTTTCATTCTTGCATACTGTATTTTTAGAATTGAAGATTTCATTTTGTTTTCCTAATAAATAATCTGTAATTGGTATTGATGAATTATTATAATTCAATTTCTATTATAATGATATGTTGCCTGTATTATCTACTTAATTATAAATATATATAGCTAGTATATGGTACTTGTACCATTATAATATACAATAGAAATATAATAATTGTTGAGGGGCAATGTCCCCCAGAATAAAGGTTAGTTCCATTTTCATTATTATTAATCCTTGTTATAATTATTTAGATCCACCGAAAATTACCATTAGCAATAAACGCCATATTTATTTTAATGCTACTGCTGTTTTGACTTGTTATTACTGCACAATTATATTATTGTAAATACTGTATGTAACGGACCAGTTAAAATAAATAAGCTCTAGTTTTATTTATAGTTTTCTGGATAATATAAAAAAGTTTGAAAATTTATTACGAGTACTTATTTGTAATAAGTAATTAATTTATTAACTAATGAGAGAGGCAGCGCCATCTTTTGGATCAAATGAGAACTAATGATGATTAGAAGTAATCATTTATATTGACACCAAATAAAACAATGTCTTTTCCTATTACAAAATTGTAATCAAACTGGAACCTCCCGAGGAATAGAGCCAGCTCCTTTTGCAACAAACCCTTAAATTATTATCAGCTCAAGGTGGACCATAGTTGGTATATTTTTAGCTTCTGATGCCTTGATGCCTTCTTTAACAAGTTTATGTCGTGCTCAAATTAAAAATATTGCCACCTTTATTGACTGATCAGTTTCTAGTACATTTTTTTTTTTATTTTCTTTTTTATATTGGAATTATAAAAAATTATGTATCACTTCTAACAACGGATACGACTCATATTGAATTTTATATTTCACATTGATATCGCAGGTATCTCATCGACTCCCAGACTTTGAGAGAATGTGTCATATAACTCTGAAGTGCTCCAACGTCATGGTGACAAATTACTCCTGCGACATCTTAAAGAATTTTACTTCAGGAAAATTTGTGAATTTGATTGTTTAGAATATCAATAAATTATTTATGTATTCATCTAATTTTCATTTTTCTTACCAGTAACTAAAATTATTACAATATGAGGAGGTTGCCTATGCATCAACAAAACCTAGACCTACTAGATCATTTCAGAAAGATGGCTGGAATTCATGCCTCGTTCCATCCTTCCATCGTTGATACTAATGAGCTTAATGTTAATTAATTATGTTTATTGCATCAACTCCACATGACGCAGCATAAATAAATCAGCCAGGCAATACTGAACGCCATGTTTATACACTTAAATGTTTACTTTCTGAACTCTGGGCTGTAATTAACCCTCTTTTTTTTTTCACTCAATTCTCGTTTATCATTTGTAGTTATTGTGGAACTCAGATATTAAACTTTCATAAGAATCAATATAGATCAAAGATATCCTCTATCATATTTATAAATACGAAATCGCTATAGTTTTTATTATAACACATATTTATCCATTGTGGCCGCCAAATCGTCAATAGTTTATTTTTAATCTTATTGTCTAATTTAATGGCTTATTGATTTATTTTGAAATTACAAAAACATTTATTTGATTCCTGGAAAAAGTATATTTCATTGATCTATATAGTTCTATAGGATTTTGTTAGCCACCGGCATTTATTAATTAGGCAGCGAACATGTGTTTCCAGCATCAGCTGATGTTATTAGATGGAGTACAGATAAAATGGCGCCTTGCTAATTTTAGTCAAGCCTGTTAAAACGCTTCTTTGTTTTCTATAATTATTTGCATTCCTGGGTGCCCCGGTCATCTCTTTGCTCCTTTCAAAGATGTACCAGTTTTGGATTTTTATATATTTTTCCTTTTATTTATTGAATGTTCATAGTTTTAGTTTTTATCTTATAATCTTAAAAATCATTATTTGTCATCCATCTTAATTCTATTTAAGTTTTCCTTTTATTGATCTTGCTTTCAATTTATCAATTTTATTTTCAAATCAAGACCTACCAAAGAAATGACGTAATGAGGTTCGAAACTAGAGTTTGTTTTGTTTTTTAAGCTCCACTCAAAAGATTAATTTTTGCTGTGGCTTCACAAACTCTTTTCGAAATCTTCCACTTCCCCAAAGATACCAAATCTATTTCATTATTCAAAATAAATGAAGGACTTAAACTCTAAGGGATATTGTCCAACAGAAATGGACTACGAATGTCCGTTTTATAGAAAACATTATTTATAGAAATATTAAGAAGGTGGTCGATTGACGCTGAATCCATTTACTACAACCTGTAGGGTACAGGCAGTCATACAGCGTGGAGTCAAGTGTTGAAGTGTTGACACTGTTTCAACATCCTACGCCAAGGTTTTTCTGTTTCTTACTCAACTCGGTGGACCAGCTGCTTCTGAGTCTAATTCAAACTTACTTCATTCTCTTGTATTAATTTTACTTACAACTGTTATTTAACTATCAAATGAAATTGAGTTTCTTATTTTTTAAATATTTCATTTCGGTTTAGTTTTCAAATTATTAAGAATTTGACTTATAAGACAGCAAAATGCCAAAAGGAAGTCACGAACATTGAAAATTATTTTTTTCTGAGAGAAAAAGAATTTTAAAATGTACATAGTGGAGACATACTTACAGATGATTTACCAACCATTTAATGTGTATTTTATTTATATGTGCCTACGACTATTGTTGTCCCCCTCCCCAATCCAGGTCCGTAGGTTTCTGAAGGAGAAGTTTAGGCTTCACCAAGTCCGCTATACGGGAAATTATTTATCAATTAAAAGATGAGATGTACTATAAAGTAGTTCATACAATTGGCTAACCTTTGAGTAAAGGTCGTGAAAAATTCAAATTGGAGATGTTACGTGGTTCATGTATTGAACATTATGGGCTTGAACATTTATTTATTTCATGAAAAACTTCTTCCTTTAGCCACCGCAATATAACTTACTCAGCTGGCTGGCCGCCTCCCACAGCTAAGAGAATGGTTATTTAAATTTTCATTTGATTTAATTAAATTTTCAAAGTTTTAATATTACAATACCAAGTGAAAACAGATTTTTTTTTTTTACAATAAATTCCCTATACGAGGTGCATTTTTTCGGAACCATGGCTCCTCAGACTGGAAGGACAAGAAGAAGAGACATGACAGAGGATGGCTAGGGCGCCGCTGTCAAGGCAAGAAGAAAGAAGTGTCCTTATTTAGGACCCAGAAGTACCCACTTAGCCCCTCCCCCCGCCACAAGGTGCTTGCAGTTGACACAAGTACGACCGTTCTTTCCATTCTGTATCACCTTGTTCCAAGTTCAAGTTATTCCATGATTTCTTATATATTCTCCTTCCTCTTCTCCAACCTCGGAGCTGTTGACGATGGCACAGCTTGAAGTACAATCCCCTAGTAACCCTATTGGGCTGCTAGAGTGCTAAGAATGGTCTTGGTACGGCATTCAACTACTAATTAGCAGGTGAGCTATATTACGGGTATTTTTTTGGATACAGGATTATAACTGGTTACAATTATGTTTTTTTTTTTCTTGTCAGCAAGAGTTCCATCCTTGAGTGATTAATAATATAACAAAAATCAAAGAGCGGATTCAAAATTATTGTATTGATATGTATGATATAATTTAGGTAAAATATACCTTAAAAGTCAATAATGTATTTCGATAATTTCAAATTCCTAAGTTCTATGTCTCTGAACTGAATGTACAGGTATAACCAACTAAGGAATAATGTCCATTTCAAACGCTTTACCTGTTAATTAACCCAGAATGTCTCAAAAAAAAAAAAAAATTATAAATAGATAAAGTTGACATTGTTATCAAACCAATGATGTGCGGGGCATAGCTTAGAAGTAACTTGATAGCTCGAAGAACTTCAGTTCGAATCCGGCCAGTGCCAGGGAGAAATTAATTCTTAGTAATTAGTTATATAACCCTTACCTCCCGCCTTGGAAAACCCCGTGTTACCGGTACGTCAAGAAGCGGAAAATATAGAAAAAAATTAAACAACGAAAGATCTTTTGTAATAAACAGTTTCTTATATCAAAATAAGAATGAAGGTCCATGCTTTCGTTAATCACTGGTGCGGGTTGAAATTTATATCGTGGTGGACCCACGGAATGAATCTCGACCTTCCCAGCCTATACTAAAATAGATGATAAGACAAACTGTAGGATATGTCTAGTCTTGTAGATAGTCTAGTTGGAGTACACTAGGGCGTTAAGAACCAATAAACAAACAATTATTATCTATTTATTTATATGCCTTAGTCAGGGATTACAAGGAAAAATAAAAACAGATGGAGAATATGAAGATAGAGAAGCATAGCAATAAATTATTTAATGATTTATTACAATGTATCGTAATCGCTATTGATTTCTGTTTATCGACATCTTGTACCTATTTTAATACTGCATCTTTTATTTTGTCTGTTTTACCTCGATGAAGGTAGGATTTAAAGATATTTTCAAGTACCATTACTATCTGTAAACATGTTGTAAATATGTCTTGTACTGGAGAAGACAAAGGATATAGCCTGTATACCCTCACCTTCCAGCTTCCTGGAGACAATGGAACGCCCACCCAGAGCAGTCCAGTTTCTGTTCACGTCACAATAGTAACTCTTCTTTCAATGGACATTCCACCATTCACCATTCTTCCACATCTTTGGATGTTTTCAGCCTTGAAAACAAAAACTTTACATTACACAGCAATTCCAATAAGAAGTTGCTTTTTTAATAGGTTTTTCTTGTATTAAGGAACTAGATAATATGCAAGCTATTTACTTATAAGAAAATTAATAAAATAAACAAAACCTTTAGTTACACAAAGTTTAACGTTTTTTTTCTTCTAATAACAATGTGAAGATAACCCGTCCATTTACCAAACCCATATGCCATAGAAAATAAATAAATACTGATGTCGTTTATTTTGAATGCTGAAATTTATGATGAAGCAGATGATCGAGGTGTACATTCTAGGAAATGAAATTAAATCATTTTAATTTATTGTGCCCACGTTTGGTCCTACGGGAAAAGCCTTCATCAGGGCTTGGTGAAAAAAAAAATTCTTTCTAAAATAAAGTTTTGAGTAGACTATTGTATAATAAAGATTATTGAATTCTTGTTTTATTTATTTAACTAAAATTTCATTTAACTCAAAAATAACTGTACATATACAGGGTGTTTAGCATAAGACTGCAGTAACTTCGAGAGGCGATTCTAGGCATCATTTGCAACAAAAAATTTCATATAAACTAAGCTTGATGCTCATCCGTTTTATAGATATTTTTAATTTTATGTTTTATCAAGAAATTTCTAATTTTTGACAAATAATAATTTCTCATACAGCAATAGATGCAGTCAGAAGAAGATTGGTGCTGTGTATGAGAAAAGAGGGAGGACATTTTGAACAATTATTGTAAATTAAGTATGTAAATTTTAATTAAACTATCTTAAAAGTTTCTTAAATTGCAAATATTAGAATAAGATAAATAGGTAATATTGATTAAATTACTTTTCTATTAGTAAAACATAATAAAATTATTTAAGATTTCTGAGCATTCTCTCAGTAGTTCCCAAAATGCGGATGTTGCATCTCCCTGTTTTTTGTAACTAATAAGTGATTTCAGTATCAATTTTATAAATTATCACTATTCATCGTATACCCTTGGTCTTCGTTCACCATAATGAAGGAAGAATTTATTTTTAGAACAACTGCCACAGAAATAAGAAAAAGATATCGTGCTTGTATAAGAAATAGTGGAGATCATTTTGAGCAATACCTGCGATACTCTACAAATTTAATTTATGAAAAATTTAAAATTAGTTTAATTTTGTTCCCTGATTATTGTTTACAAAAATGTAGATAAAGTTTACTCTGATAAAATCGAAATTCCGAGAAAGAAAGAGAAAATATGCAGTTTAACCTATGCTATAAAGAAACAAAACTATTTGTTACGTTTTGCATAAAAAATATGATTCGATTCATTATTATTGTCAGTGTGCGCTGGTGGCACCCTTTTGTTACTTTATAAAAAATAAAAAAAAACTAGATGTGCTGCGTGCCTGCAAATGGTATTTTTTTAAAGAGTATTAAATAGAGAAGTTTTTAAAACAATTTGGATTTTGCTGTTGCACTTACTTTTTTTTTTATTGAACCTAAACTTGAAGTTCATAATTTTTATTTTTGCCTTTGGCAAGATTTAACGATCTCCCGTTTTTTTTTTTTTTTTTGGTATTTGTTTTTTGCACCATGGACACATGGACAATGTATTAGTAATTACAGGGAAAAAAATGGCGTTGATATATCAGTAAACAACGGAGTTATAAGGCATAAATGTCTGGATTTGGCCATTTTTACAAAAAAATTCATAAAAAAAAAAACGTAAGACTTTGTATATAGGTAAGTGACCTTAAATAGGTTCAAAATGAACCTCCCTACCCGAGATAATTTTTTGGCCAACGATCTTCCGAACACCCTGTATACCATTCGAAAGGTGTTTGAGTGTAGAAGTTTTTTTTTGAGTAGTGCACGTTTGTAACATATGTAATGTTTTTGAGAAAAATGCAGTCAAAGTTTTGGAACGGAATTAAAAACTTGCTATTTGATATGTTTGGATCAATAAGTTAGATACTCGACGATGTTATTTTGAAGTCTAAATAAGTTTATTTTAAAGGAAATTTAATCTTCTTTCTAATGAGCATATTGAAATTGCTCTAGGTTTAATAGTTAGGGAAATATAGAAAATTATTTGTCAAAAATTAGATATTTCTTATATTAGAAATAAAATTAAAAATATCTATAAAACGGATGAGAATCCAGCTATAGTTTATATGGAATTTGTTATTGCAAATGATGCCTAGAATCGCCTCTCGAAGTCATTGCAGTCTTATGCTGAACACCCTGTATGTATGTGTATATATATATAGGTATCAGTCAATCCCGTTGATGTTCAATTCAATGTTGGTAGATCTTATTGTATCGAATAATTAAAGAAAATTTCTTGGAGGAAAAAAAACTCGTTCCTTTTGAGCCATTACTACAACTTATACGTACAGTGAAATATCTCCGCAATCTATTTTCCTCCTATCTAGAGGGTTTAGGGAAAGGTAATTCAGTCCCGCTGGTAACTCGGTAATTCGGTTTATAAGTACAACGGATGCAGGTGGCCAGGATATTAGGAGATTTTTAGAGAAAATTGCCATGTCCACACTCCTCAGTATCAGATTATCTCTCGTGTAGTTTATGCGTGACATTTTACTGAGCGAGTTTTCTTATTTCTTTCGATTGATTAATGATTATTTGGGTTCAAAATGAGTCGTGGATCTAAAATGCTTGCATTGTTGGATAAAAAGCCAGTTGAGAAGATAAATTGTAAGTAATTAGTTGATAAATCGTCCTGCATTGTATTTATATTTTTTTTCAATCATTTACTAGGAATTTGAAATTTTTACTAGTCCAGATTCTTTTTCTTGGCTGCTCGAGGAAATATAAAGTAGATCTGGTATTGGTGTGTACAACAAATAAAAAAATAAAAACGAGAAAAAAAAATGTAGAAAGTGTAATGTTCCAATTTGCAACGAACATACTACATATACTCGTTATAATTGTATAGTAATAAAAGAAAATTATCTAGCTTATGCAAAAACATTTTAATCTAAATAGTAAAATATTTAATTTTTGTTTGGTTAGGTGTTTTTTTTGTTTTTTTTTAATAAATAAATATCTTGTTACATTTTGTAAAAAATATATTTTTAATCCTTATGCTACATACTACAATCATTTATACATATTGATGACTTTTATATACCGTTTATAACTACATATTCGATAACATAAAACTGCATTTTTTACGAAAATTAAGGAGGTGATGGAAATGCTCACCTAGCGACCGACGGTGTACCAGACCCGCTAGCGACCAACGCCGGGTTAAGGTAATAACCAGGAAAATCTCGATAATTATGGATGCTACAATACTTTTGACGGGCAGATTATTTGTTGCTGATTAATTTTTAAAACAATTTTCAAACTTAGGAATCAGTGAACAGTGTATTTTGAATTGATAACCTGATACCGATATGGATTTTCTAACTCAAAATGTTTTGCTATCAACAGGTTTCCGGTGTAGACATCTAATAAAATTCTTGGTATTAGTATTGCCCTAGGGCACCATTATACGTGCTATTATGGTATTTATCTAGTCTTCCTAACCTATTCCTCGATGAGGCAGGTATAATGATCGCAATCCGATCCTTCCTCACTTCTTCCTCCGTTCTAGAAAATAGTTAATAGCTAAGGAGAAAAAGAACTGACCGTTACAGAAGATAGGCGGAGGTGGGGAGCGCGGTAGAAGGAGTTCCCTCCGCAATCCTTTAAGCCTTCACCTCTAGCTCTCACCTTGTCTTCTGCACTTCCTCTCCTCTCTACCAATCAGTCCTTACAGGATCATCCCGCCAGCTTAGGAGTAATGGTTAATGAGAATCAGACAACAATAAATAAGTACAAACAACATGTTTATTATCAAACTTGCTCCCTTGGGCCTGCCGAATAAAGAATGAATAACATGGAACATGTTTTAGCGGTTGTCCAAGTAACCGTCGATGCTCATATAATTTCTTTTCACCTTACCAGTGATTCAGTTTTCTGTAGGAGATAAATTTTCTTATTAAATAGCTTAATCCTGCTGACCGTGTATGCCCTTATCTTCTTTATTTTGTCCGCTTACCTGTGTATGGTATATATTGTTATTGTTATTGTTTACACACAACCGCCGGGAGGGATCCAGCAAGATCGGTTATATTCAAGTTAAAATGTTCAATTTCTTATGAGGAAAAACAAAGATAAAAAAAACCGGTTTAATTTTGAGCTAGTGTTATTCAGTATAAGATTAATTGAGCTCCTACCCTCCTAATATCAAACTACGCGTAACGCCCTCGTGTTGACCATCTAGATCACCAGTGTGGCCATCATGGTCCATGTTAATAATAATTATATTATTGGCTTCAGATTCAACTCCTCAACTCCTGCCCTATCCTGATCTAAATCCTTACTCACTAAGTGTAAATGTTGCTGTATACCTTCTAAAATTTTTCTTTCCTCTCTTCCTTTCTAACTAACTCTCTTACTTTCCTCTATACCTTCTAAAATAGATTGTCTGGTATTGTTCCGGCTCAATTATTGTAAATATATCTGGTTTCACTGCATTTGTTTGGTTTTTTAACTTAAATTTGTGTTCGCATTTGTTTATGTAATTACAGTAAACAAATGGTTTCAGAATATAAAAGATAGTCTTGGCACGGATCGGCAAGAGGGAGGCAGGAGTGCACACCCCTCACCATTACGTTTTTATCTATTATCACTCAGTTCTTATAATAAGTTACACAAACAAATCTATTAACATTCAAAAAAACTGTTTTTACTGTTTTATTAGTTGACTGTATCCTAACCATCGCCTCCTATATCTTTAACTTACATTATTGATAATTAATTATTAAGATAGGGTCACCTGTGGTGTAGTCGTTAGCATAGCAACCTACTAAACCCAAGATCGCGGGTTCGCAGCCCAGCAGATGACCTAAGGATTTTTTAAAGGGAGTAAAAAATCCTTAGCTATGCCGTCCTTCGGAAGGGACGTAAAATGGGGGTCCCGAGCCTGTGCGATGTCAGGTACTCGTTAAAGATCCCTATCCTAATTATACCAGGATAGGCAAAATTTAGGACTCCCACCGTAGCATCGTCCGATTAGCCATAGCAGCATAAAGTGACGTTAAACGAAATAAACAATAATTATTAAGATTATAATCCAGATAGCTTGTTATGTATGGAACAGAGTTTTGTATACTTCAAAGAGATTTTATTTATTTATTTATTTATTTTTTTTATCGATGACTACATTTAATATAAGGCTCGATTTAACCCACCATTTTAACAAGTTTTATTATACATTTAGATCTATAAATATAATTTCACAATAATCAAATCATTTTTTATATTTTCAGGTGTCTGGTGAACAAGAGAACCGCATATTTGACAAAAGAGCCGATCCGACTAAAATAATTGAAGGTAAATATTCATTTTTATCGCATGTCTTGAATTATATCTTATGTTTATTAATTACATATTATATCAATCAATATGCAAAGTTATAAACCGCTTGAATTATCTAGTAACTGCCATATTGTTACCATATATCATTATCATTACAATTATTAGTTATACCCTTTACTATTGATTAATTTAAGGAGATGATAGGAAATAAAAATAAATTAAATAAAACAGAAAAAATACAGTAATTTAAACAGCACCTACATTCCATCATTTAATTGAATTATATAAAGGGTTGATGTGAAATGCGAGTTGAGAGGTTATAATAATTGGTCCCTAATGCATTAAGGGCTGAACACAAAAGGTATCCACGGAATGAAAAACACAGACCGAGTCCTTATAGATTTAGAAATTTTAGAACACGGTGAGTTTAATGTATTTCAGAAATTATTAATATATTTATTTATTTATTGCTAGCATCCAAAAAAAGATATCACGAAATCAGGAAAACGTAACACAAACTATGTCCTAATAGTAGCCATAATCGAATCTTTTGGTATTCATCGGTCAAAGTTACCTTTTGATTTTGTGATACGATTTCAGTTACGCTAGCACTGTATACAAATGGTTACATTAAAACAAATATATATTATTCTTTTTAAAAGTCATTTTCATAAAAAATATATAATAAAATATAAAAATAATCTTTAAAAAAGAAAAAAAGAATTGCCACGTTTGTGCTACATGGCTCCTAAATACATTGATGTACTCAGCTATGATTCTACTTAACCATTCCAGAAACAAAACTCAACTCAACTTTGAAGTTTCACTCAAGAATTTCCACTTGAGTGTTTTTTTTATCATTATTTGGTATTCATAAACCTAACTCAACACTTAAGTAAGTGAAATTTACCACTTAACTTCAAGTGGACATTGTTGTGCCCTCAAGTGAATTTATAAAATGATATTTTTTGGTTATTATATTTTTTAGGCTTTAGCTAGACGCCATTGGCCAACTTTAAAATAATATTTATTCAAAATAGATGTTTTTTTAAAATCTTAATCAATGAAAATCTAATAATATCGTTCGGCAGAATATTTTATGCACGGCATTATATGTTCGGATCGGCCTTAACCTCGCACAATTCACAATAAGCCGTATCTTTTCTTATAAATGTTACCAAACCATGGTTCTATTAAGACCAGAGGGCAGTGAGATTTTCTTATTGGTTTTTTTTGTTCTTTGGGAAAGCTATCTACAAATCCTTTATTAGTTTGGGCTTTAAGGCGTAATATCCTAATCATTGTTTTCTCTGTTCCTACCAAGAGCATTTTGTACACAGTGAGCATGTCTGACAGTGAATTAAATGACTTTTCAGAATTTTTAGAATATGAAGAAGAATCTGGAAATGAAACTTTCCCAAGAAGATATTTAAGAGATCAAGAAAATCCACTAGAGTTTTTCAATGAATGTCAATTCAAAAGGAGATTCAGATTTAATAAAGAAACAGTTGTTAACAGATTAATACCACTGTTTAAGAACAATAATAGTTCTGATAAGAGAGGATTGCCTTTGCCGCCAATGTTAAAATTATGCACTGCATTAAGATATTATGCAACTGGATTATTTCAGGTTAGTAATCTATAGGTTAATATCTGTGCTAGTAATTTGTTATTATAAAAACAACTTTCATTTAGTCACAAGGTTTTGATAGATGATTTTGTAACATAATTTTGGGAATAGTCAATTTTTAAGTAATTCTCATTAGTTTGGTTAATTAATAAAATGTCTTGACAACAATATCTTATGAACAATGTATTTTTAGGTGGTGTCAGCAGATTTGAACAGAATTAGCCAGGCATCTGTTTGCCGAATAATCCAGCATACATCTGAGATTCTGGCTAGAAATGTTATGAGATTCATCAAATTTCCAAATAGCATTGCAACTTTTAATAAAATAAAACAAGACTTTTATACCAAAGCTCAATTCCCTGGAGTTATTGGCCTAGTCGATGGAACACATATCCCAATAAAATCCCCTGGAGGAGACAGTTACCGTACAAATTATAAGTAGACCAAATGAGGAAATTTTGAAAATTGTTGTGAGATGGCCAGGTTCGGCTCATGATGCTCGAATCTTTGACAACTGTTCTGTACGTGTTCATTTAGAGGATGATCAGCTACCAGGAAATTTGCTTGGTGGTAGTGGATATCCATAGAGGTTATGTATTTACACCCCTGTGAGCAATCCAAGATCACAGGCTGAACTTAATTATAAGTCCCATAAAGTGACAAGAAGCCAGGTTGAAATAACAATTCGCAGATGGACACGAAGGTTTCCTTGTCTGTACAATGAGATGCAGTTAAAACTGAAAAATGTCACTCGCACAATAACTGCATGTATAACATTGGGATCAATGCCAATGACACCTGGGATGATTTGGATAACGACGAAAGGCCCAGAATTAATGAAGTACCAGCCTTACCATTAACAGTAACTTCAAGAGGAACAATGATAAGGAATGTTTTCATTGAAAGACACTTTAATTGAAGAAATATAATTATATATATATATTTTTTTTTTAACATAATTATTGTAACTAAATATAAATATAAATATTATATTATTTATTCAAATCTTTCAGCAATAATTCTTCTTTTAGTTCTAACACCTTCAGCTCCTTTTTCAAACTCAGCTCTTCTTCTAACCCCTTTTTCAACCTCAGCTCTCGTTCCAATAAGTTTAATTTTAGGTGGGCCTCTTTGACTTAGGAGTGCATGAAGCTCGTCGTCATTCTGAATTTGCTTCCTTGCTCTAAGCACTCTTAGCTCACCTTCTTGTTTGACAAATTCTTTTGCATCTTGTTTTGTTTCTGGAAAAAAGGTATTCGTTATTAAAAGAAGTAACTATACACGATTAACTTAACAAAAATTCATTTTTTTTTTTTTTTTTTTTTTTTTTAAAGCTTCCCCTAAACCATACAAAATAAGAAACAAGATAAATATAACTTTTTAAAAAGAATTTTGCTAAGGGAGCTGTTTCAATTTTTCTAGTAGTACCTAAGGTTTTTTACACTGCTTTTGCAAAAATAAATATTTGTAGTAAGAAAATAATACATGTTTTTTTTTTTGGGTCCCAAGAAATCTAATTATTGTATTACAATATATAGCAACGAAAAATATAGGTGTCACAGGGCTTTACTACTGTAATTGGCTATGAACAATAATTTATGCTTACTGAATTTATAAGAGGTTGGTATCTCCTTTGCTTGTGGCTTTTGAACTGGAATATCTGCTTCTGTAAAAATAAATATTCATTGTAACAAAAAAAAAGTTTTTATAAACTAAATAAATCTAATTATTGAATTACAATACATAGTAATGAAAAATGTAGGTGCTATAGGGATTTACTACTGTAATTGGCTAGATAAAATAATACATATGCTTACCGAACTCAAGAGGGGTTGGGATCTCCTTTGCTTCTTGATTTTGCTCTGACATTTCCTCTGTTTTTGACTCTACTTCTGTAAAATAAAAAATTCATTGTAACAAAAATATACATGTTTACTTTGTGTCAAAAGAAATTAATTGAATTACTATTCAGAGTAACAAAAAAGTGGGTACTTGTCCGATTAATTCAAGTAGAATTGTGTTCTATAGCTGAAATAAATTCTAATTTGGACAAGTGACTTGAGTAGCAATTATTTAAGTACATCTATAAGAAATATGCTTTTAATAATTCACCTGGAACTGGAATTAAAACTCCCTCAGTAGTGATGTTATACCTACCTATTACCACAGATTCACTGTCCAAAGCATCTTTAATTTCGATATCCACCCTCCCATTGCCTCCAGTTCTGGATCCTCTTCATAAGAGGAAGGTATGAAAGGACCACCTCCTGTCCTTATCAGTTTCCTCTTCTCTTCAGCCAATACCGCCTTTTGGCGGAATTTTATATTATCCTACAGCTTTTTAAGTTGGTTTACAGTTCTCTGTAAATATAACACAGAAATTAGAGCCTAACATACTGTAATTTGACTTGAACACCAGTCTAGTTGAGAACTATGAAAATTAGTATATAAGGAATATTAATCAGCAATATTATATCCTATTCTAAATAATAGCAAATTTTCATGTATTGTCCAACTATGTTAGAGTGTAAAAATGTGGTAAAGACCATGAAACGTAGCCCAAATAAAGAATTATATCATAATTGTTTAAATAAAATTAAAATGGGAGATAATATTGCTGATTAATATTCCTTACATCTCCTTAAGTAATATAAAATACAATGTGTAAATCAGTTTTATTGATGTTGTTTAATATCATTTATGTTAATTAATTTATATTACACTTTTGTTAAATAAAGAATAGTGCACTTACTGGAACGTTTCTTCCTTGGGAATTAAAATTCCTAGCAACTTCTTACCAAGCTTGGGATTTCTCCGCATTTGACACCTTGTCTGTCCGTTTGGAGGCCATAAGAGTTTTTGATGCTAACACGCATTCTTTTAAAAGCAATTTCTTCTCCTCACTAAATGTTATTTTCTTTCTCCTTTCTTCCACAATAATAGGTAGCTCAAACAATGTCAACAACTCAGGTTGGAAACCGATACGAAACCTTACACTAATAGCATTACTGCGCATGCGCTACTCGTTCTTCTCAGTCCGATTCTTTACTCACTTAAGTGGCCGTCTATGAATACCATTTTTAAAATTTTTTCCCTCAAGTGTAAAATCCTACTTAAGTGAGTATTACTTATCTCTCACTCTAAGTGCAGTCTATGAATTCGGCCCTAAATGTACAAAATAAAAATATATATATCTAGTAAATGTCAATATAATCATACACAATAAAACAGCATAGCAATCCCTTGTAAAGCAGCTACCCGCTTGTCGTAATTGCTAACATGAAATTTCAATATTAGACGTTTTTATACAATATTATAAGTCTAAGTTTTCTAGGACCTCGGAGGGTTATAGGATAGGAAGTAAATTGGGAGACCAGCTAATTTGAGTGGTTCTAGAGTTTAAAATGAAAGAATAGGCATATGGTTTGACCAATATATTTAAAATTCTTTATTCGCCTTTATTCCAATACTAAACTACATCCAACAGACAAAGACGACTTGTTTATACTTAATAAAACCCATCTGGGTGAACTACAGATTTCTGACACTGACACCAAGCCGAACATTTAATTTCCCAATCACCTCCATTGTTGTTGACATGTCCACATTTTAAGTACTGTTGTATTCTGTATGTTAGGATAACTACTGATTGTAAAGGCATAGGAGCAGAGGAAATAATAATTGTGATGGCAGAGGCATAGAACAAATAATAATGAGGGAAACATCTATAAAGTACTTGTAATTTTCTCTTTTTCTCTTTTTTTATCGATTATAAAATCGCGTTTCCATTATCGGTTATATTTGTGTCCATAGTACTGTTGTATAGATGTCCGTTCTAGTGGATCTTAACGTCCTTATATATTCCAACCATGGAGTTATAGACCATTGGAGAGGGCTTACCTCTCAATAGTCAGGGCAGGCAGCCATCTTGGTGTGAACCGTATTATCAGTATATTAAACTCTTATCAGTTCAAATTTTGGCTTCCTAGGCTTTATACTGCTGTTATTTTATTTTAGTGATTTATTTACTTTAGTGATTTACTTATTTTATTTATTACGAACCCTTTCAATTGCCCTAACCCATATGGAATGCAAGTCACCAGTTGGGTATAGTGGGCGTGGCTGGTTAGTGTTTTGGTCTCGCACCTCACGGAACAATATACAGGAAGGGCCTCTCCATAGTACTATAATTCCATGATTCCAACCGGAGGGGGAAGGTCTGGCTGTTCTGGGAAGGTTACCTTATGTTGTAGGTTATCCTTACCACCTATCTAATCGAGCCAGGGCGAGAAGATCGAGATTCACTCCGTGGAGACGCCTCGAAATAAATTTCAACCCGCATTGAGCGCCACAGAGATTGTTACAATGTTGAAGTGTTTGATCCTGAACTCGTTCTTCTATGGAGAGATACACTTTGATGTTTACAACACTTATTGTTTATATTAATTTTAACAAGTCATTCCATTTAATTCATTTGACTTTCTATCCTTAATACTACAAGTACATTTCCTTTAAATTCTGTCAAATGTGACAGTTTAGGTACAACATCGTATAAGCATCATTTTACAATAAATACTCAACATCAAAAATACCATTAGAAACGTGTTGGATAATATCAGCTAAATGCTACGAGATTAAGATCGAATATAAAAAAGTAGCCAATAGAGGACAGGAGACGCTCTTGGCCACAAGCGTTCACGAGGTGCGCTGACATTTTCGCTTTCCCTACAAGAAGAAGGTCAGGCCCCATCACACGGTAAGGTGTCGGTGCATTGACCTTCAGAAAGCAACTTGTTTCGAAAGGGAAAATTAATCAAATATATTATAAAAACATCAATTTTATTGTTAAACACTAACATTAGGAATTTATGGATTTCCGTCTTCACGATAAGATCCCAATCATTTTTGTAAAGGACGTCTTGTGGATTATTTAACCTCTTGAGAGAGCGGAAGTTTGCGGTTGATTTGACTCGAAGTGTTTGTAATTTTATGAATGATAATAACAATCCCAAAGAATAAATAACCTGAGAGGGCACAAGTTCTAGTGTTTGATGGAAAACGTTGAGCGTTGATAATCGACAGTAAGCTACAAACCATTAAATTAAAACTCAAAACAATCTATTGAAAGGTAAACAAAGCATTGGCAAAGACATGATGACATCTTCCTACTTGGGATCGATGAAAATATCAGGTAGCTATAAATCTCTTTTTACACAGATCCTATATAAATAAGACATATGTAGTTGTCGTTAGGGGAACGATCACTCAGCCACTTGAATCGATCGATTTTAATTTTTTTTAAGCCAAGTTTCATCTTAGAGTTTGAGGAAGCTATTTGGTTATTTTTAATTAAATAAATAAGGCTAAAATTATCGGGGAGATATGTAAAAATAATATAGTTAAAATAGGGAACAAAAACAATGCTAATATGATTAAGGTAAAATATTGTCTTCTATGTTTACATTAATTTCTTAATACAGTCTTTTATATAATTTCATCTATTAATTCAAGTAAAAATAATTCATACTAATGTGGCCACGCTAAATAGAACAGCTGTTTATATTTAACAGCTGATTTTAATAAAATAAGTCTAACCTAAGAAAAATAAAACACTAAAGTTATGATTTAAGTATTTTAAACAAAATCCTCTTTTTCATAGCTATAATTTATAACGTTTACTACCTACTTTTACTGACAGTAAACTTAATGTTATTTAGTAAAGCGGTACTGTAGCCTTCGGGGGGTTGTTGGCTTTTGCTAAATATAAAGATCTAAAGATGAACCCTCAGCGCAGATTGCCAAGAAACGGGCGAGCTGTAAACAGAACTAAAGAACTAGTGGGGATAACATAAACAATAAGTTACAGAAGGTTAACGGGGGAGGGTCCATTTAAATCATTTTAACTATCCATCTAGGAGGCAGCGGCTATTGTAAACTGTTTACTATACCCGCCGCTAGCACGCTGTTATATCGGCTAGTTCTTTTTATAAATATACAGATAGCCTTGGAGGCTCGTAGTATTTAAAAATAATGTAAACCTATAAGATAACTAGTTATCTCTAATAAATTATGAGATTTTGTGTAAAAAAAAACATATCCTCTTATACTTATCTATTTCTTGACATTTGCTCAACAAATTTTATTTAGCTGACAATAACTAATGACTTTATCTATGTTTACCGAAATCACCAATGACTCATTAAATTGAAAATAACCGATGATAAAAATATTATTTTACTAATTATTTTTTAAATCTTTCAAAAAAAATTTCAAGGAATAACAAGAATTTTGTAAAGTAGTTTTAAAATGTTGAAAATAGTGTAAACAGTAGTATATAAATAAATAATATATTATTATTAATATACAAGATTAAAACGACAAGAAACTGCTCGTCGCGACGAGCAGTTTCTTGTCGTTTTAATCGTTTTTAGTAAATGTTGAAGTAGTCTGTAACGACGCGTCGTTACAGACTACTTCAACATTTACTAGACAAACGATCAAAGCTCCCAATTAATTATAAAAGACTCATTTACATGACTGTGATTAGACCTATTTGGACGTACGGAGTTGAGCTTTGGGGCTCCACTAAACTATCCAATTCATCTCGTATCCAATCCTTGCAATCCAAAATCCTTCGAAAAATCCTTAATGCTCCTTACTATGTGATCGATAAACTTATCCATAAAGACTTTAATGTTCCTTATGTTACAGATTTAACCCAGACCAGATACCTATCCGTCTATAGTAAGCTCCATAACCACTCCAATCCACTAGTCTCCCAACTTGCTTCCCACTCCATTGCCGATAATCCTCCGAGGCGTCTGAAAAGAAGATGGCCTAGAGATTTTTTAGCGTAGATTTTATTGCAGTGCTACTAGTGAGTAGTTCTTCACAAGTTATTTACATGCCATTGTATTCACCATTGACACATTTACTTAATGTATGTTTTTGTAATATCAATAAATGAAAAAAAAATATTATTAATAATAAGGTAATTTAACAATAGAAGGAGTTACCTATATATTTTTTTTCACTTTGTCTGGCTAAGATGGACACTTGTAGCTCAAGAGTTCAGTAAAGAAAAAGTTACCGTTTATCAGTTATATGATTTGAAGTCGCTTTGTTGTGTTATCGTTTTCCTCGTGCCTTCTAGATAGTATTTCTTTATTGCTGATCATTGAACTAAAATTTGTGATTCAAGAACCTTAATATAGCCTCAATAATGAAGTAATTACAAATTATCATCAGCTGTATACCCGATCAGCTGTCGGGAGTTTGGCTCAGAGCGGAGGCAGGTATTGTTCGCGGACAACCGGTCTCTCAAGGGCGTCCCTCTCCTTACTGCTGGCTCATACAGTTTGGGCGCCAAACTACTCATGTTCCCTCTCCCCCCCCCTCGACCCTCCCTTCCATATCTACTATCTCCCTTTACCGACATTCCTTTCCCAAATTTTATGATGATGATATGATGATTTTAAAATTAATTATGTTTATTACACCAGAACTATTTCTAGTTGGACTTTCGATGGATGACAACTCGTTGTCAGTTCTATATATATAAATTTCCATTATGCACTTTAGCACTTAATAAGCACTTAGTAGTACTTGTAGCTCTTTATAGCACGTAATATAATTATCTCCTTTACTCACATATATATTTTATATTCACATATATTATACACATATTTGTATATATGTTTACATATTTTAAATAAAACTTGTTATAATTGCTTTTAATGTTTCAGGTTCTACAGTCATTAGAATGAAGATCCTTAAAAGAACGAACAAATCATTTGAACGACATCGAATGTTCTGAACGCAATAAGGTTCAGGAACTGTCAATTAGAGAAGTGATTCAATACCATTTTCGTGGAAGAGAGCTCGTAAAGTGCTAATCTGTGCGAAGTGTTGTGGTGTCGAGATTCGTGAAAGGAGGTGCACTGACTGCGCCACCTCAGGGTGGCGCGTATCTTCCCGTTTCGGCTTGCCCATCATGATCGACGTCTCTTTGGCTAGAATGGACACGTAACAAAGATGGAAGTGTTGTTCATAAGTAATAGCTTGAGCCCTGGTCCAGCATGCTAAAGCACACGGTATCCGGAGGAGTGGGCAACGGTGGACCGAGGCAGATATCACAGGACCCCCGGGGCTACGCCCCCAGCGAGGTACACAGGATCTACAGAGCCCCACCTCCGCAGAGCTACGGCCCAGTCCTCAACGTGAGTACCACTCCCAGCCACCACAGGTCCTTCAACATGGGCAACCCCTACAGCAACACCTCTACCCTCAGCAACTCCAAGCACTCTGCGGGGACTCCGGCTAGCGTCAGTCCTCTCGGGCTTTCCAATGGCGGCCTCCACATCTCTAGGTCGGCGGCACCTCCTCCTGCACATACCTACTTCGATCCGAGGAATGGTTACAATTCCCATGCGGGTCTCAACGTCTCGACCCTGAGTACCTCAAAGCACTCTCTAGGCGGTAACTCAAGCAGCGTGAGCCCACTGGGTATGGCGAGTACCGGGAGGACGGCGAACGGAGGCCTCAACCTGTCTTCAGTGCGCCCCGTCCACGGGACCAGCTCGATCAAACAGCCGCTGGAGAGAAGGGAGCCCGGGGTGCGGGAGATGCTCACCTCGCTGGGCCTGCTCTGCTTGGTGTCGCTCCTCCTCGCCCTCCTCTCCCTCGTCTTCATGCTCAAGATCTCTCCAGTTACCGCCGCCGACGTGAAAGACTTCCTAAGGTCGGACCAGGTGACGGTGATATCTCCGGACGAATACGTCCTCGTCTACGAAGTGACGTTGGCCCTCTGCGCCCTCTCCCTTTCACTTAACCTCTGCTGCCTTCTCGTCTGTGCCGTCCAGTTCCTCTTCGCCGTGAAGCTGGTCAGAGATTCGCCTGACGGAGAAAGGTAAATTATTATGGTTTATAACTGAGTATTGTTCAGAATATCCATTGAATAAACTAAAGATAAAATATTTGTAAGTATGATGATTGTAATTGAAAAAACTTTGAAATTACTGCTTTTCGTATAATGCCGTTTTTGCAACGTTGACATTACCCAGATAGATTTTTTTTTTTTAGTATCAATGAATTATGTGTCAGTTGTATTGGATTTCCTTTATTCGAAGCCTGGCTTCTCTCTATTAAGAAATGTTTTTTCTCTCTGAGATCTTTTTATCTCATCAGATAAAATGAATTTTCTGGAAAATTCTGCGGAGAGATTGGATTATTTGATTTCTGCTAAAAATAAATTAAAAAGCACCAGCTGCTGATATACTGTATAGAAGGCTGTTGTTGCGAGGGGGGAGGGAGAGGTGGTGGATTCCATCATGTAGGCATTGTGCTCAGCTCAAAGGGATCATCTTCCTACCGCTAGTCCGCCACCATTATAAACAAACTTCAGTAGCTAAAGCATAACGCTAATAACTTAGAACATCAACCGCTATATTTTAGGTTAAAGGTTATTGCCGTATAGTTTTTATAGAACCTAAATAAATATATTTCAAGTTTTAGTAATTTTAGTGTCAATTTGAGTGTTAATAACATGTTTTACCGAAAAAAAGACTTCATAGTACCTAAGCCAAGTTACGTCAAGTAGAAGTTCTTTTTACCTTTAATTTTGTTTTTTATCCAAAGATGTCAACTCACGACAATAGCCATATCCAATAAGCGGGATGTGAGACATGAGAAAATTGAGCACCTATCGATACCTATTCCTAAATTGAACTGAATTTTTTATCTTAGTGGATCTCTTCCTCAGTTTCTTTTCATTCTTCTTCGAGCTTATTCAGGCATGTCCATGGCCGCCATGTTATCTATATGTTTTTGTTGTGTCCGTGGATTTTCTTGAGAAATCTTTCTGTACGCACTCTTAGTGTGGCTATGATCCTATATAGTTAGTACGGCGGGGTCTTCACGTGACAGGCCTATCTTGAAAGATACGATAAGATTATTAAATTTTGTAACTAATTGAAATATGATAATCAAGAGATTGAAGTTTAGCAAGTTCTTGTTTTTACAAACTCGGCACATCTTCTGAACAGAATATTATATTTTTAATTTATATTGTTGAATTGAGATCTATATTGAATTTAGCTGGTGTTTATTATAAACAATTGTTTCAGGATTGTAGGAATTTTATGAAGTATTTGATTGCCATGATTTTAATAATACGATATCTTCCTTAAGATTTTAATCAATATGATTTTCATAATTGGGCTAAATTTGATGCCTTAGCTCAAAATTCCTTTTGTAATAATTAAAAGTTTAAGATGGCCGAAATGGGTTAAAAGTGACCTTTTGGTGAGCCACAAGCCCAATAGGTTCCTCGAGAGGTGCAGGTTGGATTGATCTGGAAGTCCTACAGCACCTGCTTGCCTTCACCTCCATTAAGAAATGAGACTAAAATAATTAGTACAGGTAGGGAGAATCCTGTTCAATGTTTTGGTTATCTCATTGTAGCGACCACACAGCACACAGCACACAGGACACAGGACTCTCCACTACGCCCACAGCCCTCTAGATAGTTCCATTCAGTGTCCTCTACTGTCCCCTTATAAAGTTATTTCGAGTCAACAACCTCTCTACGGCACCTCACGACAATCTTATGAATATTTATTGTCTTAAAGCTAAAGGATATTGTTGAATAAAAGAAGGTTTAACTTTAGGTTTACTTAGTTATTACTTAGTTTAAAACAGATTTAAATGTTTCCTAATTGAAAAACACACCTCTATTTTAGTACAATTCAATCGCATTTTGTTTCATGAAAAAAAAGTTAAAAAGCGTGTTTTTGACTCAAATTAATAGTTTTCAAAGCATTTTTATGACAGGTACTTAGGTCTGCTGAGAGACAAAAAAAAAGGTTAAACCATGAGGCTTAACTACTGAGTTTGAAGCTATTTCTTTAGGAAAACGTTTGATATTTCACAGAATACTATTTATGAATTTTTACATTGGGGATATCTCTAAGCGCACGTTTTTGAAATGTTTGGTAAAAAGCCATGGATTGAATTTGGAGCCGCAAAAACTAATGGGGTACGCTCAGGCTTTATAAAGTGGGTATACCGCCCTTCATTGCGTCGTGAAAAAAACTTGACAGTTGTGAGTCGATACTGAACTGAATACATGAGCTCCTAAATCGTCGGTCCAAAAACAATATTTTCTTAGCGTACAATGAGGGTCGTGGATGGATGAATTGTAATGTAATGTTCCCGTCAGGTCAATACACGTATCTGTTGTGAGCCCAACTGTCATTTTTTGGTAGTTTATTGGAAAGTCATCTATATTATAAACTATAAACTTCCAAACATATCCTACGTGTATTTCAAAAGTGATACAACTCAAAAATGTATAGAATCAACTTCAAATCCCTTTAAAAATCAATATTTTTCCAGCAGCTAAACTACAAAGAGAAAAGATTTTAAAAAAACCATGCAAGAGGTGGTGGATAGTAGCCTGACCGTCCAAAATTATATTCTCGAACATCATCCCAATATCCTCCACATCCACACCCAGGTCCTCCAAGATGGTTCTTGTTTTCCTTGGTATAACTCCGCAAGACCCAAAACATAATAATAAAATTCCGCCTGTAATTTGTGTTTATCGTGGTACATTCATTGTCTTATAACTTCTGGGGTACCCATGGAAAGCAAGGCTACATACATACATGTTTTTCGAATAGGTACACATTTCCATTGGGGTAGGCTCAGTATGTACAATCATTTTTAAAGTAGCAAGCAGGTAAAGTAGTTCTTACTGGTGAGGTTGATACTGTGCCCAAACATCAAATCAATACATGGACCACATGTTGTATTTGTTATTAATGAGTCTGCACTAGGATAACATTAATATTATTAATATTATTAATTGCTTTCTTCTGTTGCCAATACTTCCTGAGACCAGCCAATAGTTTTTTCCTTTTTCTCTTGCGTCATAGGTCTTCGACTGCTTATTTAATTTTTGGTGGTGGGGACCAATTTTTCACCATAGCTCTAAATTCGACCGATGCAACACATCAAGGTCAGAAAGTCCAGCAGAATCAAGGTCTTTTTGCACTTCGTTAAGCCACAGACTTGGAGCCATAGCTTTTAATAAGTGAGAAGATCTTCTTGGTAAGCCTTTTGCCGTCCATTCTCAGGAGGTGCCGATAGTTCTCCAGCCGCCTACGTCACATACTAGTGTTGGCTGTTCCCAAATGTCGGTACAATTCATGATTCTCTGTAGGATCCATCTGGGAGAAATCTCGGTCCATGATTTACTAGCCCTTGTGCGATGATAATAACATTATATAAGTATTAATATTAATTCACTCACATTAGCCTAGTGTGACCTTGAAGCGGGAATTTAATATTAGAAATATTAATATTAATTAATAATATTTTTTTAATTAATTAGTAACAATAAAATAATTGTTAAGAGAGTTAGCAAACAGACGACTACACTCTTGAAACCGAGATAGTCCCCGTGAAAACATTTACCATGTTAATAATAAATAATAAACCTTACTTCTTCATTTTCCAATAGCGAATAAATATTTTCAACGATTTGGAGTTTGGATTGCAGTAGCAATGCCTGATTACTGAAGGGAGTTATTTAAAATTTCTGTACCAAGCAGTGTAAACATTCATAACCTTATATATCTCAAGATGGGCGTAATATAAGATACATGGAAAAACATTATGTGATCAGCAAATTTTCAACAAAAAAAAAATAGAAAAAATATTGTTATTATTTACAACTGTAAAACAAAACAATAAGTAAATTAGCGAAATGTGGAACTGCTGGGTGGATATTACGGTAGGTTTCGTGTTCATTCCAAACGGCTACTATTTTTTTCATACCCTAATGGAATTATGTATCTACTAATAAAACTCAATTCTAAATAATAATAATTATTTTTATTGTATTTTTACAATTATTCCCCCCCCCCCAATCATCTCTACTTAATTACAACCAACCAATCTACATAATTTTATAATAAGTTCTCAATAAAGTATGTAAATAGCCAGTCGGTATACTTGATAATTATATCATTATTCCAGGCGATTGTATTCTAATTACGCCTTATTTAGAAATGATATGCTAATTGTTATATAACATATTGATGAGAGGCAATGATAAAGCAAAAGGCTGATAGAGGAGAATACCAAAATACTTTCTACTGTAAATGTCGAAGCCGAGGCATTCCATTCCGAAGCATGACCCCGCTCCGGCAGCAACTATTAGCCAATGCTTACTTGATAAATTAAACGAGTCAATTAAATATTATATTATATATATATTACAGCCATTTGTCGTTCATATTAATGTTTGCCAAATAGAATAAAAATATTATTAACTATAAACTAGTTAAGTATTTAACGAGAATAGAGTCATTTCCTTTCAAAAATTAAATCTGAAATTAGGCGGGAATCGATAGTCCTAGAGATAACCTACAAGTATCTTTTTAATCACGAATTTCAATTTTCAGTTAAAAGAATTCTCACTTCATATGTTTACAATATACTCTAATTATCATCTATCTAGTCTTTTTTTTTTTTTTAATTAAACCATTTTATATTTCTGAATCATTCCCTAATTTCACAACAACCAGTTGAATCCTGGGTAATTTACAGATGATTTTTTGTCACTTTGACAAATTAAAAGGGTTTTTGAAAAATATTCTTCCTATTTACGTAGTTGTCATTGTATTTTTATAAATTATAATTAAATAGTTTTCTTTGAAAATAAATAGTAATGTTTCTCGCTTTGTAGTTCATTATTTCAGTTTTTGATTTATTTTTATTTTTGAATTTCTGTTATATATATTTTATATTCATTTTGAGGATATAAAAATTAGTTTTATATTAATAGTTCATTCATTAATATAATAAAACCCAATTTCCGGAATTCGAATCTTCGGACTCTTTCCTTATCAAAAGAAGTTTACCGGGTCATAATAAAAAAGCCATCTTGATATTAACGCACTGCCTTCGGAATAATAATAACATCTTCTCTGTTTACTGACTCCTTTGTGCAATAACATCTTCCACGTATGTTATGGAACGATTACAATCAGTAACTACTCCCAGCTCCACCGCCGTATTAGGTTCTCTAAACAGTTCCTGTTCCAACTCCATCACCTTATATTACTAGCCCCAGCTCCACCTTCCCATTAGTTCCAGCCCTTTATTCTAATGGTTACGTAATGTCGTATAATAGAGCGGAAAAATGAAAACGATTCGCTCATACTTACTTAAGTGGTTGATACAAGTATGCATATATGTATTTGGTATTTTCCTTATGTTGTAACTCCATACTGAGACAGTTTAGTTTTACTTGTCAGATTGCATATCCCGTGGTATAAGGTTGTTCACAAATAGAGGAGAAAATTGAATAATTATCAAAACAAAAGAAATTTGCGAGTAAATCGATGGGATTTTTTGTTTTGCGTGTCTGGTTTTTAATCGAGTGACGATGTTAGATTTTTTACAGACTTTTATCTAATCAAATTAATAATTTAACAATAACTAGCACATCCCCAGTCCTGACCTTCGCCCGTAAAGAGCTTAGATAGGTTTAACTAATAACAGAAGTTTTGTTTTTTGACAATGAAAATCTTATCATGCAGTTGAGAATTATTTTCTCACAATATTTCTATATATTTTCACTCAAAGCTGTAATTTTTAACCCGGTATTATTGTAATGATTAGTTGGTTGAAATTTCCTTAAAAGCATTATGATATTCAATCCTTAAATCTAATCTATGAGTTGGTAATTTAGATGGACAGAGACTCTTTAGGAAGAAACTCTGGCGGATAATGGACTGCATTATCAGTGCTTACAACCCTATCAATAGAGATATTCTCTATGTCACAATTTACTTTTTCAATAATAATGTTGTTAATATTCTCTGCTATAGTATTTGTTGGTAATATTACTGCTCTTTTACACAACCAATGGTACGATTTATAAAATAAACTTGAAACATCAAAATGAATCTGAAATCATTGATATTTTCAGCCTTCTAAAAACCTTCATCCCAAACTAAGGTTAGGAAGCCCATTTTTTACATACAATATCAAAAAATAAGAAATCGATATTTTTATAAGGCAATAATGTTTAGTGCGGCAAAAATAATTTTATAGAATTCATTTGGTTGAATTTTAATTCTATCTAACTAATAAAAGTTAATGACAGAGTGACAAATCTCTGCCATTTAACACTGTGAATTTAAATTATTATTATAGTAAACTATACTATTTAAAATCTTGCTAGAGCTATGAAGATATTTAGAACATCGTTGTGGAAATTTATACGTACACATCATATAAATAAAACATAGTCAAATGCATAAAATTTACAAATGAAGAGGTCGTTTGTGGAGAGCGTATTAGTGACGTAAATTTAGCTATCTCGTAACTTGAGCGGCTCCGGTTAGAGTGGGCTTCCGATAGCGATTGTCTTCTCTAGAATCGATGTAACCTAGAATCGACTCATCCCTAAAAATAATGCTGGGAGGAGATTAGGGCCTTAGAATATAGAGGATGGAAGATGGAAGCTACTTGGCCGTGGTATGCGTTTACCTGCGAGCCCTCGACAGGTAGCAGGTTCCTCCTCTCGGTAATTCCAGAAGAATACGAGTCTCTTTTAGGACCTCCTTCGGCGAATTGTAACTGTTCTCGGATAAATACAAAACTAGATTTTACAAATTATCAAGAGACCAAGAGAAAATATATTACTTTCCTGATGATTAAATATATTTAGTGTCATGTGTATAGCTGTACTTAGTGTAGTGTATTCAATTCATTGATATAATAATAAATAGCGATGATACTTAATTAAAGGATAAGCGTGTAATTGTTTAGTGATTATATAAACATGTATTATTGTTTATGAGAATTACTTTATTGATTCGTTTTACCTTTTATAGTTATATGTAATTTAAGAGATATCCATTAAAATGAAGTGAATTGGAAATGTGAAATTTGAAATTAATTCTATAAATACCCAATTATGATATAGATATGCCTTTTGGCTGGGGGGGGGGGGGGGGGGGGGTAACGTTCTTTTTACAGTCGAAATTGTTACATTTTGACAAACTATAGCTCCGTTAGTGTAGCACGGATTAAAAATTTGTCGCATGTTTTCTTATCATGAATTTAATGTAAAATATTTTGGGTTATTGTTCTATAACCTTCGTTCTATAACCTTCGTCGCTAACATCATACCGTTTAGGAGCTATATTGATTTGAATGATACCTAACTATGTAAGTATGTAAGTATGTAAGTATCTAAGTAAGTATGTAACTATGTAAGTATGTAAGTATCTAAGTAAGTATGTAAGTATGTAAATAAGTATGTAAGTATTTGAAACCCCTATTTTCTGTCAACTTGCCTGATTTTGAATAATCGTTGATTGTTAATTTAATTAAACTAGTTAGCTAGATTCTTCTAAATCTAAAATGTAGATCAGAAAAAGAAGTATACTATATTGTAATATAGTATTTCCATGTTCTATTGTTTTTCCCAATCAGGAAAAAATTGAGCTTTTGGAATATCCATGTCACTATCAAATAAAAATATTAACCCTTATTAATACTCAAAACCTTTGCTAGTTTTTTTTTATTCGGTGCTAAATCGATAACATCTTGTTCATGTTAACAAGGAAACATCGTTCAATAAGTGATTTTTAATCTTACTGAATACTTCAAGCACATCTCAGGAAATATGGTCTAAAATGAGAATTATTAAGGGAAATAAAAATATTTGTAAAATATCAGGACTGAAGACAATAAACGGAGTCAAAACGGACAATAAAGATATCGCCAATGAGTTCGGTGAATTTTTTCAAAAGGTTTCAGCCACAGAAAATTATGATGAAAAATTTATATCTCATAAACGTATAACTGAATATCATATGGTAAATATAACCTGCAATGATTTTGAAAAATATAATGAAAACTTTACTTTTGAAGAAATTAATAAAGCTATACAAAATTGTAAATCCAAATCAAGCCCTGGCCCCGATGAGATACCTTATATATTTATTAAAAAACTCCCCATTGAAGCGAAAGTTCACTTATTAAAATTTTATAACTATGTTTGGATGGAAGGAAGTATACCTGACATATGGAGGAAATCGATAATTATACCTATCCCTAAATCTAAAGATACTCTCACTCCTGATAGGTTTCGTCCTATATCCCTGACATGTTGTACATCTAAAATTATGGAAAAGATGGTTAATGAAAGATTGACCGACACCCTAAAGAAAAAACGTGTAATCGCTGACGAACAATGTGGATTTGTAAAGAACCGTTCGGCTGTAGATCATTTAATCAAACTAGACACCTTCATCCATGACACTATTAAAGCAAAAGAACATTTAATAGCTATATTCTTCGATATAGAAAAAGCCTACGACAGGGTATGGAGAAGACTTATAATAGCAAGACTTTTGGATTGGGGATTGAAAGGAAGAATGATCAGATATATTGAAAAGTTTTTAGATGGAAGAGTTTTTCAAGTTAAAATTGGAGATACGCTATCCAAAACGTTTAATCAAGAAAACGGAATTCCTCAGGGGTCTGTATTGAGTGTTACTATGTTTCTAATAGCAATCAATGATATTATAAAGTCGGTTGAAGAGCCAGCAACTTGCATGCTATTTGCCGACGATTTCACAATTTTAATAAAAAGCAAATCCACTAAATTTATACAATGGAAAGCACAAAATATCTTAAATAGACTAGAACTGTGGGCTTCTACCACGGGCTTTACTTTCTCTACCTCCAAGACTAAATGTATCCATTTCTGCAGGAAAAGAATGTGCTCTGAAAATCCAACACTGGTTTTTAATGGAAATAACTTAACATTTGTAGAAAATATACGATTTCTCGGGATGTGGGTAGACAAACGCTTGAGGTGGACTGTCCATTTACAAAGGCTAAGAACGGATTGCCTAAAATTATTAAACATTCTTAAAGTTGTATCAGGAATGAGTTGGGGAGCCGATAGAAAAACACTCCTAATTCTCTATCGAACTCTAATTAGAAGCAAGATAGACTATGGTAGTATAGTATATAATTCCGCTTCAGAAACAACTCTCAAAATAATCGATACAATCCATAACACAGCAATCAGAATATGCACTGGTGCGTTCAGATCTTCACCAGTTGAAAGCCTATATGTAGAATGCGGAGAACCGAGCCTAACTTTAAGAAGATCCTACCTTACACTATCTTACTACTCAACTCTGATTTCCAAACCAGATCATCCAAATCATAACATTTTTCATAACCTTAATAGTAACCTAGGAAACAATCTGGTGGGCATTGCAAGTAGAACCCAAAATCTCCTCCAACTTTTAGACATAAAACCGAATACAGTACTAACCATAGATGATCCATTGTTTTTTCGATGGGACAATACTTACATCAAGGTTGACACATCCCTCAAGGAAAAGATTGAAGACGACAACCCCATCATTAAAAAGAGACTTTTTGCAGAATTAAGGCAAAAGTATCCAAACCACGAAACAATTTTTACTGATGCATCGAAAACTGATGGAGAAGTCGGTTGTGCAGTGGTTTTTAACAATAGCGTACTAAAATTTAACCTACCGTCACTAAATAGTGTTTTTACAGGAGAACTATTTGCAATCTACCAAGGTCTTCTATTAATACAATCTACAAATACAAAACATGCTCTTTTGGTAACAGACTCTCTAAGTTCAATATTGGCAATAGCTGAAGACAATTCTGAAAATGCCCTAATACGCAAGATTAATAACTGCCTGTGGGAGATGCACGAGTCGATGGGTGGAGGGACTGTGCTAATGTGGGTACCCTCACATTGTGGCATCTCCGGAAATGAGGCTGCAGACAGTGCAGCAAATCTTGCGAGACTGAACCAAACAGGAACCATTATTACAGACATTACAACAACTTCTGACTTAAAAACATCCTGTAGAAAAAAATTGCTCAATCACTGGAAAACAAAATGGAACCAAATACGCAGCAAACTTCAAGAAATTAAACAAGACACACGACCCTGGACAACATCTTGTAGAAAATCAAGAATAGAGGAAATAATCTTGACGAGACTAAGAATAGGACACTCAGCTTTCACCCACGGTTACCTGATGAGAAGCCTAGAACCACCGATTTGTACAACATGCATGACAACACTGACAGTGAAACACATTGTAACAACATGTACACTATACTCTGACGCCAGAACAAAGTACAATATACCCTCAGAAATAGATAAAGCACTGGAAGACACAGAGGAAAAAATCAAAAACATTTTTGAATTTCTAAAATTTTGTAAACTGTTCGACAAAATCTAATATGTATATTGAGCCGCTAATGACTCATGTGAGTAGATGCGGAATGTAATAAAAATAAATAATCTTACTAAATGTTATCTTTAATGTTCCGTTAAAATTCACGTTTCTGCATCCAGTGACTTGTACTTACTTAAAATATCTAATTCTAACACGAATTATTTGAAGGATTAAAATTAAGGAATATTTAAATTGCCTGAAGACCTTAAAATATATAGTAAAGTCGATCTTTAAAGAAACAATTGGCTCGATCTTTTATCGCGACTTCGGCAAAATATTTGTTACAGATCCTACGAGCTTATTCTTCAACGTAATTTCGCCTCATCGATTTCCCAAAATGCTCTATCAGGGCCACAGATAACGTCTATCCGTAGATTACACTTCCAAATATGTAAATTAATATTATTGGTTTAGTCCATGTATCGATGGGGATGTGTCGATTGCAAAAGACTTTCGATTGTAAAGTTCTATCGATTCTTGAGAAAAGGATCACAATCGAGAATCGATATTCCAAAGCCGATTCCTAGGTACCGATTGATAATGCTCACTTTGGCAATAGTTTTGTGATATCTAATTATGTTATTATTATACATCAATTCTTCTCCTAAGAAGAACAAAAGAACAACTCTCCTTTGTACATAATTATTACAATTCCCATGCAATTACAAGCTACACTTCAGTTTGTTGAAGATATTTATTTACTTTTGGAAAATGTAGAAATAAGATTACAATCTCTATTCAACGAAATAATGCCACTCAGACACTAATACCATTCTATTATGTATTTTGTTAATGTTAAGAGACGATATATCCAACAATAGAGATTATTTTAACTACTACTGAATACTAGTTTTCGAATCTTAATATTCAATTAAAACAAATCCAATGCATCTGCAATGTTGAGTGAATGCAATGTTTAGTAACATTTCGAAATTCTTAAATAATTAATGAAACCTTGGAATATACATATTCGTAAATAATAATTTGTGAAATGAATTATATTATTATATATTGTCGGAATTACAATTAATAACATTCATTATATGCTATAGATAATAAATGATACTAGCGGTGTACTAATTTATTTCTTGAACTATTATCGTTCTTTAATCGATTAGTTTTGCTTTTTTTGCTCATTTTCGGATTAAGTTTTGAAATAGAAATTTATTTTAAAAAAGAGGTTTCCCTACCCGCATCGAGAATCGAAAAAAATTGGTAGGGACAGATCACTAGTTGATAGTATAGTCCTCATAGTCTGTTGTTTTTTGTTTTGTTTTTTTACAGAATCGTAATAAAGCTATCGGGACCTGCGGACACTATAATAGCTTTAAATATATTAAAGATAAAATAAAGATTTAAAACATTTTTCATTAATTGTATTTTTTATAATGAGTTAATAATTTTCTATGAGTTTAAGTCTTTGGTATTCAAAAATTTCTATTTTTTTTTTTTTTTTTTTTTTTTTTTTGTCTCAAAAAGGTGATACAATGTAAGGTGAGATATTTAGGTTAGCTAATGGATGAGGTAGCCAAGTTTTGAGATTTTTTACCTTTAGCATTGCCTTCAAGTACTGACCGAGATCCTCCATATTGAATCCAAACAGCTGTTCTGAAGATTTCTTCGACAAAAGCTCTCAGATCTTCATCAAGGGCTGGGCTCCTTCAGCGGTCTTCCTTCTCTCCAAGGTTGAAATATCCATCCCGAATTTTTTTAATCTTGCGCACACTGCCATAACAGCAGGTTTTGTCAATGTTTCTGCTCCTTTCATTTCTGTAGCGAAAGAATGTAACTCAAAAACCAAACAAATGACAGCTCTGTTCAAACTGTATTATATCCATACAGTGGTAATGGTAATCAAACGTTTTGGTTTAGAAGAGGATTAATAAATGGAGACATCCATATAAAAAAAATAATCTGCCAAACGTAAGAAGTCTATTATTTAGGGAGCTGATTTAATGAAAACCTGCTTTAATTTGCGGACAACTCAATAGAGGAAGATAATTATTTTCTTTGGTATTATATGTGATCATTGCAATTATTGCTTCTTTTAAATATCACAGCAGCAGAATTCTGACCGGCGGTTAAGGTGTAAGCAACATCCCCCCTCCCCTAACTGGTTGTTTTTATTGTATACCTCCTGGATCCTAAAAGTTATGCAACATTATATTTCAAAACAGAAGAGTTCCTTTTGATCAAAACATTACGAATTCACTAAATATACTTGTTGGAACATCGACTGTTTTGCGTTAGTGAACAGAAACAAGTATTCTAAACAAGTAATGTTATTGTTTATATATTATTATATTATTCTTTTTTCTTTTTTTTTTTTTACTTTCAGTTAACTTAAAACAATAGAAAATTGTAAATATGAAAATTAGAAAAAATAGTTCTGAAGTAAATAGCTCAAATGAGAAAACTGTAAGGATTTTGACTTCTAACTAGTAGTCCTATTAAAAAAGTTAATATTACAAAGCCCTTTGACTGGATAATCAAAATTCTAATATTAAAACAAACTTATAAACATAATACGCACACGTCCTCAGGATTGACCTTGGTCCAAAGATGGTGGTCCGCTTGGAATTCGAATCAACCAAATCAAGTTCCATAATTATACTAATGCATTATAATTTCTAATCATTTAGTTTGTATTAGCAGCTGTTTCCCGTTGTATTATAGATCAACTCACAAATCAGCTGATCACACAGGCTGCCATCAGCTGTTTTTTTAAAGGATATATTCTAATACAGATTAAGTAGGTATATAAAACAGTATATTCTCTCCAACCCCAACAACTAGGATAAAGGATAAAGGAAGACAAAAGAGATGTTATATAAAATATAGCCGAGAAGAGCTATTTTTTCGCAGGAGCGGACGTTAGAGGTTAGAGATCTAGTGAAGCGGTGACTGGAGAAGACTATGCCTGGAATCCAGGGAAGGCTTCCTCGCAAGGTCACTCCAGCTCCCTACGTTCTGTTCCGATTCCCGCCTCTTAGTTTTATATATTATATTTTAACTTTATATTTAAATACTATGTATATATTGTTAAATATCATTAATATTTTAAAATACCTTAATAACTGTGTATATATATATATATATATATATATATATATATATATATATATATATATATATATATATATATATATATATATATATATATAGTGGCCAGTGGTAAAAACGTTTATGTTCATTTTTTTCCCATTTATCAATAAATTAAGTTTTAAAAAAAGAGGGTTTTTTTTTTTTTATCAAAATATAATTAAAATTCCGCTATCATTTCTCTTCAAAAATATCTATAAAGATAGTTCAATCAATTATTTAAACAAACCATTTAATCTACTCTAAAATTTAAACGTTTTAACAAAGAACCACGTGGAGAACTCAGGATACAAAAAGGAGTATCACAATATTTATTTTGTTTTCAGATTCTAAGGATTATTGGACAATACAACCAATGTATATTGTTCTTTGTTTTGCTGTTTCGATGCATAATCACCAAAAGAATTTGGATAAAAAACGGCATTGGAAAGAAGTGGCGGTCCATTTATTACAGTATTAGTAACAGAAATAATGGTTTTGAATGTGAATATAAATGAAAAAAAAAAAAAAAAAAAAATTGTTTTATATTTCTATTTCGATTACGATTTTCCTGATTATTAAAACCTGAATAAGAGGTGTCGAATACAGAACGGCTAGAGCTAAATATTTATTTAAGTTTTAGCTTATAAAAATTGTTGCGAGATGTCGTTGAAGTCGTTGAGGATCAAAACAAAGCGATTCCCTTTCACTAGTTTTATTTAATTAATCAATCAACTGAGCCATTTGATCATTTAGGAGGTCATTCCTACCGGAAAGTGTTGTGCCACTAAAATACCTTCATTCTACTGTCAACCAATTAGAGCATAACCTAATCAAGTCATTTTACATCGATGTTGCCATTCCTCTATTAAATGTATCAAATTATTACATAAAAGTCAAAATAACAAATCAATTATAGCTCATAGCTTAAATATGAGAAACACTTGGGATAATAAACGATTTCATTGCATTAAAAAAAAAAAAAAAAAATAGTACATTGATTCCATGTATATATTACTAGCATCCCTGGTTGCGGCTTGGCCTGCTCTTCTAACTAAAGAACTTAGATTTTAACTAACAATTGAAGATAAAATTCTTGTATTGAATTGAGCATTACTTCTTCAATGATGTTTTCACGCATAGCAGTCATTTTTAACCTGGTTAAAATACTGCTTGAAGGTCACGAAAAAGCAAACTTAATCATCTAGTTTTCAATTTTAATGTATTAGTTGGTGATCCAGGTGGACGGAGGTTATTAAGAAACTCTTGCGGAAAATGAGCTGCATTTTTAGTGCTTACAACTATATAAATGCACTTGAACCATATTTGTACACACAATACCGAAAAGCAAAGTATTTTTATTTGGCAGAAATAATTTCATCTAGTTTGATTTTAATTTCTAACCCTAAAATTTAGATTATTACTAAAACTCCCAAGAACTATGGATATGATGTTAAAATTTGATACAGTTGTGTTCAGTTGGTTTACCATTGTAAATAAAATGTGTTGCGGAATAGTGGTGACCAGATATCAGTGGACTTTCAAATTCGAGAGGGATCCACATTTCCCAAAATATAAATCCTTTTTAATAATTTAATTGAATATAAGTAATCAATTTCAAATTCTATACAACACCCTGCCATGGTTCTCATTTAGAACGAAGCTCGCTATCTATCGGTCAATTTTCAAACTTCATTATTTTCCACATTTTACCGCTTTTTTTATAACGAATTAATTGAAAATCATTATATTTTATTATTGTAAAACCTTTCTAGAACTATAAAGATGGTTAACATTTGGTACTGAGTGGTTCTGTAGTTAACGCGGTTAGTGGCTCAAAAACGAAAAATAGCTTGTCCTTTTATATCATAGTATAGATTAAAATAGAGCATATTTAAAACATCATCTAAGGGTCTCGATGGCCAAGTGAGTTGAAGCGAGGCTGGGTGTGCCCCAGGAGGGTGGGTACACCACAGAACAAATAAAGGCACACCACAGAACACATTGAAGCGGCATCCAAGGCTAATAGGCGAGGGAACTGTGTCACCCTAGCGCTCGGGTCTTCCCCACCACAGCCACCCCCTCCTACCAAGCTGTTCAGTTTACGTCTTTCATCTATTACTTAGTTTTAGTTCTACACTTTCGCATAACTACTGTCGTTTCTTGATAGTTGGAAATAACCATATAAATAAACAATAGCCATGAAAATCAAATTATACAATATATTTAAAATTATTTTGTTCATGGCCAAACTGACATTACAACAACAACATGACTGACATAACAACAAAAAAATGACTGGCAAGTTGGCAAGTTAAAATAACAGGAACAGTTATTATTGGCCACTGAAAAGAATATCCTTATTATTAGTACTTTCATGTGAAGATCTTCATTGATTTTTTTTACATGATGGAAAATTCTAGTTCGAAAGTACAAAACTCCTATCGATCTAATTAGTAGTGAGTAGTGAGATTCGTCGACCAAAAAATAATCGCATCAAGAAAAAAATTGTTTTCTGATACATTTTTTTAGCAAATGAGAGATCCAGGATTCTATTGAAGCTAACACATTTTTTTACTTTTCTTTAGCGCGAAAAATTTGTTGTAAAATAGGCAAGTTTCGACCACGTCGTTTCCTGGCAAAACTAATCCACCGCTATTCTTCGCAGCAATCAATCCATTTATTTAAGTAATTGAAAACGCTTTCAATCTCTTATCGTAAATCTTCGAAAGTTTGGTGTTATTTGATTTCGAGACTTGTCGTTTTATGAGAGTTGAGGTAGTTTGTGATATGTTTCCGAGCATATCCGCATATTAATCGGCAACTAGATCTTTTTTCTTCAGCTCAGCAATAATATTTTTCAGCTGACAATTTCTTTTTTTCAACCTATTTGCCTGTCGTCTCAAATTTATCAATTTCTTTTTCTTTTCGCTTACAATACTTTGAGTGGAGTAGAGGATATTTTGAGCAGAGTTCAATTCAGCTGAAGTACTTTCAAGCTGTGTTTGTAATTTTGTTACGTCGTTTCTAGCATTTGCCAACATTGTCTTCAATTATTTCTTGTCAGGAGATTTGGTGATTGTTGTAGGACAACTATGTCTTTTTATCGCTCTTCTCTCCTATTTAAAAAAAAAATGTATAAAAGAAACCTCTAATATGCATCTGATAAATATTAGAGCACAAATGTAAAGATATATATACAATGTGTATAGGTTTTATTTTTTAAAGAAATTTTATTTATTATTTTATTTTTTATTTTTTTTACCACAATACATCCCCTTTTCCTACAGCTAATATATTTTATGATTGGTTGAATCAGATAGCATTATCTGACTGCTAGATTCACTTGTTGAATACTATAAGGATTCAAAAAACTGAAGCCATAGGTTTCTTCAAATAATGTCAATTTCTTCGTACTGGCTCTCGGACTATAAGTACTTTGACTCTGTGGATTTCGGACAAGCTGTTCACGGTAATGAAGCCCCTAAAGCAATTGGAAGAAGCTTGTTCCTGATATACACTCGGCGATTGCAAACGGTCCAAATCTCAAGTGTTCTATCAACAATAGAAACTAAAAATAACATCGGCACCTCAAATTCTGAATGATTCCTTTGGCGACATTAGCGTATTACTTGACGAGAAAATTGGTTCCTAATTTTTTTTATACATATCCTCTATTAAAATTAATTAGTTATGGGAATAGTGGCTCTATTGTGGTAAAAAAGTAAATAAATAAAAATACCTTTAAAAAAATAAAACCTATATACAGTGGACCCTCGTTATAACGCGGGTTAGGGGAAAATGAAACCTCATTTTATTCGTATTTAAAGGCGTACGAGGGCAGAAGTATGAATTATTGGGGGTCAAAACATAATGAAAATGCACTCTGATATAAATTCGGGCAACAACTAAAGGAATAATACACAGTTTTTAAAAAGGAAGTGAAGGGGATTCTGTGAACCAAGAAGGCAGGAATAGAGACAACGTACGTCATCTAGGTAGGTTACCGGAAAGATATTCAATCGACATTGTCTAAGCAACACATTTCGGCTTATTTCCAGGACGATACAAGCGATGTACCCACTCTTTCCTAAAGTATTTTTTTAAAATTCTAATAAAAATCAAACTTTAAAAAGTTCTAATATTGAAACAAAAACAATGAAACTTGGTTAGACAATCGTAATTCATTCTAAACGTCCTATTTAGTTTTACTTCCTACATTACAACCAGTTATAATTTTTTTTCTTTACAAATTCCTTTTAATGTTCAGTAAAATTAGGAATGTGTTTAAAAAAAAATTAACAAATGTAACTTAATTTTCCGAGTTCCCTTTTCCCCAGAACTTATTAAACTTTGGAACCTTTTCCTTTTTTTTTTAGTTTTTATGACTCAATTTTCTAATGAATTGTTTTTAAGTTTTCTATTGTAGGCTTTAAAACCATAATACGATGTAATCTTATTTTTTATTAATTTTAATTGAATCCAGATCGGGGCCGGAGCTTGACCCGCGTTATATCCGAATCCGCGATATAACGAGCCGCGTTATATCGAGGGTCTACTGTATTATATAACAAAACTTCACGGACATGTTTATCTTTTGGTCTCAAATTGTCGGGAAATCCGTCAAATACTGATGGGACTACGCCTTTGTGAGAAAAGGAGAGGATCGGTCCAAGTCGGTTTCCTTAAAATGCTTTGAATATAAGCGACTGGTTTTTGTTGGGTTCCAATTCTCTCGTCTGACGGCGTTAACCCATTTAACTCGTTTATCTTTATCCGAGGGGAAAACTAGGGACAAAAATAAAATATGATATTATTATACAATATAAAGCATATTTAAAGTTATGGTTTAACTACAGTAATCTTCAATCTTCCGAGCAATGCGCTATGCAAACACAGACTAATCAAATGAAGACAGAGGTTTGATATTTTTTCTTTCTAATTATCTTTCCGTCCAATTTTTCCGGATGAATTCTTTTTTCAAGTGTATTACTAACAAATAAAGAAAAATACTTTTGATTGCCACAAAACGTTTTCAAATCATTCGCCTCATCATCAGTGCATTTAATGTATCCTCTTAGTAACTCTCGTTTACTAATGTTTTAATTACTAAAACTTTTACGTTAGTTTTTTACTTTGTATTACTAACGTTGTGAAGTTTATTTAGTCATACACTTGAAAATAGGGAATCGTTCCAATCTGAAGAAAATAAAATTTTAAGGATGAATCTACTGTATTTCGTTTGATAGCTCAGAAAAAATAAAGAACTTAATTAGAGTTTTAAGAAAATTTTACTTACAAATGGAAAGTAATTGGAGGAATAGCATCCTTATTTTGGGCTCTGGTACTGCAACCAAAAGCTACACAACACAGCATTTCACTAGTAACTGTAAAACCTCTTCAAAACAATCAAAACATTAACAGAGCGTGGACAACAGCGGGGCCGCCATGTATCGAGGGGGCGGCTGGAGTGGAGGTAGCTTGTGCCACTCTTTACCTTGCATTGCCGCTTCTACTCCTTTATGTATTCTGTGGGATACCCTCGCCTGGAACCCGATCCACAGCTGAGGAGTGTGGTAGTGCAGTCCAGACCTCTCTTACATTGTGATAAGGTTATAAAAAGTAGAATTATATTTATTGTCAATTATTGGTGGTAGTATACTTTAAAAAAGTATACTATCTTATTGAATATTATTTATTTTTAATTATTTTGAAGTGTTAATCCATCCCAGTCATATTCATCTTTTAATAGATATATTTTTATATTGGGATTTGATGAGGTGTTATTATTATAAGTAGCATTATTATTCTTTTCTATTTTTAATTAATATATTTGATTTATTTTGTATTTCAGAACAAATAAGTACCTGAAGAAATCTGCCTTTACACGAATTTGTGCTGTTGGAGGCTTTTTTGTCTCGATTCCTGTATTCCTCACAGGTAAACTAATGTTCATTTGTTTTAATATAACTTAGTTAATTTCTTACTGGAAGACGTTTTAAAATAATACTAAATGTAATTATTCGTAAATGTTAATCAAATATTTTCCTGTTGGCATAACTCTCTCAACAGACTTTTCACAACTTGGACATTTTGTCTTGTTAAAAAATTGACCAATTAGCTAAAATAGTTGATTGCAATAAAAAATCAAATAAACATTTTTTAAATTGAATAGATTTTTTTATATAAATACATGTAAATATAATTGTGTTCTCTTCTTCTTTAACTGGTGCTAAAGTTGTGCTAAGTTGAGAACCTTGGCTTCATCTCCACTGTTCTCTATCCTTGGCAACTCTTATCCAAAGATGAATACTTGTTCTCATTGTTGAATATAATATATAGATTCATTCATAATGTAATTATTTATGTACATCCATTAAACCGACATCTGTTATTTGAATTTTGAAGTTAATCAATTCATATGAATATTTTGTTAATTTTTAATATATAACTTACTGTCGATGAAATGTCAAATACCATAACAATCTCAACCTCTTATTATGTTTCAGGGATTATTTTGTATACCTTCATCCAATTCCATTCAACGCCAGCGGTGATCACTAGTGTCCTCATTGGCCTTGGGATTATATTTTGTGGGTGCGCTATGGTTCACAATGTTTTCCTATGGCAAAAGGTATAAATAATATTTCATATTGATTTTTTTCATTGTAATATATTAATTTAGATTGGTTTGATTATATTTTGTGAAATTAACTTGAGGATTTACATAATTTCTCATTATTTCCTTTTCTAAATATTTATATTTTTCACTGTAATTTTCATTTTCATTATGAACTTTTCCTTTTATTACAGTTGAATATTTTTTATTTTCTTCTGTAGGCTAGACCTATCCTTTGAATGGAAAGGTTGGATCTTTTATGTGTATATTTATTTTTTATAGATAATATGATCATAACAAGATTTGGCAGTTTATTTTTTATTATAATTTTTTGTTGACATAATTATGAGTTGTTATTGAAATTTATTTTAATTTGACCTAAATCCTCAAAAAAAGAAACTAAAACAATTGTTTAAGGTCATCTATACTAAAATAAACATGTTTGTCTCAAAGGAGAAAACAAATGCAGTAAGAGCTTTGGCGCAACAACAAAGGCTGGCCTTGTCACAAGATCAGTCTTTTACAGAAAACAACCCGAGGATAATCCATTCCTCCCTCGTCCACAACAGCGGAAGTATTAGCCCAGGTCTCTTACCTCAGACCAACTTAGATATGGCCAACAGGACCCCTACACCACCGGAAATATGTACTCTTGTATAAAAACATCAATTTTATGTAAATATATTCTAATTTGTATTTATTTATCAGCTTTGAAACTTGAGAGAACGATACGTTATTTTAGAAATCTTTCGCAAATTGTAAATTTTGTAGATTAAATATGTATGATGTATTACCATAAACTAGAGCAAGCGTTTTCCTAAGATTGTTGTTTTATTCTTCTTATACAATCTTCGACTAGCTGTTTTTGTGCCTGTACCTGAATATTTTCTTTTTGTATGCTATTTTTTTTTAAGTTTTAAGTAATATATGCCAACTGTATAAAAAAAAGTTGTATATTCTAAAAATTGGATGCATTTCTGTTATATTTATTGATGGTCCATCTTATCAAAATACATACTATTGTAACAAATTAAATTTCTGATCTTAGTTTCACATCTTCTGGTGGATATTAAAGGCTAAAAAAAACAAAGCAATGTACAACATTTTATAACTATAGTTGTCATATATTGCTTATAAAAATTACAATGAATTGTTTCCAGGAGATAATTGTCATTATAACTGTTTGGATGTTGCTTTTTTTCTTTTTTCTTTGTAAATATTTTTGAATGTTATATTTGTAACCTAAATGTATTATTATATCTAATGTTGTTGTAAATACAGATCGTTTATAATGCTTTTGCTGAAAATGTGCTTTTAAAAATTTAAAAATTGTTTTACCAAATACCTTTTTAATTATAAGCTATTTATAAATTAAAAGAACAAAGTGCATAGACATTGTTCGTGTTTTATCCATATCAACAAAGATTTATTGTTACGAAAACATCTGATTGAGATTTGAAAACTTGTACCACTGCAATCCATAAAGAGCCTCGGGTTTAGCACTTAAGTAAGGGTGTATTATTACCAGGCCAACAGTTTGAAAGGAGGAAATTTAGCTGAAATACCTCAACAAGAACTATGAAAAAAATCTTTTTTAATACAGTGTTTTAGTTATAATAAAAATAAAGGACAGGAAAGGTCAATTATTTGCTTATCCATATAAGATATTGTATGCTACATACCAATTTATCAAAAACTTTCCTGAAATAATCTCATCTTGAACCTCTAACAGAAAGGACTAACACTATTTAGTTGTATTGTGATATAAATAATTATACATTTATTATTTATAAATATACAACCACTTACAGGGCCAGGCTGAGCCAACCCGGCACCAGGACAAATATATTTTCCCAGGCCCCTTATCCCCCCTCCCCTCCTAACATAATCCAAAAATACAATTTCTTTTTTTGCAAAACTAAACTTTTAACTAACTACGTTTGATTAATTTCCTAATACGATAAATCGCCATAAAATCGGTTATATAAAATAACACTTGTGAGTAGTCACCTTAGCCCAGGCCCCCTAAGAGCCCCAGGGATTTTGCCCTTCTGGCCCCCCCCCCTTAGCACCATCACCACTTACTTTCCATCATAGTCATTTGATAAGAAACACATAATCAATTTGAAATGACAATATTTATTTAATTTTTTAAAAAAATATTGCAATATTTAGGTAAAAATATTCCTTTTGATAATTAATAAATAAAACTTCAAATAATTCTAGAATTAATATCTAAATGGTAACTAAATACATATATAATAGGGTGTATAAAAAAAATGACCGTTTCTTAAACAAATATTTGTATTATTATTTCTTTGACATAAAATACAATTAATACTCTAAGTATAGTCCATTACCCATCTGCTTGCCAATTGCTCGATGCCACGCTGATACATGACAGTGTCCTACGAAATCCTATCCATTCCTTGGGATAGCTGTCAAAGAACTCTCGGACAGCATTTTCAACTTCTGCAAAATTATCATATTTTTCCCTTGAAGTAAATGGGCCATGGATCAAAACAAGAAGTAATCCGAAGGTGCGAGGTCTGAACTATAAGTGGATGAGGCAGGAGTTCTAACCCATGAAGTTCTGTAAACTTTTCTGCTGATTGTTGAGGAGTAAGTTCGTAAGGGCTTTTTCACACACCTACAGGCCTATTTCACCTTCCCCATCGAGAGAATATGGCAACTAACAGCATCTTTCGACACACCACACTCCCTGGCAAGTTCACGAGTACTTGTGGATGGATTTGACTCAACAGCTTCCTTCAAAACCTCATCAATATCCATTAATGGCCACCAGGAGCCCTTCTTCCTTTCCAACGTCGGACCTCCACTTCTAAATTTTTCAAACCAACACCGCGCAGTGTGCTCTTCAAGGAAACCTTCCCCTTCATATTAAATAATTTCATGAGTTGCTTCAGCAGCTGTGAAATTTTTTTTTCCAGTGTCTTAAAATTATGAGAATTTCGTAGGACACTGTCATGTTTCTTCTTTGAAATAAATAACTGAACTGTGGCTTTTTTTGAAGAAGTCCAGTGTTATTAAACAAGCTTAGAGGATGCTCTGAAGGGATTATTAAGTATTGGTAAATAATAAATAGCATGATAAAACAGTCATTTTTTTTTATACACCCTATTACTATTTTAAATAAAAGGAGAAACTAAAAAACACTGTAATCATGCTACTAATAATAAGCCATTGAGGGACCAGCTTCTGTGGCGTTAGTGCAATGAGGTGCTATCTTCATCCCTTTTCATAATATGACCAGGCTGGGGCAAGCCATGAGAAGAAATTAACCCTTAATGGAATAAGTTTTTCTCCTGAAATGGTTGCCTAAAGAATTTAAATTAGTAAAAAAAATAAATAATAATAATAATGCAGACTACGAACTTCTTATTTTAAGTAGTTAAAATTATCTAATGTTCACACAGACTGACAAATGTCAGATAAGAAATTTAAATTGGCTTAATCTTATTTACACACCCCTTGGCTATGTCAGATTTACTTTAGTTGATGTGTATCTCAGTATAAACTTCCTGATGCCACAACCTAAAATACCAACAATCAGCCAGAGTTCTTTTAGGTCACAAAAGAACTCCCTATACCACAGCCACATGTACATAACACATATCTTGGAAAATGGAATACTGACTGCTCCACCAACAGATATTTCTACACATCAAATTTCATCTCAGATAAAAGATAACTACATACATCAAAATGGGATTAGTTTCGTTTTTTTCTCTTTTGAGTAGAATTAATTTCCTAAAGAAAAGAAAAATTCATTTTTAGTATTTTTAAATGTAATTGGTGGTGAAAAATCCTGAGGTACATGATAAAAGTGGAAACATATTATAAATACGTATTCACTTATAATTTATGTAATGAAAGGTAACAAGTATTAAAAATTATATTACCTTCCATTGAGAGTTATTTTCCGCTTTCTTTTCCTCTAGCATCAAAGTTAAAATGGTTGTTCCTAATTTTCATTATTGAAACTTTAGCTCAAAAGTCATCAGTAATTCCTGTAAAACTACAAAACTTCCAACATTTGAATGACAGTTTTTTCTAGAGCTCCGGAAAAAAATAACGATGTTTTCAAGCGATAGGAGAAGAACCCATATAAGAGATTTGAGATATCAGGAATCATCCACAGGCTTATACTTTAAGTCTATCGTACCGCAAATTCTAAGGGAACCCTGGTTCTTTCGATTAAATTTAACCAAAGATTTAGTTAAAAAATTTTGCTAGACTTAGAACTAATCACGGTTTATGCAATGTTTATCTGCAGCGCATAGGAATTAAGAAAAGCTCAGAGTGTGATAGATGTAATAAAAGAGAAACCCTCCAACACATAATCACTGAATGCCCGGCTTACAAAAACCAAAGAGAAAAGTTTCTTAATTTTCTAAAACCTTATAATAATAATATACGATATAAAAATGTACTAGCAACAGACAAATCAGAAGAAAATAATCAGCATAACACAATATTTATATTCAATAAATAAATATATCTAACATTGAATTAGTAAAGAACTGAATAGATAGCATAATAATTGGCAATTGGCTGTATGGATAATTCCAATGACATTAAAAAAAAAAAAAAAAAAAAAAAAAAAAAAAAAAAAGAGATTTGAGTGCTATACTATGGAAAATTAAAGATCACTCACCAATATTTATTATTTATTATTTTACTATTATTATTATTATTATTATTATTAAAATAACCTGTATGAAGTTATTTTTCATTTAATATCTCAACCATTTGTTTTTCATTAATTATATTTTTATGTTTCATTTCAAACATTTTTTTTTTTTAAACTTTTTAATCTTATTACTATCCGCTTAGATAATTGTAAAAGTCAACATAAATATTTTTTTTAAAATTTATTCATTATTAGCATCAATTGTTCTAGAATAGTATATTTTCATTCATTGATCCTCAATGAAATGCATTAGAATTAAAGAACAAAGATTCAGTAAATAAGCTTAAAGTTTGTCATAACACTGTGATGAAATAGATCAAATGTAGATAAAGCTGTACGTACAAATACTGTCTGTCCTTAAGAGAGACAGATAAAATGGAATGAAATTGTAAGTAGGATGTTGATAAACAGAAGTTCATTATTCAATAGTTCTTAATATCAACACTTCCAACAGCCAGATGACAGGTTAAGATATTTTACAAATAGAAGAAGAATGGTTCCAAACCACTGCATCATGCTAACTAAAATAAAACAATATATAATTACAAAACCTAAAGCTACAAATAGATATTTAGGTAGTTGGAAAATGATACACCTACTTTTTGAGATCTAAGGCATTAGTTATTTCCTGCATAAAAAAATATCTTTATTGCATTAAGGTCACCATGTTACAATATATGAATATATAAATCAATTTCGAAAACTATCATATCTTCATTGTTTTGGAACCGTATGGGTTATTTTTAAATTATATTTCGAAAATGTAATGACTCAGAGAAACAACATAATAACATTAAGTTTAGTTGAAAACATTTGGTAATTCTTAAGTTAAAAGAAAAAAAGGTAGTAATTAAATTGAAATTTCAAAACTAATCAACTATATCACTTCTTCATGGCATTCCCATTATCTATTTTTAATTTTCTTAGGAAAATTTTAAATTTTTTGCTTAAATATCTAACAATATTGAATTGCTGATTATTACTTATTGTCAGGATTGTTATACAGGGTGAGTATCTCTTAGTTAAAAAAAAAAATGAGTGAAATTAGAACAAAAATGTAGCAAAATGCCGCAGACCTCACCTTTCTATTCCAATCCATTGCAGATATACGATAAATCAAAGACTTTTTTGAGGAAACCACGTTTATTTCTATAAAAGCTGTAATATTTCCATTTTGTTTAAATATTTTTCAAATTTTGACCACATTATCGGATTTAGCATTAAATTTTACAATCTTGGTATCTAAACTTAAATCACTCTACTAGCAAAATGTCGTTAAAAGCTACATTATGTCTACATAAAAGCTACAAAATGTCTAAATAAGCTACACTTATTTAGGATTACCATTTACACAAACAGGCAAATTTAAAAAAGCATCGCAGCACTTCATCCAGAGATCATCAGTAGCATCTGCAAGAGTAATAGACATTCTGAAAAAAGGCAAAAGCAATTCCTGGGAAGCAAAAAAAGTGTTATTTGACTCCATGGTCTCCTCAACCTTACTATATGCTTCTGAAATATGGAGTCTGAAATATCTCGAGGCGATCGAGATAGCTCAGCTGAAATTCATAAAATATCTTTTTGGTTGGCCCAGGAACACTCCAAACTATATAGTTCGCCTCGAGACTGGGAGAACCTCACTGAGCCTGAAGGTTACCAAAAAGTTGATAAACCAATGGACGAAGCTTTTACTAATGCCTGAGAGAGACTGCCAAAACTGTGCTTTAATAGACTGAAAACACTAGACAGTGATAACCCTGATGTGGAGTATAATTGAGTATCTCAAGTTAAGGCGATAGCTGAGCTTAGTCACTTTACAGAGGAGCTCTCTGCCCATCCTTCCAACGGCCTTGTCAGATACGAAGATGCCATCTTACAAAAAGCACAGAACTTCTATATCTCAATGGGCATTCAAAGAGTTCTCAGGTCAACCAACTTCTCATTATACCGATTACTCTGCAACTACAATATCTCAAATCCCGAAACGTACCTAACATATAAAATACACATAAAAAAGTTGAGGTGTGTCAGTCAATTAAGAGTCGCTAACCAAGAACAAACTAAATTATATACTAAAAGCAAAACTTTTTTATTCAAATCACAGGAAACTTGGATATCATGCAGTCAACATATCTCCAATAGCTTGTACCACATCCTTCTCTATTGCCCAACGTTCAAGGAATATAGAAAACAGTTTCTTCAGCCATACATCGCAATGTCCTCTGATAACCACAATATTGAGGACATATTAAATATTGACGCTGTAGAAAAATTAAATAAAGTATATTTCTTCATGATAAATATATATAAGGTGCTAATGTCTTTATGTGGTCAATGAATAATTTAAAAAAAAATGAATAAACTGATATTTATTAGAATCAATATAAGGTTGTTGTTTAAATTATGTTAGTGATAACATGGATATATGTCTAGAATATGTTTATATTTATACTTGATGTTATTTTATATATTGCATTTATTTATACATTGCGTTTATATGGGTGTATGCATATATATGTAAGTGTGTGTGTATATATGCATATATTTATTTATTTAATTTATTAATAATATTAATTTTATGCACAGGTATATTGTTGTGGGTGGATAGAGGTGTGTGTGTGTGTGTAGATGATAAGTGCATATGTAAATATCTACTATGTAAAACGTTGATACCTACTATTCTCTTAAATAATTTAGATCATATATTTTGTTCCAATAAATATTCATTTGTATAATGTAAACAAAATATTGTTATGTAAGGATTTGTATAAGAGCACTAGACTCGTACTATGGATCTATTGTATATTATTATTTGTACAAGACTCTGACTTTAACAAATAAAGAGCATTCATTCATTCATGGTATCTAAAGAACAGCTTGATCTTCACCTTATTTGGGAAAGTCACAATGTCATATTACTTCAACGCACCGCTTTTCGAAAAAACTATCCACAAGACGTCAAATCTCACAAAAACTTGCAAATTTAATCAGCTTTCGAATAATATGTTAAACGTAATGATTTTGTTTAAATTTCATGGAGAAATTAACTTTTGAAACCGAAAAACATGGTGTTCTCATTTGGCATACAAATCAGTTACTTGTGTAAATAAAACATTATGACAATCCCTTAACGAAAATGTGCATTTTAAACATAAACTCTTCATTGGAATAAAAACCAAAGAAAAAATTATTGTTTAATAGAAAATAAAGGAAAACTCAATAAAGCGACACCAGATCAGATCATCTTATGTTATTACATTTATTATTATTATTTAGGATTTTATTTTATTAGATCTTCAATGTAATGTTTAAAATTCAATGATAATGAACATATACCTAAATCTTGCTATTAGCTTCTGAATGCAGATTGTGTTTTGAGGTGAATTTTATGGGCAGATGAGTCTGTTTTTACAGGGGAAGGCATTTCTACTTATCTATGTATATCCTTGGTTAATATTTGTATTGCTTTCAAATAATGTGTAGGAGCACCAAGGTGTTGGAAAATCATATTTTGCCTTACTTCAGGTGGAATATCGTGATGAAGTTGTGGTAGGATATTTTATAACAAATCTAAGTAATCTCATCATGCAATCTGTTGGGCAAACTATGATTTTTCAACACTATTCGACAGCAATACAAAGATGAATAAACTATAGATACATTTTGTAATTTGTTTTTAATTATTAACTTGTCTAACTGTTGAGGAAATAAATGTTAAATGAATAATAAATAGATGAATTATAAATATAAAGTGGTTAAACACCATAAATCAAAATATATTTTTATTATTGTAATATTTGTTTTAAAAATCATATCAGATAGAAGAACCAAGTATCGCTGGCTATCATTGACTCCATGGCAAAGGTATTATCAACGAAATCAGCTGCATTTAATATTATGCTAATTAATAATGATTGGGAGCCATTTCTTAAAATAACAGAAAGAATGATATGTCATTGCATTACATTGCCAATACAGGATGAAGAGGAATTGCTAGTATAAGATTGAAAATGCAAGAAGAAATGAAATTAATAAGAGAGGAAGTGATGCTAGTAAGTGAAAATTGTACTGCCTACTACATCTATACCAAGCAATACCACTATCTGAGCATTGTAATACCCACCTAGATATCATAAATCCAAATAGGTTTATTAATTATTACATCAGCACTTTCAACCAAATTCATTCTTTAAACAATAATTTATAAAGTAACTGAACAATACTGGATCTGTAACACAAGTAATAGATTTAGAGAAATGGCAAATATAAAACTAATTAAACAATTGAGATAAAGCAGCTAGAGTGTTTTGAAGTATCTTAATGAATCCAGAACCGCCTGATCATCCTAATAATAGTATCTTTGAAATAGGTTTCCATGGAGAGAAAAAACACACATAAAATTGCTCTTTCTATATGATATAAGGTACATGTGTAGCTATGATAGAAGGCAGATAGATACCTATGATAGGAGGTACATAAATATGGTAAAGGTACATACATACACAAATAATTAACTGTATAAACCAAAAATGAATTGGGATCTTACTTTCAGCTTATCTATTTGAGTAATGAAAGCATTTATGTTCCTGAAGCAAGTAAAACTTTAAATGAAGACTATAAATTTGCAAGGCTTTAAAAAAAAACAAAAAAAAAACGTAATTTATTCTATTTAAAGGTGTTTTTGAAAGCCTATAAAAGAAAAGGGGAGTCATAACTCATAAAGTTGAACGACTTTTTACAAAATTACGGGGTTATGGTATGGTACAAAATATTACACTGAAAGCAAATGATTGGATTCTATCAGGGATAAAAAAAAACTCCATATCATTAAAAAATTTATTATTTCTCACAAATATTTAGCAACATTTGATGTTGCACTTGAATATAATAAATAAGAAGTTGCTATATATATTTCGGGATTACAAGCAAAACACACTAAATTAAAAATAAGATTTTCATACTTTTCTATTAGTATGAATTGCTTAATGTAATTACAAAACTTTGAAAATTAGTAAATATTTAAATAATAAGATGATGGGCTTCACTGGGAGAAATATCTTTTTGATAAAGAGGGTTTCACTTGTAACCACATGATAAAATTTCTATTTATGGTCAACAACCTTGACATTGAAATCATTCATCAACTGGCAATTAACCCATAATACATAGATGATACATCATAAACGGGTCATTACTATTTCGATAAGCACTTTTTCTTTTATTTTCATTAAAGACCCTTCACTGATTGCAAGATATCCCAAATTCTTGGTAATAATAAATAATTAACAGGAAAAGAGAAAATATTTATGTTTTACAGTTAAAATGCCTACATCTTATTTTAAAGTATAATATGCTATTAATAGCATAATGTCATATAAAACATTAGTGCATTCATCAAATGTTAGTTCTCATTTCAACAACTAAGTTTCAGCAATGTTTGATCTTAAATTACCTCACATAGATAATTACACCTCTAACACGACTACAGCTCATCAGTTAGATGAAAACACTCACCCAAAGAAAGGGAACCCAATTGTACCCAACAATTTTAAGTTTCAATAAAAGTCAACTCATTCTTATACACCTGATGATATGATTACAATAAAAATATATAAAGCATCAAATAGAATAAAACTAAGTTTATTTTAATAGCAATACTTTGCAAACTATTGCCCACCTGCTGCTCTACACCTCGCAGGATTTAACGTTCATACACAATGAACCATCCAGCTTCCTAATAGAATTGTTATCACACATAGAATATAATGCTTCTCAGAATATTCAATATGTATGAACATAAATATTGTATATTTAATTAAATTTTAAGATGCAAAATTAAAGCAATCATTATGCCCACTTTGCCTCCAGCAGAATTATTATAGATCTGTAAAACTGCTAAATATAATTTATATTTATTTAAACAAACGATTACTTCGATAGAGAAACAAACAAGTTAACCTGGATATTCAAATTTCAGAATACTTATTAGATCAAATAATGGATTGCCAAGGAAATTATTAAATATAAACCAAAATAATGCCACAAAGGGATTTAAATTAAGTACATTCAAGATATTAAAGACAAAATTATAACAACACAGTATTACTTCAGAAAATATAAGCATAGATAATTATTAAATAAGCAGGGACAATGATTAAAAATGCTTACAACTTCAGAGATTTTATTCCTACATTTAATTTCAATATTTATAACTTACAAATATTTCTTTAAGCATTATTTTAAGAATGGTGAAAATAAATGAGAATATTAATTTTTTTAAAATATATCTTCACATAGTAAATCACTACAACTCAAGATGTGCTGATCACTAAATAATAGTAAATTTATTTACAAAAGATTCTAACTTTAATTGAACTAAAATAATAATGTCACTTTATTGAAATTCAAAATAAAGAACTCCCTGCAGGTGCATGGTTGACGTCTAATTAAAAAATCTGGTTTCGTAAGTTAAACTACTTTTTTTTTTTTTAGAGCAGACATTAAAAAAATGAAGAAAAAAAAAAAGGAATCAAATCATAAACAGTTATAGAAGTCCAGCGCAGAGTATTAATCATCAACTACGTCGAAAGAATAATGTATAAATACCGAATTAATTCAGGATTTAGTGAAAATAATAGGGTTGATATAAAAATAATCCATATTGTGGACTGACAAAATACCATAAATAAAGCACATTAAAATTCAACTTTGACTTCCATTTCTTCCGCTAGAAGCGTTGAGCGCTGCTGTACAAGTATGTGCATAGAGATCTAAAATAATGTATAATTATTCCCTTCAATCTATTTTTATTTTTATTGCTGTTATTGGTATTGTGCTTTGAAATGTGTATTTAATTAATCAAAATTTAAATATAGCATACAAAGTTATGTTGATATATTAACCTGAAACCATCATTTTAATGAAAATAATCTCAAATTTGGGACCGAGAAGTATTCCTCTATGGTGCTGTTTATAGTCAAAAATATCAAGCCGCTAGCCAAGTATTTTTCCCTTTTATTTGTCTATTAGAGTAACCAAAATTAGATTCTTTTTCCCTGCTTTGGTATAACAGTGGTGTTAATCAATCTTGTGACCGTTTCAAACTACGATTCGTTTACAGAAGTTTTAAACTTATCGACGCACCCGTCATGTGTGTAAGAATGGGTTCCATGAACTGGGAAGGACAACATGTCATTTAAGTTCAGTCTGTCTGGAACACCAGCCTAATCAGCGCAAGGCCATTTATGGAATGTAATTCTGTTCTATTCAGTTTGGCCCTTCAATTATGATAGGGCCCTTAAATACTTTATGTAAGTTTTCATAATTGATCTCAAGATATGTAAGTGCTGAGATATGTAGATTATTTAAAAAAATATATATTTGTTTATAATTGTGGCTTGTTTTTGTTACATTAATTCTATTCGTTTTTAACTTCTCTTTATCTACTTTTTATATAATAATGTACAATTTTATATCGGCAGGACGTGTCGAGGCATTGTCGCCCAATGCAGTCGGGGAAGAGCGATTGTTATTTTAGCTGGGCGATGAGAATAAAGTGAAGTGAAATGAGCCATAATATTGGAGGGATGGCACCCTATGTTAGGTATACATCAATATAAATTTTTGTATCCATTTAAAGTTTATACTATATGTAATATCTATATCAGTTTATACCAATTTAAACTTTAATAACGTTATTATGTTTAGCATGCCAAGGGGGCGCAACCAAATGTATTATCCTCCCTGTCCTGGGATGGAACCTCATCCTCACATGACGAGGACCCCTTTCTTTCCAGATGAAAAAATGAATTGTGGGTAAGTATGTTTAATGACATTCAGTGAATCCGTTCTTTGATCAGTTGATCTCATTTTAAAAAGATAACCCTTTTCTTTCTTTAAATTGATGATATTGTGTTTTGTAATTATTAAATTATGACAAATATATCTTAAGCTGAGCAAATGAAAATGTTTTTCTTGTTATTGTCAGATATCTGTTTAAAAATTTTATTAGTTTGGTCTTTCTTTAGCTACACTGTGCTTCACTCCATATTCCATTAAAATATTTAAACAATGACTGACAACCAAGTACTATTTTTTGTTGTTTTTTGCATAGCTTAAAGCTAATGAAGCTGTTTTATGAAAAAATATATCTTGTTCATGTTAATCTAGTATCTTATTTGTGCAAACTGTGGCCTTTTTACATTCCTTTTATTAATTTATTTGTTTACCTTAGTCATAACTATCATTTTAACTTTTAGTATGGGCATGACTGAGTTCAAACCACCTATGATGACCAATCCTGAACCTCCACCACCTAAAAAGAAACGGAGAGCTTCCAATAATAATTCAGCCGCAGCGGCTGCAGCTAACCAGCAACCTCCCCCTGTTATGCAAGATCTTCTCCCGCCTCCTCTAACAGGTGAAAAGTGTTGCATTTGTTTAATTTTAAGGAATGTGTAAACAATGCTACAGTGATAATCAATTAGGAAATATGATTAGGCTATAACTTTGTATTGTTGTTTGTGTCAGTTTATTCATGCTCAAATAAATTAGTATTGAGCTACTCAACTTTTAAGGAAAGTTAGTTCCACCGCTGGGTTACATCTATATCAGACATAAATGGTTATCAAAAACAAAGTTGACAATGCAAACAATTGTGAAATGTAATCAAACTTTATAGCCGGAACTGGTGTTATTAAAAGCTATCCTATTTAATGTAGCAATTCAAGAGTTCAATGTTTCTAGTTTCTTAAGCCATTTTTTTTATCATCATGTTAATCAGGCGAGAAATAAGTAATGTGCCACATTTATGGATGAATTTGATGTAGTCAGTTTGTAAAATAATTATATATCACGTTGTTAAAGATATGTTACACTTGTATGTAGTTTTATTATTTCCATATTTGAGTTGGTGTTTAATGGAAGGTTCAAGATGTCACAATTTTCATATCCTCCTATGTATATTAGTTTTATCCACATAAACAATCATTTTTGATATTATAAGTTGTTGCTGAAATTGAGGAAAAGTTAACTTTTAAACTAGAAGTATTTAGGATTATTGTTATTCAATTATGGCCTCATCAGTTTTGCTAGTTGCTTTACTTAAGGGATAGAGATATATGAAACATTGTTTGTTCATTTCGTTTAACCTCACTTTATGCTGCTATGGCTAATCGGACAATGAAACGTTTTTTTTTTGTCTAAAATAAGCTGTAATTTTATTTAATCCTTTAGCAAAGTTATTAGTATAGATCTGGAAATCGATGAGGAATTCATTGTGAAGCTTGCTCTTTTATACGCTAAGACCGAACCAAGTTCTTAGCCTATGTTAGTGTTTTTTGTAATGACCAAAATGAGATGAGCTTTGCTCTGAATTCTCTGACGTAATGTATCATGTATAAGATTGATTTAATGTTTTTAGTTTGTTGTTCAAAGCTATTATTGTAAGAATTATTAATATAAGAGATTTATGCTCTACAGAACTTTTTTGTGTTAAATCAAAAGTTTAGTGACCTGAACAGAAGATATAATTTTAACTTTCCGGTATAATGGTTTAACTAACCATATATGTAATCACTTTACCTGTGGTGACCTATCAATTAACGTATTACTCCTTGTATATTAGCCATTTAAGTCAGAGAAAAAGCATGATATTTAATTTGTTTTATCTTGCTTCCTACCTGCTGCAAACAATGCTTTATGAATCGTCTCCCATTTATTTTTTTCCAGACTAATTATCTAATTTATAGACATTGATAAAAATTTTATAACTTTTTAGGTTATACATTAAGATGTGTTGTGACTTCCAAATTTGTTAAGTCAGTTATAGGTCTTTCCAAGCTCAGAAGATCAAAATAAAAAAAATACTTTTATAATTACAATAATAACTGTAAATGAACTTGTTTAATGGAATATAATGTTTTATTACTTTATAGTGCGATGATTTATAAAATAGTTTTAGTGTTTTCTTATCTCTGCCTCATTAAAAATAGAATTTACTTAATGGCTGCTTGCTAAGCACAAAAGGTGTTGCTCACATTTTTGGAGGAATTGAGATTTTGATCTCAGGTGATGTCCTAGTTGTTGTTTTGTACTAGAGTGTTTTAGTACTAACTTAATGGAAAGTATTTTTAAAATAATTATTACTATGATCGATTGCCATTCCCATGTATTTTATTCTTTCTACTAATACGTTTGAGTTATATTTTACATGTATCATAGAATTTATGTGACTTAAAAATGTGAATTGTACCCTTTGCTCTTGGCATTGCTGTATTGGAGTATATGTATATCCTTGGAAAATATGTATTTCGAACAAATTAATTACTCTATAAAAAATGTATTAATATTTCAAGGTTCAAGGTGGTTATTGTATTTTATTTTGAAAATTATAAATAGTTTATTCAAAATGCTATAATAATTATTAAAAACTGAAATGATATTGTTCATTTTTATTAGTTAATTAATTAATTATAACTGAAATAATATTGTTCATGTTTATAGTTAATTAAGGTTTGATTTTCTTCGAAACCAGAAATTTGTTTTCAAAATATCGTATTTATTCACTCCTCATTTCTATAAGTTAATTTTTTTTCTATTTTGGTCTTTAAAATAATATTAATGTACTTATTATACTTAAAATGAACTCAAGATAGATCTGAAATAAATTCTTTATTGAACTTTTAACTAAATAAAGATACTCAATAACATCTGAGGGTGGTCAATTATATTTTATATTTGTATTGTAATAGTAATGAAAAGAATTATATTTATTATTTAAATAGAGGGTTTTGTATCTAAAAGTTTTTGAGATATCATTCCATTACTTGATCGTTATCATGAATGGTTTTATTTACCTAATCGTTAGATATTATGTTTTAACATCAAGTTCTCTTTAAAAAAATTAAAAATTAATTTAAATTGTTGATGGTTAATGATTATTTCCAAATTAAACATAGTAAATATTTATTTGCGAATAAATTGCTTGGAATCTCAAGCCTCTTTATTTGTAAGGCCTGAAAACTGTTTCAACGATAGGTTTAATTGTATTATACGTAATATTATATTGTAAAAATTAGTAAGTTAATGTAAAAATTAATTAAATATCTATTTGGACAGTCAGACCAGTAAAACATTATTGATATTCCTGTAGAAATTATTTCTATATATTATGCTTGATATGGTAAATTAAGTTTGAAATATAAATACAATATAAATTATATTTCATGCATTGCAACCTTGGACATGGTTTGGTTACATTTCTACTTATCAGGTATCATTTCACCTTTTGGCAGGTTATCCTCTTCTATAATTGTTTGTTGTCTTTTTTTTAATTCACATTTATTTTGTTTAGCAAATATCTCGTTTGTTAGTTAACTTGTCTGAATCTCCAATTAAGGGAGACAGGTTTGTTCTTCCTAGTAACTACTAAATTTTAAATTTTTTCATCTTTATATTTGTTATCCTAAGCTATAACCTTAAGGTACTTGTTCTATGATATCATAGGAATAATAATTAATATCATAATTAATTTAGTTTTACTATTTTAATTAATAAATATCTTTTTGTAAGTTATTTTTTGTTTTTTTTTTCAGTTTATTAATAAATAATTTCACTCCGTAGGTTATGGGGATACAATCGTAGCCTCCAATCCTTTTGATGATACTCCACCACAACAACACCAGCCGAGTAGTAGGCATATGGGCTGCGGGCCTATGATGATGGGCGGTGGCTCCTGCGGTGGTATGGCCGGTTCTCCGATGGGCTGCGGACCGCCGATGAGTCCGATGGGTATGTGTGGACCACCGATGATATCCAGCCCCCTTGGTCAGAACAGAAGTCCTCTTTGTGGCCCTGGAATGATGTGCGGCCCTGCACCTGGCAGCCCGATGCCTCATCGCAGCCCAACGGTCGGTAGTCCTCTCCTCAACATGGACTGCATGGGTCAGTCTAGGAAAGGATCGCCAATGATGCCTCACTCTTCCATGAATTGTGTTTCCCCGATGGGTTCACCTCTTGGAAACGGACCGATGTGTCCTTCAGGACCCATGTCGAGCCCTATGGGTATGGACATGAGGCCTATAAACAGCCCGATGTGTATGAACAATGGTGCTCCTCAAAATAACATTCAGCAGTGTAGTATGCCAAGTGATATGTGTAAAAGTGGTGTTGTGAATACTGCTAACGGGCCCGTTAGGCAACAGAACACTATGATGAACCACCATCCACCTCCTCCGCCTACTAGTGGGCCGCCTTTAGGAATGAACGTTCACCCTGGAATGCATCCTATGTCAATGCAGCACCCTCCTCATGGCTACCCTCCGCCCAAGCCGATGCCTGTATCTGCCGGAAAGGTGAGCGAAATAATTCATTAGTCAAATTGAATATTTTATATATATATAAATTTCATGTTTCATCTATGAATGTAATTTATTATTCAATATAAATTATGTCTTAAGTTTTAAGCTATATATTATTACCGAAATTTATCTTCTGCAATTCCTTATCACAAAGATGAACGTATACATAACATTAAATTTTTATTTTTACAAAATCAAAAACTAATCTTCTAGGTAACCTATCATTATTACCAATGAGTATTTTCGCTAAAATCCCTGAACTTGACCCTTTACAGGGCAGAGTGAATTTACAGTACACTATAATTATATAGGTTGTCTGGAGGGGCCCCATCGTTTGGAAACATTACATGAGGTTAAAAAACAAAAAAATTGTGATAGTATTTCTTTTTTTTTTTTTTTTTTTTTTACTGATTTATTCAATATTAGACCAATAAAAAAGAGAGAGAAAAAAACCAAGTGAATTTTAATGTTTTTTAATATGCATGCTTGCCCTGAAAAGGGTTAATTTTCTTTTGTTTCATTAATTTTTCACTTTAGTATTAATATGTCGTTCAATTTAATGAAATGCTATTTCTAAAGTCTCCTTAGGTTACCCTCCCCAGGTGGTCATGTTATCAAAATCAATCATTGTTTCATCCAACTTCAATTTCTGATAGATTTAATTGACAATTTTTTATCTTTTTGAACTTAGAAGTCATCGCTTATGTTTCTTTGAAATTAACATTTTATAAGAATGAAAAACTATTGATTACCAACCTTTGTTGTTGATATATATCTCTATACAAAGTGAATGAGAACACAACAAAATGAATAATGGAATAAATTCTAAACAATTTTACTCAAAAATGAGTCTTATATCTTTATCACTGATAACACAGAGATTATTGCGGAAAGAATAGACAATAAATCATTTTTAGTCATTTTTGTTTTTTCTTTCTTACAAATTGTATGATTATAAATGATTTATTGTATATTATTTAGTATATACATATTTATGTAATCAAATATTGTATTATCACAAAATGATTAGTTGCATATAACTCCTTGTAAATATATAAATGAAATAACAGATGATCTAATAATCAAATATTATTTTAATGTAGTAAATTTCATTTTACTTTTTATGAACACATCAAATATTAATTTTATTTTATATATTTTAAACATGTATTTTAAGTATTTTCCATCCAGGCGGTTTAGAGAACTGCAGATAACAGATAATTTACGGTATAAGTGAACCCCGATGTTATCTGTAGATCTCTATTGAAATAAATTCAAAACCTCTTCAATCAATCAAAATTAATCCAATGATAATAAAAGAAGTCGTTAATATCAGCAGTAATAGTTTATACAATTATCTAAGAACTTATAGAAGTTATATTATAAGTTAATTTTTTTTTTTTTTTTTTTTTTTTTTTTTTTTTAAATAATATATTCTATACTATTATATTTAAAAAAAAAATTATCACTAACCACAAAAACTACTGAACTAATCTTTTCCTAATTTTAACACCATCTTAATAGTTGCAGAAAGGTTTAGCAATAATAAAATTGACTGATTTTCAATTAATTTATCACTAAAAAAGTGAAAATATGTGGATCCTAGTATAGTTTGTTTGAAAATGGAGTTTACAATATTAAAACTACTGATCCCATCTCTACCAAAACCAAACTGTACCAGACCCAGGCTACATCATCTATCATCTATCATCTATCATCTTCATGTTCTAGGAACGTTTAGCAATAATGAAAATTTAAATGTACTATGTTGAGTATCAGAAAGATTTGCCACACTGTCGTATACTTTTATGGTTAGAAATTAAAGTCTTAACAGTTAAAATCAATAAAATTATTTATGCCGAATAAAAATTATTAAAAAATCAAAATGTCAATTCTTTGCTTTTTAATTAATATTATGGGTAAAAATATGACTCATGTGCCTTCAATAGCAAGTACTGATATTGCAGTCCATTATCTGCAAGAATTTCTTATTAATCTCTGTCCATCTACCAAATCTTACGTTAAAATTTTAAACTGGATGTCCAATTATATTTTTACCTGAACTTGAACCACCTACTCTGAGCAATGGTTCCAAATTAAAATTTACTATGCGTAATTAATAATAAAATAAAATGCTATGCGTAATTAATAATAAAATAATATGCTATGCGTAATTAATAATAAAATAAAATGCTATGCGTCAAAATATTATTAAAGAAATAATGCTCGATTGCATACTTCAATACAAGATTTTATTGAAAAAAAAAAAAGTAATACTTCAATTATTGATTGAAACGTTCTTTTCTTATGAGAGCGGGTAAAGCTGTGGGAGGTGATGCTAGTGCTAGTATAATATAGGCCTACAAGAAGTAGCTATTGTTAGCAATAATAGTTGAGATTATTGAGGCATCTAATGACTTATCTTAATCCTTTAGCTACGATTGATTCCAGCAACTTGCTCTTACCTCATCTTATCTATTGGATAGATAACAAGATTGATAAAAAACTAAACCATTTTATTTAACTTTATCTTTATCTAGGCGATAATGAATAGCCCTCCGAGTGAATAAAATGCAACATCTGGCTAATATTTTACAAAAATATACATAATGGTCAAAGAACCAACTTCTCGTCTCATTTTCGCTAAACAATCTTATCATGTTAAAAAAAAAATTACAACAGATAATATTTTTCGGAATAAACATTAAAAAAAAAAAAAAAAAAAATTTTTAAATATGATTAAAGAAAAATCTATAAATATTTAAACTAAATAATGCTTTCTACTTATTATAAATTAGTTCAAATGAATACTTCTTTATAACTAAACAATGTAATATTGCATGCCAACACCGCCTTGATGGTTTTAGAATTATTGTATTTAGTTTATATATTTATTGACATATAAGTAACCAATAAAAAATATTACTTGTGCTCTTGGCTCATTTTTACAAAACAGCATATCCTTTATGCTTGATCACTTAAATTAAGTTTCGTTCAATTGTACATATTTGTGTTATTGATTCTGGAACAACGATTAAATAATTAAATATATATATATATATTTGTAATGAATAAATTTCATTTTTCAGATCTATCCAGTGGATCAGTCTATGGTTTTCAATCCACAAAACCCCAATGCTCCCCCGATCTACCCTTGTGGAGTATGCCATAAAGAAGTGCATGATAATGATCAAGCCATACTATGTGAATCTGGTTGCAACTTCTGGTTTCATCGGTGAGTGAATATTATTAGCGATTTTAAATAACGAGGAAATAAGTTAATGCGGAATGATATTTTGATGGGGATCAATGCAATTGTCTATTACTATTGGATAATGATGCAGGATTTCATGTTTAAACCAAAACATGATATTATTATTATTAAATAGATTATTTATCCGGTTTTGGTCATGGTAAAGAGATAGCATACAAAACTAGAATTTTACATGAAAAAATTATTTCTCTATTTTGACTGAGAGCTGAGAAAAAAAATAAAACGTGATTTTCATATTGGTTTTTATTTTTATCTTGGCTCCCAATGCTCATTGGTGGCTATAACTTTAGTTTTACACTATTATAGGTTCCTATTACCCACACAAAAATCAGCATTCAAATGTGTAAGTTATAAGTCAAAAGACTCCTTGTAAGATGAAACCAAGGTATCACACTGTGTCAGATCTAGGTAATGGGATCTTATTTAATAGGACTTTTGGGCAGAAACTATGACTTAGAGTAAAAGTAATGTATCAGGTTTTTGTTGTTGTAAAGAGATAAATAAGGCCAATATTAGACGTTTGCTATATTTTTATATATAAAAATAAATTCTTGAGGTAGACTCTGATAGGATATAAGATAAAAGGATGAATAATATTAGGATGTATGAAGAATTTGCCACTTAAATTCAAATTTTTTTTTTTTTTTTTTTTATTTATTTATTTATTTATTTGAAGACTAGTTTCGAATGATAATCAATCATCAGTTCTAAAAACATACAAAGAATTCAAAACATGAGCACTTTTCTGCATTATATATATATATTTCAAAATTTTTAAAATATAAGACAAGAAATCATTAAGCCATATTGATACTCAGCTAAGGAGGCTAATGGAGGAAAGGGTTTCTAAAAGATATGTGGTGGGAGTTTGGTTGTTAAGTAGAAGTACAATAGATACATTTTGATCGATGCGATCCCTAGATCTATTAGTTACTAGTTTGGTAAACAGCCTGTCCTTTACGCTTTAGGCTTTCCCTATTGTTGAGCATTTGTTCTGTTACTATCAGAAACTAATCTGAATATTGCTAATATTTATCTAGTCATTCAAACAAAAATCTGGAATGATTTTATTTTAGACCATTTTATACATCGTGTATTAGTTTCACTCCCGAGTCTTCCTCGTTGTTGAATTTATGGTTATTTTCATTTAAATGATGTGAAGTTAAAATTCTTGTTCTTATTGCTATCGTATTCTCTTACTTTTGATCTTTGATTTTCTGTTTGTCCAAGTTTTCCTGTGTATATGGCTTCACTATTATTACTTTATATCACTGTTTTAGTTAATATACACCACTTTTTTGTAAAGAATCGATTGTCTTTAGCCGAAGGGAAATAAGATGGCATTTATCATCTTACCTAACTCAGAAAGAAGTGGCAACTAATTCATCAAGCGTAATTGAAGTGAATATTGGTGAATTCATATATTTAAAAAAAAAAAAAAAAAAAAAGTGAAGTAAAAAGTAGACTATGTTTTCTATTGCCTCTTTCTTAACTTTTCCATTTTGAAACTAAAGTCCTAAACCATGTATTGAAATTTTTTTTTTTTTTACTTACCTGTTGGGATGTTCCCCCCTCCTTTTAATTATTTAAATTTTTACATCTCCTTTCTGGAATTGAAGATGTATTGTCGATGGCTTTAATTTTCTCCCAAAAACTACCTTTTATATTCCATGGTGCTGATCTACATATTATCACATCATACTCTGTAGTGTAAAGAAAAAAAAAAAAATCTACTACTACAACCGATGAAACCTCTTACCTTACTTACGTTGAGTACTGAAAGTAATTTGCTAACGTGTAACGTATACTGTTTCTTGTTCAAAGGAGTTGATTTGACCATGCTCAACAATCATGTTTTCTCCCAATTACGGGTACCCACTTTACAGAAGCTGGGTGTGCCCCACGAGAGTCTCCAGGCGCCAAAGTCTATACGCGGTCGAAGAAATAGAAATCACATTTTCTGCCTTCTGCCTTCTGCCAGACTGGAACTCCTATATGTTCCCTAGACATAGCAGTAGATGCCTTGCCCACTGAGCTACCCCCACTCCTCTTTCTGCTATGTATTTAAATATATTTATTTTTTAAATATTATTACTCTATAATGATGTATCGTGTTACTCTATCACAAAGGGCCTATCTATTTCAACCTTCTCTTTTTGTTTTTATTGTTTTTCGGGGTTATTTCCATTTAGATTTTAGATTTTTTTAATTTTTTCATTAGCCAATGATCTTTTTTAAATTCAGCAATGTTATGACTATCTTCTTTGTTTTTAAAAATTTTTTTAATGATCCCTAAAGGTTTAGATAATCCATTTTTTCCCTAATTTACACTAATTGAGATCAACCTTGCAAAAGGTGTTTTGTTTATTGGTATTTTTTACTGTTACACTTTAGGCATTTGCTGCTTCTAGGCCTGACCTGTTAGGAGATAGGAGTGAACTGTTAGCTGTGACCGATCCAAAGTCGGCATAGCTACACCTCTTCCGTTTCTATTATATAATAAATTTATTTGAAATATTTGACTTGACAACTAACTTGTTAAATATATATGATATAATGAGGTAATATCAAACCCCTCTGCTCATCTCATATTCATCTTTTAATTTTTGGTGCATATAATTAAACATAAAATCAGTTCAATTTCTGAGCCAGTGCTAACTTGATGCAATAATGCAATTAATTGAATGAACTTATGAAGGAATTCATTTTCTTTCAACTCAATCTCTATTTGTCTATTGATCTGTTTTAAACATTTTTCCAAAAATATTTTAAACCTAAAGTTTGGATGATTGACCATGATATTTTATTTGTCTATAAATTATCGTATCAAGATTTTGAATAGAAGTTAATATTTCTCCCAGAGTTATCTAATATTTAAGTTTATGTAAATGATATTATAGTAGTATTTATATTATAAAATAGTTAACCTATAATATCGTTAAAACCCAATTTAAAAAAAAATTGGTCTTTGGAAAAAAATACACCGTGTTTCTTGAGATCGTCCGATTTAAAAACTGTCTTCAAGGTTTTGAAGTGAAAAGAGCTCCTTACAAATGATGTTAGTCACATGACATTTCTATATTCAAAGTAAAGGAAAAAAAAGTGAAATGAACATTTTAATATTTTTATCCATTCAATCGCTCAATTGCCAAGTTGATATTCTGAATTTACATCTATACTACAATATTATATAAAAAGATGATTATTTTTTCGTTTCTGATCACTTATCATGAAAACTACTGAACCAGTCAGAACAAAATTTTAACTACTTCATCTTCGTAGTTCTAGGAAGGTGTAGCAATAATAAAATTTACCAGTTTTCAGATAAATTATTATTGAAAAAGTGATAAATAGCTGAGCGCCATTCTTGAAGAGAGGTAATAAAGGAATGGTGTTATACAGAGTTTGAAATTGATTATAAAAATTTACTTATTTTCAATTAAATTGTTTCTAAAAAAGCAATAAATATATGGTGCAAGATGTGGATCCAAGTGTAGTTTGAAAATAGACTAAAATAGAAGTCGCATTTATTTATGTGAAATGAATCCCAAAGATTCTTACTGATCTCGAGTGGTCAGTTGTTAAGATGAGAATTTTCAGTTTCTTTTGCTTTTTCCATAGACAAATCACAATGGCAGGCTTACAAAAAATTGAGTAGATTTATGAACTGTTTGTTTCTCTCAGAGAAGCTACGACAGGGGATTCTAGTAGTACAATCTAAAATAAATCCAGCTGTTGGTTCAAATTTAATGTTCATTGTTTCCCTGACAAAGGAAGGCTCTTAGGTTCAGCCAGGAACAGGAACAGAAACTGTTTGATATTTATCTAGGCTATTAATATAATAATTAACGTAGAGGAAAAAATTGTTAATAGTGCGTGCAATCGGTCGGTAGAAGGTACAATAATGATACAGTAATTTATTATGTCATTGTTGCAGCTTACGCATGAGCCTTTATCAGGGCTTTGGAAAATGAAACAATGAATAAATATCTAGAAATTGTGGGAATTTAAACATTTAAAAGATTTATCTTTAGTATTAAGAGTCGTAAATTTTAAATTGATTTTCTACTCATTTAAACTATTTTGTATTTTGGTGAACTTTGGTAATTTAAGAAATGCTTGCTAAAATAATTGATATATTACTAACAAAATAATTTATTAATAATTATGTTTTAGAGTTTGCACAGGATTAACTGAAACTGCTTATCAGCTGCTAACAGCAGAAGTCTACGCTGAATGGGTTTGTGACAAGTGTCTTACAACGAAGAACATACCTCTTGTCAAGTTTAAACCTTAACACCTGTCAACTCTCTCTCTGGTATCCTTCCGTCACATGTTTTAAAATAAAGGGCGGACTTTCATTTCCTAATTTTAAGTTGTTTCTTTTTCTTTTTTCTAACCAAGTGATATTTATGTAAGATTTGTTTATATAAATTGTCTTGAAAATAATAAATTCTTGTAACAATAATTTTTGAAAATCTAACAAACCTGTAAATAAGAAAATATCTTTGAATTATTGTAAATGACTTGTGATGAGTGAATCGCTCTTTAACATTAATAAAATTCTGTTAAAGGATACAATTTAACTAATGAATTGTTATCTCTTCTGTACCTAATGTAAAGTGCACCAATTTGAATATATTTTGTTTGTTGATTTCATTATTGTTTTGTTTTGTTATATGCTCATTGATTCATTGATTCATTTTCATTATTTCATTTCATTACTTCAGTGTTTATTCCTGTTGAGAGTATTTTAATGTTCTCGTTTCTTTGAAGATTAATCTGATGATTCCTATAATTACTTTAAATATAAATGAGTCTTATAAGTCATCTGTAATAATTCAGAAGACAAAGAATTGCTATTTTGCTTTTGTTTTGTTTTTTTCTCTGTGTACAATATTATTTTATACGGAACCCAAAATATACGATAGCCATTGCCATAGCGATCGGATTGACACGAACATGTGCCATATTAAGGTAGATAGTATTTGTAGACTTTTTTTTTCTTTTCTTTTTTGTTTAATACTAAAAATCGTTTTGTTATTGTGTATACTTTGTTAGATCTCAAATCTAGGAATGAATGTCCCTTGTATTTTTTGCATATTTTTACTTGTCGACCAGTCACTGTTATGAGGAAGAATGATGCACTAGTCCAAATAATATATAAATATATTTTCATTGTAGGGTGGAATCATGATAGATACATGATTACAGATTTTTTTTTTTTTTCTCTCTTTTAAAAATTCAAAATAGTCTGAAAGTTTTCTTCATATGGTAAATTAAAATTGGACTTGTGTTTCATGCACCTCACGTAATATTGATAGCATGATTATTAGAAATTGTTTAGATTTCTGCTACATAAGTTGTATAGTCAGGTTATTAAAACATGCTTATTTTGGAGGGTATCTAACGTCTACTCACTCAAAGAATTAATTGTGCCTTCACAGAGTTATAGCACTCTTAGGGGATTATGTACTTTTAAGTTTTATTGTAATACACTTGTTCCTTTCTCAAAATTATTTTTTAAATTAGTTTTTTTTTTTTTTTCTTAAAAACTACGATAATGAAATAACTTTGTGTGATATATAATAAGGTGTAACGAGCCCAATTTATTTGGCTTTTCTTTTTCTAATCTGTTTTTAAAGTTTGTTTATTTTGGGATTGAAAAATAATCTAAATTGTAAATGTGTAAATAGTTTCCATTTATTATTGGATCAACATACCTGCCTCCGAATAATATCACAAGATATATTTGATGACACGGGTTTTTAAGATGCATACAATTGTAATTGTAAATATCTATATTTTGTTAATTTTATTTTTAGCTTTTTATAACATCTCAGTCACACTCAACTTTCTGTAAATAGAAATTAGCAATAATTCAACGGTCAAATAGCAGGTCATGTTAAAAAGAAAATTCCGGTAACGAAGCTAACTATTTGTAGGAAATGTGAACTAGCGTACAAATGTATTGAAATTTTATTATCTAATGAAATTACAGTACATTTGGATGTAAATCAAAATGTCCATTGAAGGAAATGAGTTATTAGCATTGTAAGAATTGTAAACATATTTTGTAAATAATACGTGGATATTATATTGTTATAAAAGATAAGTGCACGCGCTTAGTGTATATGAAATTGTATTGCTCATTTGATAATTTAATTATAATTGTATGTTTATTGTCCATTGAGAGGTAAATTATAAATAAGAATAGAAAATGTTGTTATAATACTTTGAAAAAATATTATTATAACATTTTCATAAATTTTAATCTATGATTGAGTTGTCCTCCTTTTTTTTTTCTTTTTTTTTTAATTGGCCGTGTTACTTGGCTTAAGCAATAATTGGTCTGTGTAATAGTTATCAATTGTTCATTTTGTTGGCATTGTCTGCGGAAGGTTGCTCATTTCATAAATTAAATAATAATTGTTATTTATTCTTTTTTATTATTGTTTGTATAGACTTTGGTACAATACTATTAATTTAATATTATGGTACTACTATTGTTAGAAAAATACTTATGGATGAAAAAACTTTTTTTTTTTAATTAAGAGTTCTTGATTTCTAGAAATCAATTTGAATTTCTAATAAAGATGGTACAAGTACTGTAAAATAACAATAACTGCATTTTTTTATATGTACATTTAAATTTACAAATAAAAGATTAACACATTTGATAAACTAACAGTACAAAATATCATATTGTGCTAGCACATAAACAGTTGAAAGGACCTATTTTATAAATTGTTGTTATATATTTTGTTATTGAGTTGAAAAGTTTTATCAAGATGATTCAGCGTGCTAAAATATAAGGACTTTGATAATTTTTACTTTATTGTTCTCTCTTGTGTTTCATTTAACACAAAGGCTAATCAATTAATGAAACATTTATTTTGTTTGTTTTATTCCCTCTCCATTTGTAAATTATATATAGATATATCTTTTCATTTTTTATTTACCATTGAAGATGAGACAATATTTCAAAATATATGAAAATATTCTGTTGATTTGTTTTTATTTTTATTTTTCTATCTATGAGATTAAAGCGAATATAAAAAATTGTTTTTTTCTTTATTATTCATTGATAAATAATTTAAGATTCATTTTGAAAAATACAATTTAAATGAGAAATAGTAAGTATTATTGAACGATATGAGAAAGGTAAAATAAAGAAAACAGTTCGTGGGAACATTGGCGGTAGTGGAGTAGTGTTGGAATGGCCTCTGTTGGCAACACTGCCTTCACCAAACAAGATGGTTGTGTAGGATTTATTGTAGCTGTAAGCTGCCTCTTTAACCTTAGCTAAACTCAATAATACTTTATTTTGCTACGTTTTAAATAGTATTAACTAATTTTATGTCGGCACACAATTTGTTAGATCGTATATTCGTACGATTATTAACTTCTACATTCGTATAATTGATAAACCGGCGTTGAGTATTCGTTTTTTTTAGAGTATTTTTTTTGTTTAGTATGTTTGTTGCTAGAATGCTGTGTTTTGCTAAGGTTGAATAGATCGTGGATCCTGCTGATGAAGCGAAAATAATTGCATTTCTCAAGGGCCCCCAGATTTGATGTGTAAACAGTAGTGCAACGACTGTGACTGTTACCCCGTGGAAAGTGAATAGCATGTGCGTTCATTAATATTCTTATCAAATTTGGGTTTAATTTTAAAGGAAAAATGAGTAAAAGAAGGAGGACGTCGTCAGTTGCAAGTAGGGGTGTAGATGATGATGAAGATTCTCAGCAAACCTCTGAGCCTGTTAGGAAGAAAAAAAAGTTAGACCCAGTAAGTCAATTTTTCATGTTTTCAAATTATAATTTATATTTGTTTACAAATTATAATTCTCCAAGACGTTTCTTGTCTCTCTTTTAGCATAAACAGTTGACACAATATACTTTTTCAGCATTATAAAAATATTTTAGTGTTTAAAGCTATGTTTTATTTGTGTTTAGTTATACACAAAACAATGTGTTCTTTAAACTGTTCATCTAAGTTGTTGTGAAACATTAAATGATAAATTTTTCTACTTATAACCTTGTTTAAGGTTTTGTTTTCTGATTCAAAATTGTTATAAGATATTGTAAACACCAGTTCAGTAGTATTGACGTATCCGAAAAATACAAACTTACCAAGGCATTTGATGAGATCTGCTTTTGACATTACAATTTTTCATTTATTTATATTCTTATTAAAGTTAGCTATGTTACTTTAGTTTATATTGAAATATTAATTATAATGAATGGCACTAATCTCAATTATATTCCCTCAATGTTCTATGCTTGTTCAATTTTATTAATACTGAATTTGAATTATGAACTATTGTTAAGTTTTCATCTTTAAGGTATAATACAACCAACACTAGTTTTATCAATAAGTACGAAGTGAGTAATAAATAATCAATGAATAATTTGATTTAACTGACTAATGATATTTTCTCTATCCCCCGTAAATAAGACATAAAGTAAAAGTGTTTACTTATTTTCAGGTGAATAACAGAACTCAATCAATGGTGAGTATTCGATATTTGAAATAATGAACGGAACTCTAGTTCCTGCTTAAATATTGCTATTATGTCTACTCTGCATTTGTAAGAACTCTTATGACCAATTAATTTCTTGGTTTATATAGTTCATTAGGTATGACTTAAAATAAAAAATAAAAATAAAAATTATTTATCTCAAATAATCCTATTAATAATTAATACCTTTTCAAACTCAAGAACTAAAAATCTACATGAATTTTCAACTAAATAAATTTTGAGAAACTAGTTAAAGTTAAACCTACTTTAGATTCTCATTCCAGTTCTAATGATGAATGCTCGACATGAATAATGAATAATAATTCTAAACTAACTCCCAGCAGTTTGTGTTTCTTGCTCTGAACTCTATTGCTACCGCTATTGCCGTAGTCTCCTAGATCATGTTAGCTCCTTCTGGTTTGGATACAGAAAATTATATTATAAACTGCAAGTGTCCAGGAAAGGTTCAGTGTCATACCCAAGATTTTTTGAGATCTAAGAATTTCTTGATTGAATTAAGCCTTCAAAAATTATTACTGACCGCAATCTTTAAAGTACATTTTTTGATTGACCATATTGTTTACGCCTACCTGCGCTGGTCCCTTAGTCCCTTAATGCTTCCTGTTGGACTCATTTGCTTTTGTTTATTGAAATTAACATCACAGATTGAGTTTTTTCCTCTTGTGATTTTAATTCTTGTTATATGTATGTACATGCATAGAGTTGCATGCTTTTTCTTGATTTTACTGTATCAGAATATTTGTTACCAGGATAATTTCCATTAATTCAAAAAAAATTATAAATATGGCTATCAGGCTCAATTGTAACATGTATTAGGCTGCTTCCACAAAAGCTAAATTTTATGTATTTAAATTCATGACGATGATTGTATTGTTGACTGTGAGTTTTTACTAAGGAGATGAAATAGTCAGGGGTGCAGTCAGGATAAATAAACAGTTTTCATTTAAAAACTGGCCGTGTTTATTCATCCTGACTGCACCCCTGACTATTTCATCTCCTTAGTAAATATTTAAATAATTAGTAAATTAAGATTAATGAATTAATTGCCTCTTCTATTAGAATTTTTTTATTTGAAAATTAGTTTCATCATCTGTTCTAAAACAAACAAAATTTTCAAAACATCAGCACCTTGTTACATGGATTATATATACTAAAGATTTCAAAAATATAAGTTGAGAATTCAAATATATTGATACTCACCTGAGGAGGACTTGTGATATATATACCTTTATGAAATATCAGGTGAGTACCGCTACATTTGATTTCTTGTCTTACAATTTTGAAAACATATACATATATAATCTATGTAACAAAGTGCTGATGTTTTGAAAATTTTGTATGTTTTTAGACCTGATGATGAATGTTTGAACATTTGAAACTAGTTTTCTAATAAAATAATCGCAATAGAAGTGACAATTAATTCATCAATCCTAATTGTATTGATCCCTCTATACCATCATGGTGTGCAGTTCAAGTGATTAGTAAATAGAACTGAGTTTATATTTTTGTTTTTTTCTATTAAGTAGCTCAGTGCTATTATTTTTTTATGCTATTTTCTAAATTCAATATTTATGTATTTATTTGTTCTTTTTAGTATAATCTAGAAAGGAGGCAAAATATAATAAAATTAAATTTCAAATTATTATTAATAATATTGTGTCTGTTGTAAAATAGTATTTTCTGTTCATCACTTATTTTAGATAAAAGTCTGAGGAAGTACAAAAAAATTCTGTTTGTTAATTTACTCTTTTAATCATTTAAAAAAAAAAATTATCTTACTCTGATTTAATTTCAGATTATGGTATTGACACTTTTCAATTAATTCACATAATTCTGTAAATATCATAATTTTTTTTTTCACATAAATCAACGTATTTAGTTTTGTTGTTCATGACTTTCATAGAATCGTTACAACTCATTGTTACAAAATTATCTTAACCATCCTAAATTACAAAATTATCTACCTAGCTATTTATTATCTTATTAATGAAATGTTTCATCTTTAATAATAATGACAATTTTTGACCCATTTGGTTCTCGAAGGAGGATATTAATTCTTGTGTATTAAATTTAAAAAACAGTCAAGTAAAGAAATAAATATTAAGAATTGATTACGTATAATAACTTCAAATAAATCCTTTTAATTGTTTAAGATTTACAAATCAGGGCTAAATTACTTATCATATTGAAACTTTTGTTGTTTTTCTTTCTTAGGATTTACAATAGGAAATCAATCGATTTTTAAACACAAATAACGGTGTTTTTGTTTATTTTGGCTAAATTCTGTAGGCAAACCAGACATAGAACAAAAATAAGAAATACTAAAAATTTATAGATTTAAATTTTATTGATTAAAAAGAAAATTGGGACCTAAAAGTCTACTTAACAAACAGGTAAATATATAATAACTAATATTTTTGTGAATTAAAAAAAAAAAAAAAAGAAGTAATAAAAAAAAATAAAGGGAATAATCCAGAGGAAACAAACAAAACATGACATGATAGTAATAATAGTACTCTATTTTCTCCAGGGCAAGCGCCTTTGGAATAATAACATTATCAATGAAAAACATTTGAGTAAAAAAAGAGTAACAAATTAAACGATAATATTAAAGGTATTTATTAAATCTGCTAAGAAATTACACAAATCATTTCTTTTATGAATTATAACTATAGAAAAAAAAAAAATCTATTTACTATTCTTAGGGGAGCTGGATAAATAAAAGATAATCGAGTAAGGACGATATGAAATTCTTAGAAGACAAGGGCTGTGTAAGGAAAGATCTGTTGAATGATTGCTGCGGTATATTGAGCTATTATTTATAGATATGTATTATCGGAAGGGAAGAGCAGAGCAGGGCTGGGGTATGTAGGAAGTAGTATAGGAATAGGATTTGAGAGAAGAGGATTTTAAATGAAGAAGATCACGGCTTATTATTTTCGTTTTAATTGAAAAACTTTTTATTCTTCCAAAACTTTTTTTTTTTTTTTTTTTTTTTTCAAAACCTCTATTCCATACTTATTTGTAAACAACTTCAATAAAATCCCCTAGTGAGTTTTTGCATTTATAATTTAAGGTTCTGGAAATTTGTGCGTATCATCCAAGGTCGGTGGAATATTCTTCTCAACTTAACCTGCTTAATCACTAGAAAAAATCTAATATTTTTCTACAATAGTCAATTAACCGTGATCCAAAATTTATAATTCTTTCAGATTTTGTGTCTTTATTGATTTTCTTATTAACTATATTTTATTGTAACTAACCTATTTTGGCTATTAGCTATATAAGTATCTTTTTATAAATATACCTTTTTCTTTTAATCAAAACAGGCCGAACTCGTGCAGCAATTATATGATACGATTAGAAACCACAAAAAAGACGATGGCAGTTTATTGTGTGATTCATTCATTAGAGCCCCAAAGAGGAGGCAAGAACCAGCTTATTATGAGGTATGTAATACAAATACAAGATTGTTTGAATTTTTTATTATAGCTCCTCCGGTTCTAATGGTAACAATAAGTATTCTTCAATTATAATCTATTTCAGTCTTTATTTATTAGAAATTTGTATTTTTTTAAATTTTTTATATTGACAACTGAATTGAAAAAAACAAACTTTCTGAGTTTTTGTGATTGTTAAGTGTATTTAATAATCTCGATAAACTGATTTTTTCAATTGCAATTTTCTTTAATATTTTTTAAGTAGCTTTAAATATTTCAATATAGTATTTATAAACATAAATGTTTTTATTAAGAGCTGAGATGTTAACAAATTTATTAAATTGATTTGATTTGTAGGTGGTTACCAATCCTATTGACTTATTAAAAGTTCAACAGAAATTGAAGACTGACGAGTATGAAGATATGGATGATTTCACCTCCGATATTGAACTACTTGTAAATAATACAAAAGCATTTTATAAGGTATTTATTGTCATTTTTACTTAATTATTTTGTCTATTGAAATTGCTTTTACTGACATTTATGATGTCATAATGGTTGTTATGACTTTAGTGGGTATTAAAAAAAACATTCGAGTTGATTTTGTGCTGTTGTCTTTGTTTGTTTGTCGTACTAATTACCTTTAATTAATATCTTTATTATTAACCTTTGGATATATTTTATGTTATATGGCAATTTATTTATTTACTTTTTAAATACAGTTTTCAGAAATTAATAAGATTGTTACGAAATTAAAAACAATTTTAACATCTTTAACATAAAAAAATGTATTGATTCTTTGATTATTGATATGGTATAATAGCAATATGCGATCAGTGAAAAGATCAAGGAGTCACATAATTAATTGTTTTTTGAGGCCAAATGTAAGGCATTTTATGTTTCAAAACAAATTTTGGACACAAACTTAATACTACTAATAATACTACTTTTCTCATCACTCATTCAAATTCAAAATACCAATAATGGTCCATGTTAAAGGAAATTACAGACATTTCAAAATGAAACATTAATCTGGAATACTAACCTTGATATTTAATCGATAGAAAGTTGACTATTGTTAATATAAAAGGAATTAAATTATATAAAATCCCTTCTTTTATATTTAAAAAAAAAAAAAAATTTACATTAATGATTATTAAAATAATTCTTTTATAAGTCAATTCATATTCAGTTATTGTGGACTTGGTTGTCTAACTGAATTAATTTTTTTCTTTGAATTTTGTGTTAAAAATAGCTTAATTATTTTTCAGAGAACTACACAAGAATATAAAGACGCCTGTGAGCTGTGGGAACTTTTACAAACCACAAAATCAAAGCTATTAGAGGATTCAAAATCTCCTGAAGAAGAATCAAAAGGCAAAATTATTCTAAAAGTAGGTATTATACATAATTTTTAGTCATAATTTCCTAAGAATCTTTCATATGATTTAAAGAATATAAATTAGTTTATTTTTAATTTACTTTTATTTACATACAATATATTTTTTTTAATAAGATTTTCAAACTATCAATTTTGTTTCAAACTGAAGGCAAAGAAGGAAAAGGAATCCAAGTCCCAGGAGTCTAAGAAAATTGAAGATAATGAAGATACTTCCGAAGGTTCAATTACTGAAGAAGAATCTAATATGTGCGAAGATCTGTTTACTGCCGTGATGACAGGAACGTCTGAAGATGGTAGACTTTTGCATACTGTTTTCCAACTTCTTCCTTCCAAGAAGGTACTTACTTAAATTATTTGTTGTTTATAGAATATATTAGTATACAAATATTTTATATTAATTGGTTATTATGTTGACAGCGTTATCCTAAGTACTATGAGGTCATTGACAATCCAATCGACCTGAGAATGATTGCTAGGAAAATTCAACAAAATAAATATTCTAATTTGGGAGAAATGGAAAAAGATTTGATACAAATGACCAAAAATGCATGCACTTTCAATGAACCAGGCTCTCAGATTTATAAAGATGCCAAAGCATTACGTAAACATATTCATGCCAAAAAACTAGAAATAGAACAAGGGAAATTTCAATCCCCAAACAAGGCTAGTGAAAGGATCCGAAGTAAAAGACTTCGGAGCGGTCAGTCCCTATCAGCGGTGACGGCTGCTCTAAAGAGTGAAGAGGAGGACGAGGAAGATGAAGATAGAGGCAGTGTGATCGAAGTAGAAGAACCTGACAACCCGTGTTGGCAGTTGTATGACTGTGTCAAATCTACCACTGTCCAGGGTATGTATCTTCACCTATCTATTTAGGTATATCGGGTATGTATATTGTAAAGATACCATCTATTTTAAAGTATTCAATTAATCAATAACTTATGGACGTCGCTGGGAATTGTATTTTAAATGAGGTGAATCAGGCAGCCTCGTTTATATTAAATCTTTAATTATTTTATCTCTGTTGTAATCACATTGTTTTCTTGTTATTAATTTAAATGAAAACTTCTTTATATATTATATTACATGAGGATTATATTGTTTGCTAACCCTTAAGCCGCAAACATGTTTTTTCTTTGTGTCTTGAGGAACTTTTTTTTTTTTTCATTAACTCACCTTATATTTTATAACTTTTTTTTCAAGGACAAGTACTTTCTGAAGCTTTTCTTAAACTTCCTTCGAGAAGGTTCTATCCAGATTATTATAAAGAAATCAGGAACCCCATCTCGTTGGCCCAGATTAGTAAGAAGCTCCAGGTAACAATTTTGATAAATATTTAAATATATAATAATACTAGAAAGTTGTGAATTAGGCTTTGTAACGTTAAAGGTTAACAATTTAGTATTTTTATTTAGGTGCTATTATATTGTTTATGCCTTCAGTACAAGATCTTTAACTTGTGACATACCTGTTAAATTATTTATAGTTAGCCCTAATCTACAAAAGGTTAGTTTCAGAATTACATTTACATTGTAAAAGTTCGATATCTTTTGTCCAAGAATGAATGTTGTATTTTATGAACTGATGTACAGTGGAAATCGTTATTTCATCACTCAATAATTCGTCTTATTCTGTTATTCGTCAGGTTTTATTTTTTTTTTATTTAATATTTTCCTCTTGCTGCTTATTTAATCTGTAAACCACCTCATTTTGTTTGTCACTGAACATATATGCCTATATTTATACATTTTATAAATCATTTCATTAAAAAAACAAACAGAACAAGCCCGTAGTCGATCCCTCCAATTGATTGTAGTAAGAGATAAAAGGAAGTTTGAGGAAGTATGAGTGCAGTTGATGGATTCCCGAAATCAGTTAATAAAGAAAAGCTCTTCATACAAAAATATTAGCATTTGGCTCAGCAATTTCTGCTCCAGGTTATAAAATTAGAAAGGATAAGCAAGAGGTGAGCAGGTGGTTAGTTAAACATAGATAGTACGGATGTGGGATATGGAATTTTAAATGACAATGGAATTATGAAACAAGGGCTGAGTGGTGAAAAAGATGATGACGATGATGTTTCTAATTCTTCTACTATTCCATGCAAAGAAGAAGAGGAATTGTTAACTAAGTGCATTGACTGGTTTCGAGCAGCAATGTGGATCAAATATTTCACACCTGATGGGATGCGGCAAGTGTTAAGTTTTTTTTTGTGTTTTTTGTCATTTTCACCCAAATCCAATATGTATAATGTTCATCTGTTCATTTTTAAATGCAATGAATTGCAAAAAGAAATTACAATTATATAGTTTAAAATGCTTTTATGTTACTTTACTAGCGAAATTCTGTATTTTGTCATTTCCGTTATTTCGTCACCCCATCTCCCCTCATGACGAATTATCGAATTTCTACTGTAGTTCTTTGTAGTGTTTAAATCCAGCCCAATGTATCTAATAATGTTGTTTTGCCTTTTTGTAAACAAAACAAGTTTAGAAGTTGGTAAGATAACTTTATAATACATTATAACATAACTTTCGCTATAAGTTTTCTACAATTCACACTCTCATTTTTTCTTCTAATCACAATTGATAATAGTTTATTTAGCTACTTAACTGGTTCTTCAGTACAACTTTATATTATTATTTTTAACAGTATGTTAGTAGTTATTAATTAGTTCTCTGATGATTGCCTTAAAATGTTTGACTGATTAACAAATAAATTAATGCTTTTTGTTTTTTGTTTTTCATATATAAACTGTTTAAGAGAACCATTTTTTATTTATTCTTTCCTCATTTTTAATTTTAGAAAGGTCAATATGGAACTGTGAGTGAAGTAGCCGGCGATATGAACATAATGTTTGAAAATGCCAAAAAGTACAACAGACCAGATTCGAAATTATACAAGGTAAGTGTAAGTAGCATTTTTTTTTTTCTAACTTTTTTTATTAATTCTCTTTATTATTTCTGACTTTAAAAATTATTTCACATTTTTTATTATAATTATTTTTGTGCTTAGTGTACTCTATCAGAACGTAGAGTATCGCTTCATCTATTTAACTTAAATTTGCTGTCATGTAACTTTTAAAATTATTTCCATATCAAAATGAAACTCCTCATTTTTTATTGATGGTTGCTCTTAAAATTGTGCTTAAAAGAGATACCAAAAAAGTTTTGGATTGACACTACCAGCAACCTGTTGTTTCAATAACTTTAAAGCCTGGGGAGATAATTAAGTGTGATTTTAATTGCATTTTCTTGTGTACGATTTTTTTCTATAACTAGATGGCTCATTTATTCATAATGTTTATACATGTAAAACCTGTCAGTCATCAATGCCTGACAATAAATACTTTGAATTATAATGAATAATAATTAATGTTTAAAAAAAATTATAGATTTGTTATTAAATTATTATCCTATAGTAAATTTATAATTATTTGAACTTTTGATTGACAGCCTCGAAGACCCACTGAAATATCAGAGGTTCAATATTTTCCCTAAATGTTGTTTAATATTAAAAAAGACATTATACTATTATTATATTATATGTTCTAATGTAAGAAGGCGATTGGACTTTGGCCATTGTTCCTCTCATATTAAATATCCATTATCCATTATCCATAACAGCCTTGGCCAAAAGTATTATTATATTAGGTGCCATAAAAAATTCTCTTTTTAATTTTAATAAGTAATTGTTTAATCATTGTTGCTCCCAAAACTCATTTTGTTGACAAAAATACTTCCTGTAAATGGATTGTTTTCAACCATTGCTCCCTACTTAATATGCTAGCGAAAGGACTCAGTACAGTTGCTGCTCTCTTTACAACTTAAAACATTTTTGTTACATTTAATTGTGAATATTACAAAAAAATTACATTTTGCGATTTTTTGAATTCAAACTTATGAAGGTGAAAGAACTGAGTGAGCTTGAATGTGTAGAGATGGTTTTTATGTCGTCTGAAGTGTATAATCAATCTTAGATTGCTTAAACTTTGAAGTGCTCCCGATGTGTTGTTCAATATACACATATGAGACACCGGACCTTTAACACATTTTCCTTACTACCTAGAGCAGTAAGAAAAAAATAACAAGTGCACGTGAGGAGAGTTTTTTGGTGAGAATATCTCTTCGAAATCGCAAAAAAACATCAAAACAACTGGTTGGAGAGATGAAAAACTTGTGTTCTGTTGATATTTCTGCTGCGACAGTCAGAAAAAGATTAGGAGAGAAAGGTGTGAAGGGATGTAAAGCCAGAAAGAAACTGTGGCTTAGTGAAGCCAATCGCAAGAAGAGGCTTGCCTCGGCAAACCTTCACCAAAACTAGGCTGCTCAAGATTGGGAAAAGGTAGTTTGGTCAGGCGAAAGCAACTTGGAGGTAATTAACTTTTTGTAAATTGAAATTAAAAATTGCAAAAAAAATCTCTTAAATAAATTTAAAACACAAGAACATAATTATTTTTAAGAATTCATTAAAATATCTAATTTTGTGCAGAATTTTGGAACTCCTGGAGCAGTTTTTGTACGAAGTAGGGAAGGCGAAGCCTATCACCCAGATAGTGTTGTCCCTACTATAAAACGTGGTGGAGGAAACATAATGATTTGGGGTTGTATGGGGGCTTCATGAGTTGGAGAAATGTTTTTGTGCAAAGCGAGGATGAATACCTACTTATCAATGTTACATCAAATTTTGAAGCCTTCATTTGAAAAAATATTTGAATCTGAGGACAGTGCCAACATTATTTTTCAATAGGATAATGCTCTATGCCATGTCTCACGCAAATGGTTCGAAAAAAACAGTATCAATGTTCTTGACTGGCCTCCTCAGTCCCCAGGCCTCAATCCCATTTAACACCTGTCAGCTAAATCAAAAATCAGAGTTGGTAAACGTAATCCTACAAACAAAGACAATTTGTTTACATTATTAAAAGAAGAGTGGAAAAAATAGTTAAAGAAGATTGTGCAAAACTTGTTAATTCCATGGTTTGATGACGAAGTATTAATTCGTGTTTTTTATTATTATAAAAATATATGTTTTAAATGGTTGATGTTATTTTTATTCCCTAATACTTTTATTTAAGTGCCTAATACTTTTGGCCAAGGCTGTATGAGTCATTGTTGTTTGTTGTATACATAATTAGATTTAGTGAATATTTTTAATTCTATAAATATTACTTTATTTTCCTCTTTTTTTTATACATAAAAACTTATTTTACATTTTTTCACCTAGGTTATCTTCATAATTATTATATCTTATATATTGTAATTCATTTTGTAACAAAGCACATTTATTTAATGCTCAAAAGTTCCATTTATTTATTTAACATGAGGTTCCATTAGATTTTTAAAAATTAGAGGCAATTGTTTGAAAAATTAACTAGAATTTTGAAACTTTAAAAAATCGATAATGATAATTTTTATTTATTTATTTATTTTTTTTTAGGATGCTTTGAAGCTACAGAAAATAATGCAAAAGAGGGTTCAAGAACTTCTTGACTTTGACCATCAAGTATGTATTTCCTAAATGAAATAATGAAACCATTTGTAAATATTTTTTTTTTTTTTATGCTTAAATTAAATAATGTTTTCTTTTCAAGTATTCTGCAAGCGAAGACGATTCAGTTGATGAAACCCCTTCTAAAAAACCACGGGCCTGCAACTCAGGAAGTTCGACTCCAACAAGTACACATACCGTTCCTGTTATGCCGACTTCTACCTCAACAACTAATAGGCTCCTCACAAGGGGGAAGTACTTAGACAATATCCCATTGAAGAAGCGCTTATATTCATTGTGCAAGTGCCTTATGCAATATATTGTAAGTCTTCTCCTCTTTGGATTAAAAAAAAATTCATAATTATTTATGTCTGTTTAATAAAATTATATTTTGTTCCTAAACAGTGTGAAGATGGTCGTCAACCGATGCTGATGTTTATGGAAAAACCTTCAAAGAAGTTGTATCCAGAATATTATAAAGTTATTGAAAAGCCAATAGATATGCTAACGATTGAAGCAAATATTCGAGCGGAAAAATACCAATCAGAGGAAGAAATTCTTTCAGACTTCAAGGTACATTTTTATTATAAACAATAACATTATTTTGATAATGATTCTTGTACCTTCATTACCATATAATCTAATGTTATATGATTTTAGTTTTGCCGAAGACTCAGCAATTTCATTATTGATGTTTTATTTTTCAGTTAATGTTTCAAAATTGTCGAAAATTCAATGAAGAAGGATCGATGATTTATGAAGATGCTATTAAACTAGAAAAAATATTAAGGGACAAAGTAAAAGAATTGGGACCTCTCAATGATTCCAAACCGACAGAGAAGAAAGTACTGAGGGACCATAAGGAACACCGAGAGCATAGGGAGCACAGAGATAGAGATAGTAAGAGGTACCATAACTATCTTCCTCCTTCCTTCTTTGTAATTTTTTTTTTGTTTAACTTGTAAATTTGTACATAATAATATTTATTTGAACTTAATGTAGCCGTGTATATTGAAGCTCATAAGGAGATTTTTGTTGAAAAAAATACTAACACAATTACAGTGATGCCCCTCAGATGTTAAATTTTACTCAATGAATTGCATTTCATTGCTAACTGTGGATGTAATTTATTGTGAAGCCCAAAATGTTATATATCAATGTGAATATTATTATTTTATTTCTGATTAAGTTTAATCAAATTTTGTAGTGAACAGTGAGGAAAAAGTTTACCATTCGTTTGGATCAGCAGATAACATGTTGTTGAATATTTAATGCTCTATTGAATATATATTTGAAAAAAAAAATATTTTTATGAATCAATGTGTGATAATTACATTATGACAAATTATTAAATTAGAAATACTTATCTAAGGATGGATATGTTCTAATGTTTTTCCTTCTTTTTTTTAGTGCAAACACGACCCCAAAGCCGAAGAAGATAAATAAAAGCATCGATAGCGTTACACTACACAAAATGAGAACTCTATTCCATACCATACGGGATTTCAAAGACCAAAAAGGAAGGCAGCTATCTCAGATATTCATCAAGCTCCCGTCAAAAGTTGTACGTTATTACAGAATATAACCTCGGTCAAGCCATTGAGAAATATATTTATTGATTTTGCTTTTCTTATATTCTCGCTATTAATATTTTTGTAAATTTATTGTATATTGCAGTTATAATTTTGTAAATGATACAAGCTCCATCACCTATTATTATCGAGTATTTTTTCTCTATATCTTAAACTATAAATTGATAAATGTGTTTGAAGGTCGGCATTACTCTATGGTGCACCGTTGTTCCTTCATTTATCAAAAGCAATAATTAAAAGGTTGCAATCATTCCAAAATGGAATTATTAGAAAAATAGTAAAGGGAATGTCATTTAAAAAGAAAAAGGCAAAGTTAATTATTGTTGAGCTTAAATTACAGACCATAACAGAAATTATTAAACTAAAACATTTAAAGTTTCAGTCAAAATTATGTCTATTTGGGAATAATTTATTCAACAAAATTATATTATTTTCAGGTCTCCAGTATTGACAGAAATATGTTTTAAAAAAAAAAATAATAATAATGTGTGAACAAGTTTTTATTTTAATTTTACTATTAGTTCTGAGGTTAGCTTTACTCAAAGAAAAGATGAAC